>JANEYF010002106.1:72500-672500 GCA_029963845.1 Rhamnusium bicolor
AGGTTATCTTCAAGTAAATTCGATATTTGAGGCAAAATTCTGAAAATAATGAATAATTTACATAAATAAAGAACAATGTTAATGTGTACGGCAGAGCCAAGCCTTAGTTATTTGTCCTGCAAAAAAATATATATGACCCAAACTGTTGCAAATTTGATCGTCTTGAATTTTGTATTGAACAATTTTTTTTACATGTATGTCAAAAATGTTGACATTTACAAATCGATTTCAAGGTCGCAAAATTAATGGGGTAATAACGATTTAAAAAAGTAGCTGTTCCACTGGAAATCAAAACTTCTTGAATTATTTCTAGGTGACTATAATATATTTTGATTGCCCTAGAGGTTCGATCATTTTTATATTAATCGATATCTATGATAATTAAAATATATTTGAGCTTATGGTAAACTTTGTAACATCTGGCCTAACATAGAACCCATTGATAGCGAAACTTATTGGTGCATGTGAAGTTTACAGCATTTTCCATTGACCGAACTGGGGCCGCACTCGGGCGGCACTGAAACTGCACTGGTTTTGTCAGAAATATACCCTAATGCAATCCCAATGGAATGGGAGTCGATTCTCGATACGTTTTTTTTGTGTTTGTGGTGTGGAGTGTAGAAGTTTATATTATAGATTCACGAACTTTCTAATATGAAATTGAGGAATTTCAAGGGTTTTAAGGGCCAAAACTGAGTTATCTAAATATTCAAGAAAAAGGTAATAAAAATGCAATTGCGCATTTTTATACCTTACCTTACCAATGGCTCCATATTTTAATTAATATACAACGTCTTGAATTGTATGTGTCACATAGCACCTTCGTCAAGACCTGGAGCATGGCTTTTAACATCTTTCACTCTACAATTATTAATTTATTAAAAATGATTCAAGAATTCAATATCAATTTTTAACGTTCTCGACTCCTTCAATTTTTGACAGATGTTTCCATGCAAATAAAACGAAATTTTGTTATCCTTAACTTTCACTACTGCTGTAAAGATTAAACAGATATTGCTGGTTAAAAATTAGTAGATTCCAGCAGCAGCTTTTTCCCTTCGCATAATTTCCGCTATTTTTTAATTTCACTGGCAGCAGCACAAACTCTGAAACTTTGTGGGGAAAGATATTCACTCAGAGCAAGAATTACTGCACTAGTTTCCCAATGGAATTTAAGAACGTGACCTGGCATGAGCAATGGAACATAAATGTTGCACTCAGTGCGCATTCGTTTTACCAATGGAAAACGCTCTCAGTAACAATAATTCATGTCAAAGGATAGGTAAAAA
Organism: Rhamnusium bicolor; assembly: GCA_029963845.1. Lineage (NCBI taxonomy): Eukaryota > Metazoa > Arthropoda > Insecta > Coleoptera > Cerambycidae > Rhamnusium > Rhamnusium bicolor. The sequence continues at coordinate 73,790 of JANEYF010002106.1, forward strand.
AATGCCGTTTATAATATTCGTATTGAAGTGACTAAAGGCGCGTTCTCACAACTACTTTTTGCTTCCTGCGTCTCGCGTCGTCTGCTTCGAATTAGACATTTGACGCAAAGAAGTCGAAAATATTCAACTTCTTGGAGCGAGTCAGCAGTCAAAAAACAGGCGACGCGAGACGGAGTGACCAAAAAAATCGTTAGAAGAACCTAGCTTAAGATACAAGGTGGGTAAATTTCGATGTTTGTATAGGGTAACTCGGTAACTGTAAGGGATACAAAAAAATGGAAGACACATTCTCGATCTCTTTTTTTTGAGAAAAACTCACTGGCGAAAACAAAAATTCGATTTTCGACTTTTAGACACATGTCAATATCTTGATTGTTTGTAAAGTTGTGAAAAAACAACTTTTACATTCCTCAGGCACTTTTTCTGCATAATACAGTGGCGTCGAGAAATTAAAAAAAGCTGCAATTTCGAGTTATGGCATAACGTTGTATTTTTTTAAATGGGAATCATAGTTGGTTATGGTTTAGTTAAAAAGGAAATTTGTTCTCTTTCAAACTATATGTCATATGTGGGGTTGCTTTTGATGCGTAAGTATTTAATGGCGAAAATAACCCCTCGTAGATTACTTTTTGCGTTTTTCTATATTTGAGGGGTATAGATGCAAAACCCGACATATCCACTTTTAACCAAAATTGAGTTATGTACGGCACTGAAATCATCGCTAAAAGTACTACATTTCTATATTCATAAAAGTGCAAAATGCGACATAGTTCATTAGTTACATACATTTCAAAAATGCAGTTAAATGCAAAATGCGACATTGTAACCCAACTTTCAGATGCAAAACGCGACACACTTATTGTAACCAATAGGGAGATGTATTGAGTGTCACATGTATCTGTTTGTAATATGGCTGCCGGTTAGTGCATTACATAACGTGTCTAGTGTTATAATTTCTCTGTATTTGTTTGTTTGGTTTGTTTTTTATTTAAAATAATGGAAATCGAAGCACACAATGAAGCAATAACACCTGATACTAAAAATCGAGCCAGAAAAAGAAAAAGAAACATTCAAGAATGGAAGAGAGAGAAGGCAAAAGTTGCAAGGTATGTGAAATAGTTGTATGCATTGAAGTACAAACTAAGATAAATTATGGGTTTTAGATATTTCCAAAAAACTTGCCACTTTTTCCGAAATGTGGTCATAGAGGAGATAAAGAACCTTTTGTATGTTGGCGGCTTTCAATGAATGATATCAAACGGTTTCATGAAATGTTTTATTCAAGTAGAAACAATCTGACCAAGATACCTTTATAATTACGTATTGCTCTGCTGAGGTTTCTATGAGGAAACGACCAAAGGTAAATGTGAGAAATAAGCCAAAAACTGTATCAGTCACTTATACTGTGCAAAAAATGAATGGTACAAAAATAGTAGTTTGTCGGGATGCATTTCTGGGAATCTTAGGCGTGAAAAAGGACAGAGTTTTAAGACTCGTAAAAAAGTTTAATAAGGAAGGAAACATACCCAAGGAAACTCGTGGTGGTGACCGAGTAAGAGGCCGTAATGATTTGCAAAGGGAAAATATAAAACAATTTATTGAATCACTCAGATGTACCGAAAGTCATTATTGTCGTGCTAATTCGCCCCAAAGAGTATACTTACCATGTGATCTGAACATAAGAGAATTGTGGAAATTATATAATAGCAACGCTGATGCAAATGTGAAAATTAGGCAATGTTATTTTAGAAACTATTTTAATCGGAACTACAATGTAGGCTTCGGCACTCCACAGACTGACATGTGTTCAAAATGTCTTCAATACAAAGAAAATATTAAGCGATGTACAATAGCAGAAATTCGACAATCACTTATAACAAACCATAGGGTACATAAATTACAAGCAAAAAGTTTCTATGGTCTACTGGAAGAAGAAGCACCTGAAGTGGTTAATTTTTCATTTGATTGTGAAAAAAATCTACAACTTCCGAAACTTCCTGATCAGCGTGCATATTTTTCAATGCAAATTAATTTTTACAATTTAGCAGTTGTTTGTGGAAATTCCAAAACAAAGCTTACGCCGCAAAACGTATCAAGTTTTGTTTGGACCGAAGTAGAAAGACCAAAAAGTTCAAATGAAATAGCTTCAGCCATTTATCACACTCTAATTAATTTTGAATTTACACCTGAAATAACAATTATTCGTCTTTTTTTGCGACGGATGTGGAGGGCAGAATAAAAATTCAATTGTTATAGGAATGCTATGCTATTGGCTGACTTGTTCTGCTCCTCGTCACATTAAACAATTAGAGCTGATTTTCCCTATTGTAGGGCATTCCTACATACCTCCAGATAGAGTGTTCGGATACATCGAATCAGTTGTAAGAAAAAACTACAGAAATAATAAAACCAGATACATACATAGATATAATTAAAAATCACGCCAAAGTTTTGAAAATTGGTGAAGACTTCACAGTATTTAACTGGAAGACTGAAATAAGAGATATCTTAAAACTAACAAGAAACTGGCATTTTAAGTTTAAGCCCACAAAAAGGTTTATATTTACCAAAAACAGTTCAGGTACGGTTTTGTTAAGGGACGAATCACTGTATAGGAATGATCTAGGCGAGCCAAAAGGAATTTACAAAAGAGGAAAAAAGATTCAATCACTGAAGCTAAACATACTGCCTGTTAGAGTGATTTTAAATGATGATAAAATTAAAAGTATAAGTAACTTATTAAAGGCTCATTTTGGCGATACATGGAGAGAAGATGAAAATTTGGAATATTTTCATAATCTTTTTGAAGGTAATGCTGCAAACCATTATGTTCCTGAACAACCACTTTCAGATGCAGAAGAAGACGACGAAGTCACTATTTGATTTTGTTATATGTGCAAATATATTTTGTATTTAAGTAGTAATAAATGTTTGCTTTCATTTTTTTCTAATATCTTAAAATTATTATTTTAAATACAGCGACATGTCCAGTACAAACCCATAGTGAGGTGCAAAATTCGATATGTCCAGAGGTAAAGTGCAAAAGCTGACAAAGGTGTTATATTTTCATCCATAAAAATGATAAATTGCAATTAAAATCAACAAAACAGTTACAAAAAGATTACTAAATGACACTATTCAGTTGTAGTTAAAAATCATGGATTTATTTAAGAACACAATTCAACTAGAAGTTTTTAGCGATTTTTACGAAATCGTTTTACATGAACTTGTCTGGTTTTGCATCTATACCCCTCATTTATTCCTGTCATCTATGACAGTGTTTATCCGTTTGTCAGTAAATTGCATAATAATAATTTTGTTTCCGTCATAATTACACCCCATTTAATAGTAAAATTGAAGGTGTCTTAAGAAAATTACGAGAAATACTAATAAAGCTATTTTTAAGAGGTTAAAAGAAAATCTCATTAATTGTGGGTCCTTCAACAAGCCAAGTCCAAAACATTGCAACATTGAAGATGCTGAAGAAATTTCTATAACTGTAATTGGAACGGCGGTTGCAAATCCTTCAATTTCAAGTCGTCAAATTGAAGCTGATTCTGGGATTTCAAGACGTCGAGCTTTGGGTATTTTGAAGACACACAAATTTAGACCTTATACAATAAGGAAACAACATCATCTGCAACCAAATGATTTTCAGCGACGATTAGATTTTTGCATATGGTAACATAAAAAAAGTCAAGAAGATACATTTTTCTCTAGAAATGTAGTTTGGACAGATGAAGCCTACATTAACAGTGCAGGAATCTTCAACAGGCATAACGAGCACTATTGGTCTGATATGAACCCTCACCGTACCGTTGTCGTGCGATCTTAGGGTCGCTTTGGTTTGGTGTGCTCTAACATATCACATGTATCAAGAAAATCTTAATAGTCAACGGTACTACGAAATCTTAAACCAGAAAATTATTGAGGAATTTATGGACAATATACCCTTAATTGAGGCAAGAAATCAATTCTTCCAACAAGATGGCGCACCACTTCATAATATCAGAACCGTTATAGAATTATTAAATACCAATTTTGGAAATAACTGGTTGGGAAGCAATGGACCAGTGAGGTGGCCACTACGATCATCTGACTTAACGCCACTAGATTCTTTCTTTTGGGGCCACATCAAAGACAAATTATACAAGAAAACCAGTACCAAAATAAATGAACTCAGACAAAATTTTATAGACTGTGTGAATTCCATTTCAAATCTTCATATTTAGAATGCAGTTCAGAGTGTTATGAAGTGGTGTAATTTATGTAACGAACATAACGGACATCATTTTAAACATTAACTTTAATTTGAATTTTTATTTTGTAATTGTAATGTATTATTATAAAATTAGATACAAATATCTGATTTTTTGGTGTTGGCTTGTTGAAAACCCACAATTAATGAGATTTTCTTTTAATCTCTTAAAAATATCTTTATTAGGTTGTCTTCTTTCTGGATAGCGATTGAAATATATTTCGAATGCAATATCACAATTGTTATTACTTTGAATAAAGCATTCTAGATATCATATTTCTCGTAAGTTTCGTAAGACATCTTCACTTTTATGATTAAATAGGGTGTAATTATGACGGAATTAAAATTATTAATATGCAATTTACTGACAACCGTATAAACTGTCACGTTATGCCATAACTCGAAATTGCACTTTTTTTTTAATTTTCTCGGTGCCACTGTATTATACATATAGAGAGAAGTACCTGAAGAATGTAAAAGTTGTTTTTTCATAACTTTACAAACAACTAAGAGTGAGATGTGTCTAAAAGTTGAAAAATCGACCTTTTGTTTATAACTCGAAAGCAAAAGACGATAGCAAATTTTTGTTTTCGCCAGTGAATTTGTCTCAAAAAAAAAGAGATAGTGAATGTGACTTCCATTTTTGTAACTCTTACAATTACCGAGTTACCCTATACAAACATCAAAATTGGCCCTCCCTCTACCCGCGGAGATTTTCTCAAATATTTTATAAGTGAATTATTAAGAGACAACATCATTTATTGTGCGCGATACATATATTCACCATAGTGATCTACATATTCTAAAAACAAATTAAGTTCCTCTTCTTGATAAAAGTTAAAATATAGAGTGGATAGAAAAATAATATTAACTGAAAATTTTTTTGCTAATTATTATTTACTAACTTTTACAAATCTTAACACAGATAAGCATAACATATATCTTTTTAAACAATTATTTTCCCGGCTATTTGCCAAAACGCTGAAACTTGGATTACATAAAAGATAATATGCACATTATGTTCAGTACAACTGACTCAATAATGTTATTTTTAATTTCAACTATTCTGTCTAGTAAAACCAAAAATAAATAAAACACAAGGTACTCACCAGTTGACACTCACTTTAAAAAACTTTAAAATATTTACCGACACGTGTTTCTGCTTGCATTGCGTCATCAGGGTAGCCAGCACATTTAAAGAATCCAAAGTAAGGAAACTTGTAAACCTTAATGTAATAAACATTAATGGCTTCAGAGAACAGAATAATTGAAATTATATAGTGGAAATACCCCTTAGGGTCGAATGAAATAATTTAAGAGTACCTTATGTTTTATTTATTTTTGGTTTTACTAGACAGAATAGTTGAAATTAAAAATAACATTATTGAGTCAGTTGTACTGAACATAATGTGCATATTATCTTTTTTGTAATCCAAGTTTCAGCGTTTTGGCAAATAGCCGGGAAAATAATTGTTTAAAAAGATATATGTTATACTTATCTGTGATAAGGTTTGTAAAAGTTAGTAAATAATAATTAGCAAAAAATTATCAGTTAATATTATTTTTCATTCCAATCTACATATTCTTTAGCAAAGGAGAAGGCTTCCTCTGAAAGATAAATACAGTAATATTGAATCCATTTCAATTGCTTGCCTTTCATGGGTTCGCCTACAGATCTGTTTATGTGTTGAGGTATTACTATTAGGAATCTGTGTTGAAAAAATAAACAAATATATAAACTTAGCTTTACAATTACCGAAAGCGCTGTATTTGTCGTCATAGCATAAAATGGGCCAATGTTCAGCATCAATGGTTTTTGTGATCTCATTATCATGATCAAAATACATTTTTTCACAGACTCGTTGCACATATACCATTCGCTCTCGTAAAGAGCATTAGCTAAAGCCAAACTCTAAAATTTAGACGTAAAAAATTGATTATTAAATATTAGAAATATTACTTACTTGTTCCTTAACTTCATTTGCAAGCCAAGCCAACAAAAAAGATTTGTAAGACCATCAATCCAAAATACATCAAGGTGAATAATATTATCACATTTAATTTGGCCTAAAATTATAGATTTTTTTTTAAATGTGTTACCTGCATCAATAAATATAAGGTATATTTATATTATATACTGACCAGCACAAAAAGTGAAACAGCAAGAAAAATTGGTGTAATCTTAATTACAATTTTTCTCAGTGTACAGGATGATCATTTGAAGTGCCTCTCTCAATTTCATCGCTTTATTTTTCACCCAAGAAAAAAATTTAAAAACTATAGGTACTTATGTATTTTTTTAAGGAATCCAAATTCGAAAAGAAAACACAGTTGAACATTAAATAAAGTTATAGCCGAAAAACTGAAAAATACAAAAATTAACAACCTGTATAATATTAATGATAAAATGAACATATAATGATAAATCAAAAAGAAAAATTCTCATAAAATTCCTTTATTACTGTGACCGGTTTTGTGAACAAATTAATTACTTCACATCATCAGACACAGGACTACAATAGAAAATGAGTATGGTGGTTACATACATACATAAATAAATGTTAATAAGTTAATAAAACTTAAAACAAGGAATACAGAAAACAATTATTTCAATTTTTTTACTAGTAAAAAATAATTGGTAAAAAATGTTTAAAAAAATTTTTTGTACAAGAAAGATTGAAATTATTCAAATTGAACAGGATTACGTTAGTTTCAAATTATAAAATAGAATAATGTAAAATTTAAACAATTAAAATGTGTAAAAAGGAGGTTCATTTTTATATAATACTTACATTTTTATAAATAAAAAACCAGGGTCGTCAAATTAAAATTAAAAAAGTTTTGCAACATAGTCAAATAATCTGTAAATGTAAGATATAAAATTTTTTTGGTATCTAATTAACTTTTTGATAAAAATTTTTCTGAAATTTTTTTAACGTGCTTGTCCTTTTAAACACATACATACACTACAAGTTAAAATCTAATAGGGGATAAATAATTTTTTAAAAAAGGAATAGATTAAAAATAGTGCCCTCTAACGGACTATCTTAGAACTAACGTAAAATAAAATTAAAATTAAAGTAGAAAACCATGTGTGCACCAGGTTTCTTTTTTACAATACTGTAGTTAATTTTATTTCCACTGCAGATGGTGACAGCGGTGAAATTGCATTTGAACGTGGTGAAAATATTAACTTATAAGAAATTGAGGTTATTTTATAATATCGTGCACGTGGAACAGGTTTCAGTAGAAAAAATTACAACAATACAAAATAAATCAGACAACCACAGAGAAAGTCAATGACGATTGAAATTGGATCTGTGAGTTCAGAGATAATGTGTTGGGATCTCTTGAATCTTTCAGGATTTCTAAACTTTCAAGGTTATTAATTAAATTTCCTCGGTTGCCCAAATGTAATATTTTAAGAGTATTATCAAATGTGTGATTATTATCTACAAGATGTTTGGCGAAATTTTGTAGATAATAATCACACATTTGATAATACTCTTAAAATATTACATTTGGGCAACCGAGGAAATTTAATTAATAACCTTGAAAGTTTAGAAATCCTGAAAGATTCAAGAGATCCCAACACATTATCTCTGAACTCACAGATCCAATTTCAATCGTCATTGACTTTTCTGTGGTTGTCTGATTTATTTTGTATTGTTGTAATTTTTTCTACTGAAACCTGTTCCACGTGCACGATATTATAAAATAACCTCAATTTCTTATAAGTTAATATTTTCACCACGTTCAAATGCAATTTCACCGCTGTCACCATCTGCAGTGGGAAATAAAATTAACTACAGTATTGTAAAAAAAGAAACCTGGTGCACACATGGTTTTCTACTTTAATTTTAATTTTATTTTACGTTAGTTCTAAGATAGTCCGTTAGAGGGCACTATTTTTAATCTATTCCTTTTTTAAAAAATTATTTATCCCCTATTAGATTTTAACTTGTAGTGTATGTATGTGTTTAAAAGGACAAGCACGTTAAAAAAATTTTAGAAAATTTTTATCAAAAAGTTAATTAGATACCAAAAATTTTATATCTTACATTTACAGATTATTTGACTATGTTGCAAAACTTTTTTAATTTTAATTTGACGACCCTGGTTTTTTATTTATAAAAATGTAAGTATTATATAAAAATGAACCTCCTTTTTACACATTTTAATTGTTTAAATTTTACATTATTCTATTTTATAATTTGAAACTAACGTAATCCTGTTCAATTTGAATAATTTCAATCTTTCTTGTACAAAAAAATTTTTTTAAACATTTTTTACCAATTATTTTTTACTAGTAAAAAATTGAAATAATTGTTTTCTGTATTCCTTGTTTTAAGTTTTATTAACTTATTAACATTTATTTATGTATGTATGTAACCACCATACTCATTTTCTATTGTAGTCCTGTGTCTGATGATGTGAAGTAATTAATTTGTTCACGAAACCGGTCACAGTAATAAAGGAATTTTATGAGAATTTTTCTTTTTGATTTATCATGAATAATTACTCATATGGGATCAACCTACCTACGTTATATGAACATATAATGTTTCACTCATCATAAATGTGTACACGTTCATATTTTTTCACTTCCGGTTTAACCGGAAATTACTTCAACTCTGATATTTTATGTCATATATCCTATATATTTAGTTCAATTTATAGAAAATTTCTTTCTGAATTCAGAAATATATAATAAATATATTATCATGTAACATTAATTAGATATTTGCGTTTACATTTAAAATAATACAAATATGTCTTGTAAAACAAGATCATCTATGGAAACAAATAAAAACATTTAAACAGTTTATTTCTTTCAGAAGTTAAAGTAATTCCACAGATTTTAATTACAACAAAGAATATAACATAAACATAACAAAAATTGTTCGAAAACATTACCAATTTGTTGCAACTAGTGGTGAAAGCGTTTGACCAAATTCTCTCTGCATCTGCTTAAAATAATTGGGTTGTTGGCTCCGTTTGCACAAAATAATAATGTTCTCGAACATTTGTTGTAAACAGAATATTTAGAATAACTTTAGTTTCTGAAATAAATAAGACATTGGCTTTATTTTAAATCCCAATATCTTATTGAATATGAAAGATAGTGATAATACTGCTGAATTCAGAAAGAAATTTACTTTAACTTGAGCTTAATATACAGTGTATCGCGTAAATTAAAAAAGTTAAAGTAATTTCCGGTTAAACCAGAAGTAAAAGATATGAATGTGATACGTATTTATATTCACTGAAATATCATTTCAGCATTAATATACAGGATGTTAATTTTTGTAATTTTCAGTTTTTCGGCCACAAGTTTTTTATTTGATGGTCAATTGTTTGTTCTTTTCGAATTTGAATTCCTCAGAAAATAATGCATAAGTACAGTTTTTGAATTTTTTTCCTACGTGAAAAATAAAGCAATAAAATCGAGTGAAGCTTTTTAAAATGATCACCCTATACACAAAATGTGTAGAATCATTTGTTTTGCATTCTCGCAGATTTGTTCATTTTTTCTTCCCATTTTTTCTTTTCTTTATCATTTTAAAATCTGACGAATTTTAACATTTTTGATCACTATCAGAAATCATCTTTGATATTGGCTTGCATTCTGCTGATTATTTTAGTGCTGGTAATTTTCTAAAACGCTTTTATCTTTGGAAGATTCCGCTAGAGTAGTTGCTTTAATTGACGCTTGATTTAGTATCCGAGAAGTCGTTGAGAGATTGAATTTTCCTCGATCCAGTGTCCACAGGGTAGTTGTTCGCTTTCGAGAAACCGGCGAAAGGCTGCAGAAGGCCCGGATCTGGAAAAATCGAAGCACAACTCCACGCTATGATCGAATCGTCGAATATGACCGCATTTAAGTAAAAAATGAACCGCAAGAAGTGCGCCAGGTCAACAACGTCAGCGATAGAATTGTTAGGAGAAGGCTAGTTGAAGCAAATTTATTTGCTAGAGGACTAGCAACAGGTTCCGAGCTTCTTTGGAATCATCGTGAGGCCAGAATGAATTTCGGACGCGAATATATAATTGTAATATCGAGTAGTGGAGTACTGTTCTTTTTTCCGATGAGTCCCGATTTACCCTGAGGTTTTCAGATGGACGAGAGAGAGTGTGTGTGGAGAAGGCGAGAAGAAACATATGTGTAATGCAACTTTAGAGAGGGTGGACTTCGGTGATTGGTCTGTAACGGTAACGGATCATTCTTACGCCGCGCCGCTCACACAAAGCTTATGTTCGTAGATGGGGGTGGTCTCACGGCTATTAATGATATTTTGGAAGAGCATGTGGTGGTTTTTGCGGGGTTTATTGGTGAGCAATTTATTTTAATGCACGATAATGCCCGACCACACGTGGCCAGAATTGTTAGAAACTATCTACATGACGTCGGTATTGAAACCCGTGACTGGCCAGCACGTAGTCCTGGCCTAAATCTCAAGAAATTTCATTTAATAATCACCTATTCTTTATTCATGTCGTACCCAAATTCTTGTCGGATACCTTTTATCCTAAAAATTGAGGTTATCCTTCTAAAATAGCTATGTTTTTAAGCAAAAAAGGTTTAGAAAAGATAAAAAATAATTTATAAATAAAAGATAATTTTACACGTTTTGTTTACATTGAGAAAAATTTGAATTAAAAATATAGCAATTTTTCTTGCTATCCCAGTTTTTGTGCCGGTCGTCTATAAATGAGATTTACATAAGTTATCCTACTAATAATAATATTATTAGGTGTAATTGGACAACTTCTCTAAATATATAATAAATAGTACGGTCACATTCATCGATTCTAACAGAGAGCTGTATAGCACTTCAACATCTTATTATATTGACAGACACCCACCCACATCATAAACTTAATTTTTGCACAAATTTCAATTCTTCAACCTTTATAGAGTGATTCAGAAATAAACTAATCTATAGGGCATATTAATGACTAGATTTTAAGAAACAAAGTTCGAAGGGTAAAAACTATACCCGCCTATGGTTTATTAAAACGAAATTGTATGTAATGTCATAATTAAAGCCCGTATCCGAATATTACATGACGATATTTTCTCACAAATATTTCACCGAACTTCGGTGCCATCAAACTTTAACTCCGGGATATCGTTTATCCATCATTGTAAAATACTTCGAGAGAGAAATGGACGCGATACTGTCAACATGTCCTACTACAATATTCTCAATGTGATATTCGGATTCGGGTTTTAGTCATAATTTAACTGATGGGGATCAATGAAAAAACATTTTTTATGCAGCTAGTCTGGTCCTGGTGTACAGTGAAGTGATGGGTAATAGTGTCGCGGCTCAGAGAATCTACGCCGACTATTCCCTGCACGTCACTATCGTAATCACAAAACATTTCGCAGTGTAGTGAAACATCATCGAGATTTCAGAATATTTTCAACGCAAGCACATTTGTGGGGACGTCGCCGTAGTGGCGCAAAGCTACAAATTGAGGAAGTATTGAATATCATGGAGGAAAGTCACTCAGTAAGTAGCAGAAGGCTGGTTTTGCAGTTGCCAACATCATAGGCCATAGTAATGCTATTATTAAGGGAAGATTTACATAACATGACATGACAACATAAACCCACATAAATTAGACAACCCCCAAATCCAAAGCCTGAGCTGCACGGGAAGTTATACTAATGAAATTACGTGGACACACAACCACTCCCTTCGACTTTACCAGGGTCAAAACCGGGATTTGAACCCTGGAGTCAGTCGGCGGGCAGTAAACCAGCTACATTTGTCACAACGTTTTAGCCCGCTGCCCTATCGAGCTTCCTATCATATTCAGCCTGTGCAAGTCCTGCATCCAGAAGGTCCCCCAAGGCGCTTGTAATATTGTCGGGGATTTCTGCAACGAATTGTTGACCATTCAAACTTTTTTCGGCTCGTATTGTACATCGATGAGGCTACATTTACTTGGCAAGGGATTTTTAATATACAGGGTGAGTCAGGTTTTTGTAGACAAACTTTAACAGGAGATAGAACACATGTTGTTAAAGATAAAAGTTCCTATAAACATATGTCGTAGAACGCTTCGTTTCCGAGATACAGGGTGCTGAATATAATTTTTTTTTCTCGAATTTTCATTATAACTTATAAACGAATGCTTAGATTTTTTCCATGTGTGGGGGATAATGCCTATTAATTAAGGGGCATAAAACAAGCGATAAGAATGTTCAATAACTTGCACAGTGGCGGAGTGGAGGGGGTGCTCAACCACTTTCTTAAACAGAACTTCTACACCAATGACTATTTTTTAAAAAAACTGTTATTTTCATTATCTACCTACAGTTTAACAAAAATAATGTCCCTTCTTCTGTTTCGAAATTCCTGTGCGTTTCCGAGTTATTTTGATTTTTAGTGTTTGATGTGGTACTAAAGTAATTTATTTATTATCAATTATCGGCTAAATATTTAATTCTTTCAACGAAACCTACCTAAATATGGTTTGTTAAGCCGAAATCTCTTATTCTTTATCTCTTTCCAATGTAGTCAAAATAAATATTTGTTATATCAAGCCATACTCAAATACAAGACTTTTATAAGTTGAAATCTGTTACATTATTACATTATTGTGCAGTTGCCAAACAGTTTTAAGAAGTTTCTTTAAGTTTTATTAAACTTGTGTATGTACCAATTTCCGTTTAAATTTTCGTTGTTTTTTGCTAAATAATTTCCATTTGAAACTAGCAAATACAACTGTGTTTTGCAACAAAATATTATACTCCTTGGAAAACAAGTAAGTATTAAATGTCATATTTTGAAACGACAGTTTGACTTATTACAAGTTTATCTACAAACACTTTTGCTTCATCTTGAATATTTTCACTGTTATTAATTATTGTTTTTAAGTTTAAAAATTTATTTCATTTGATTTGCCAGCTTTTAATTAGTGTAACATGCCGTTTATATTTACAAATAGCGAACAAGCCGACATTCATTTTATTTATGGGTTCGCAAATGGGAATTCAAGGTACGCTGCTAGGGAGTATCGAAGAAGATTTCCAAATAGACGACAACCTCATCATTCCGTTTTTGTGAGTATCCACCGTCGATTTGTTAACCAGGGTTTGAAAATGTACATGGGGGCCGACAGAACAACCGTGGACGAGATAGAATTGGAGAGGGTATATTGCGTGAATTTAATAGGAACCCAACGACAAGTACTCGACGTACTGCTGTTGCTCTTTGTATTTCCCAAAGTAAAATTTGCCGAGTTTTAAAACGGGATCACACTCCCATATCATTTGCAACCTGTGCAAGGTTTATGTCCAGGTGACGCCGAACGAAGACTTAATAATTGTAGGTGGGTTCTTAACTCCATTCAAAATAATAGAGATTTCTTATCCAACATACTGTGGACTGATGAATCCTGTTTTACTCGTCGTGGTACAGTAAATTTTCACAATCTACATGTATGGGCACATGAAAACCCACATGCCATTCGACCAAGAAATGAATTTAGTACAAATGTCTGGATTGGAATTTACGGCAACCATGTGTTTGGACCTTATTTCTTGCCACAACGTGTAAATTCAGAAAATTTCCTACAATTTTTAGACGAAGGGCATGGTAATATGTGGGAAGCCATTCCTTTGAATTTAATAGGATAGTCTTGGATTCAGCTTGATAGGTGCCCGGCCCATTATGGCAGAATTGTAAGAAATTGGCTAAACAATAACTATCCGGGGAGGTGGATAGGTCGTGGAGGTCCAGTGGCGTGGCCTCCCAGATCCCCCGATTTAACGCCACTTGACTTTTTATGTGGGGATTCATTAAGGAAACAGTGTATATCACTCCGGTTAATACACTTGAAGAACTTCACAATCGTATCAGAGATCTTGCAATGAAATAAGGGTGCATCATTTAGTTAACTTAAGACGTTCTATTGTACGTCGCTGTGAAATGTGTATTGAAAAGAACGGTTTACATTTTGAACAAAGTGTCTAATTTTAGTGTTATTGTTATTAATTGTAATTGTTATTTAATAAATCGTTATTGCTAACAATTGTTATTAATTCCACAATTGTTAATTAAATATTGTTATAAATTCAAAAATTTTCTCCATAAACATTGACATCAATGTTCATTCAATGTTTTTTTTTGTAATTTAGTTGCAGTACATTAATATTTACGCAGCACATAATAAATAAGGATTGTTAAAATTAGTGTACTAAACAGATTTTAACTTATAAAAGTCTTGTATTTGAGTATGGCTTGATATAACAAATATTTATTTTGACTACCTTGGAAATAGATAAAGAATAAGAGATTTCGGCTTTTTAGAATCCTTAACAAACCATATTTAGGTAGGTTTCGTTGAAAGAATTAAATATTTAGCCGATAATAATTGATAATAAATAAATTACTTAATTTAGTACCACATCAAACACTAAAAATCGAAATAACTCGGAAACGCACAGGAATTTCGAAACAGAAGAAGGGACATTATTTTTGTTAAACTGTATGTAGATAATGAAAATAACAGTTTTTTTTTTAAATAGTCATTGGTGTAGAAGTTCTGTTTAAGAAAGTGGTTGAGCACCCCCTCCACTCCGCCACTGTGCAAGTTTTTTTACATTATTATCGCTTGTTTTATGCCCCTTAATTAATAGGCATTATCCCCCAAACATGGAAAAAATCTAAGTATTCGTTTATAAGTTATAATGAAAATTCGAGAAAAAAAAATTATATTCTACACCCTGTATCTCGGAAATGAACCGTTCTACGACATATGTTTATAGGAACTTTTCTTTTTAAAAACATGTGTTCTATCTCCTGTTAAAGTTTGCCTACAAAAAACTGACTCACCCTGTATAACATAACTCATATCTGGTCTAAGGAAAATACTCACGTTATACGGGAACACAGGGTGTAGGAGGGGATTTCATGCAATGTGCGGGCAGTATAGTGGATGATTATTTAATTGGACCTCATATTTTGCCACCACACAGGATTGCATCACACTTCCTACAATTTGTAATTAACACATTGCCCGAACTAATCGAAGATGTGTCTCTTGCTATACGCTGAGATATGTAGTTCATCTTAGACGATGCTTTCATACACAATGCTCGCAACATATGAGACTGGCTTATTAAGAAATTCCTTGAAAGGTGGGTCGGGAAAAACGGACCAGTAGCATGACCTGCCCAATCATCAGATCTAACTCCGTGCGATTTTTATTTATGGGGGTATATGAAACAATTGGTTTATTCAACACCAATCAATACGATCGAGGAGCTACAAGTCAGAGCTGATAGCATTCGCAAAAATTTACACGTCTTCGGAAAATTCAAGCAGACTGTTATAAAAAGAGTCAGAACTTGTATAAAAAATCAGGTTCTAGACCGTGCATGGATGTATATACAGTGGGTCGAGAGTTCAGTCTGAATTTAGAATCGAACGAGTAAATAAATAAGATAGAGACTAAAGTAGTGGTTTCTAAATGTTTGTGATTATAGTCAAGTATTTCATTAAGTTAATGTTGTTAGTTATTAGTTATTAAAGTAGTAAGTGTTACCTGGATTTTCAATCGACGAATCCACGGTGTGGGTTTTTGTGAGGACAGCAAACACGTACAAATTTGGTGTAGGAAGTGCATTGGAAGAAAATATTTCTGGATTATTCGAGAAGGTTGTACAGTGTTCTTCTCGGAAATTAGTGGTGATATGAAGAACTAAGCTACAGAATAGTGTTGAGGATTATTTCTGGATCGAACAGTGATTTTAAAGTGAATTTGCGAGAAGTTTCCAGAACATTAAATTTAGAAATCACTATAGATACGCGAATGCCACTAACGATAACGTATTGTGGACTTAAAAATAAGACTATAAGTGACTTTTCGTGAAAATTCTAAAACATTCGATTTGAAAATCACACAAAATACGTGAACTGTGTTAACGGGAACGTGTTATAGCCTCAAAATAAGACTTCTTAGTACATTTTCGGGAATTTTCTATTCTATTCATTCGATTTGGAAACCACACGAGATACGTGAATTGTATCAACGGGAACGTATTATAGACTTAAAACAAGACTTAATGGTGACATTTCGTGAAAGTTCTAGAGCAATCCATTTTGTAATTAGTGGAAGTAAATTTCTTAAACGGAAAATACAGACTAACTAAATAAGATTTTTAGTGTCATTTCGAGATATTTCTGGAACATCATTATTGAAATAGACGTAATATCTACATTTTACGGACTTTATGACATCGTGTCTCCAAAGTTTTGGTACAAAATATTTAACCATATTTTTTTTGTAGTAAATAATTGTATGTTATTCCGAATTGTAAATCACCCTTTATTAGTAAAAATGTTCATAAGAGGCTAGACTGATAAAAACTTTTACCGATATATTTTAATTTTTACCGGTACGTCTAATAAGACTTGTTACCCGTTGCTATGAAAACACAGTTGCTTTCCAAAAATATAACTAAATTTTCGCCTATACTAATAAATCATCATACAAATTAACAAAATTTATTAGTTTATTCTCTCTTTTGGATAAAAAGAGCTTCAAGATAACATAAGACGTTGTAAAATATTCGACCGTTATAGGGTTTAACTGCTCACATAGCAAACTGCATGTTAAACCTCTGCTGCTTTGCTAATTTCTGGTGGGGTGCAGGAAAATTAATTTTCATCCTCTTCCATTTCCAGTTCCATTAAAAAGCACAAAACACTTCTACAAAAGGATTATAAAACGATTCTTGCCATAAAATTACAATATGGCCACCTTTATTTACGTTGTTGCATGGTTACTTGCATTTATTTTTAATACAAATCAGAACCAAATTTCTACCTGTCAGTGTGAAAATACCATTGTCATTTTTAGGAAAGTCAAAATTGAATAGACAAAAATCTTCAGTTTGGCGAGCCCGAGATAAATTAATGGAATTATCGTTTTTTGGTATAAAAGGTATGTTGTTTTGACGTAGCCAATTTTGTATTTGCCTCACATAATGGCAGGATGCCAAGTCGGCCAAAACATTATATCGTCTCCAACTGATGTTCGTATACAAAATCAACTAATTTGGTGAGACAATTATTAATATATCTTATTATTTAGAGCTTCGCACCCTACTCTCCCACATAAGGTCTGGATGTCTCTCTTGTCGACATCGCACATCAAACCAGAACTTTGTCAGAGCATTTCTTTGTACTTTACATTGTTCGGACACTCTTCTACATTGTTCGTATAAAAACCATCATTTCCGAGTTGGCAAGAGTAAAAGTATTTTTCATAGTCTGGGATAACGACTCTCTCATTCGCAAAATGTACCCACCTTAGTTGACGACAGCATCATGGTATCCGTGCTAATTGATTTGGGGTATGTTTAGGATACTTTTGACTTTTTTGGTATTCTTGGACATTTCTTGCTAATTCCTACAATATTGTATTCTTTGAAGTACGGTACTCACGCATTAATTATATTATCTAAATTCTAAATTAATCCGGGAAGGCCGCCTTCGACCAGGAGGCTTGCAATTCTGCCAGCGGTGCAGGCGGGCAGGCCCAGACGGTAGGTTAGTTGACAGCCGAGGACCGTTCACGCTAAAATGTAGGTCTGTAGATAAAAAGGAGCCAGTTGTGGCCTACTTGCCTAGTAAAATAAGTGGCTACTACTACCATGCAGTGAAAATAAAACAATAGTTAAATTGAAATGTTTAAATTGCTACTACCTACACATTAATTTCCATTAATCTGTACATTTCTTAACTAGAGTCACACTGATTCTGTGCTAGAGTTAAAGTGTATTAATACGACTTACCGTTAGTAATTGAATTAAAATTGAAGCTAGTTGAAGAGAATTCATTAAAAATTCTAATAACATAAGATATTTCATAGATTGGTCTAGTTTTTCCACGTAACTGGAAAATAAATTAGTTTATTCATTTATAACAATCAAATACAATTTTTATTAATGTCGTAGAAACATTAAATTAGAAATTAGCATTAGACAATTTTAAATTCTCCTTAAACCTCCTAAGTTGTATATTTATTGGCACCAGTATGGATACGTTTTATCATAGATTAAATTTGAATCTATGGTTTTACTGAGTAAATTGCACAAGAACTAAATCTTCTCTGCAACATGACATACTGTAGTATCTACGGAGACTTACTTTACTATATAAAGTCGATCGATAGAAAATTGGTGCTGTATGTCATCTCTATATGAATTAGTTTCCCCCCAAAGAAATCAGTTAATTATGTTAGCCCCTAATCAAGTAATGAGCTGTTTGAATGCAATTATTGGAAAGTATTCGAATCTCATAAATTCTCGCTGATCCAGAGAATTTTTTTCGCAGGTACAATTTGAATATCGAAATTCTCGGAATAGTTAACGGATATAAGCCGATATCTGAGATCCTAGGTTCTCCATTCAGGCACTCGTACTCGCGGAGGTTTACTTTGAAAGTCCGTGCTGGTAAATTTAAATATATTTTTTCCTATTCAAGTTTTAACTTAATTTTAATAATATTTTACCCATATGTAGGTTGACCATATCAAATAATATGAAATAAAAAAACAAAACCTATATGTATCGTCCATGTCTATGCAACAACATAGTAAATGGAGAACAGAAGCTACCGAGTACGAAAACATATTCTCGCCGATTTCCTGCTCAGTGCAAAGTATTCATTTTCGCATTCACCTAGCAATTTTCGATTCCAAGCTCTTATTCTTGGTTTTCTGTCCTCGGATACTCATTCGATTCTTAAAACTATTCGAATATTGTCTACTAGGTGTCTAAAAAGATTCATTTGCTCCCATCATTACACCTAAGTCAATCGCATGGCAGAGTTGGTCTACTTACATATTCATGACTCGGACTTGCTTATTCTTGTGTTATAAAATTTAAAATAAGTTTGACCTGCATTATGAACGAAAATTATAACTAGAACAGCCAGTACACCAAGTTGTAATTTGGTCGCGCAAACGTTTTGACAGGTGTCACATATGATTACATCATGTCGCCACTTCGTCATCAATCGTTCGGCCTTAATACTCCTCAGTGTGTTTCCAATTTCATGCCTATGCTAGACTAGATTAATTTCAATTGTGGCATTTCCTACAGTACTCATTTATCGAGACGTTAGTTTATACTAAGGCTGGGAATCGAATACGAATAATTCGAGTATTCGAATATTCGAGTATTCGAATACGAATTATTCTGATGGGAAATTATTCGATTATTCGAATATTCGATTATATCTGAGTAAATTTGAATATTAAAATATATTATTAAATTATGTACGAATAGGTATGCAGTATGCATCCAGCGAAGGTAGGTAGATAGTAGGTATAGGTAGGTACCAATTCTAAAATCCAAATATATAAATAGACCACATTAGTGGCACGTTTTACTCTCAGTCACACTATTCCATATCTTTCTCGCCTCGGCCTTATTCTTACTGTACTAAGGCAGGGGTTAAAATTGAATTTTAAATTTTAGAAAACCTGTAAATATTTAACTATTGACGTTTCATGTATTTGTTTTACCTTCACAATCTGCGTCTTTTTTAAAAACATTCTAATTTTAGAGCACTTTTATTTTTTTCGAAAAGGAAAAATAGTTATGACACAGAAGTATAATAAACTAGCTCTGTTTTCGTTTTATTTAAGCTTCAATAGTTAAATGTGAACAATAGCGTCTCAATCTTAAAATAAAATACTAACTAAATAATTCTGACCATTAAAGCACATGTACAGGAGACATACCCTATTGTGGGTTTGGAAAGCAAATCAAATTGCCTACTTAGTGGTTTACGTCACGAGTATTATTGTGGTCTATCCAACCAAATACTCAAATAGAGTATTCACTATTCACTAGTATTCAGTGCTATACCTATTAATAATGAATATTCGAGGATCCGAATTATTCGGATACCTATCGAATAATTCGGATTATTCGAGTATTCGAATATTCGAATTATTCGAATATCGAAATATTTTTTCGAACGAATATTCGAATTCTAAAATCTGGAAAATTCCCAGCCCTAGTTTATACTTCGAATATGAGGGAAAATTTTAAATTCTCTAAGATTTAGAAATTTTTCTGATAAATTCTCTATTAATTTGATTAAAATTTAACGACCAAAAGTGATATATAATAATATCTTCACATGATTATAATCGATGTGAACGTGTGGAAGACAATTTTGCTGTAGTATAACTTTGTTATTAAATGCAATAGGTATTGAAAAAAGGCATTTTGTCAAAATAGCACTTTAAATTTACCAAATTTCAATGATTGCGTAAAAACAAAATTAAAAAAAAATCAAGAGTACTTAATATACAGAAAAAAAATTTTTTTAAAGACAAGCATTGAAGTTCAACGACTTTGAAGTTAAATATTGGTCTGAGAAAACGTCCAAAACACATTTATAAAATTATATTTAAGAACGAACGAAGAAAGTTTATATGAATCTACAAGTAAATTGTCTCCCAAATGCTCGTATTGCTTTTAATGTGACTTCAAAATTATATGCTAGAAAATAATTTCTAAACACACAGTGAATAAATATAAATAAATGTATAATTTGGAAATCTCTACAACCCCACAAAGAAACTATTTAAAGAATTTTATTAAATAGTACTGCTCCAAACATTTTTGAAATATTTAGCGAAATAATCGTTTAGTATTCTTGAAATTACACTGATTTTTTTCTCATCAAATAAGACAATATTTTTTTCAATTTAATGAAGAACTGCAAACAAACATTAAAGAAATATAGCTACTTGCAAGGACATGTCTCAAAAATTCTGTTCAAACAACGGAAACACTTAAAATTCTCCAATCTAGATTTTCCTCTAAAATATCTTAATAGTTTATCAGCATGGCAGAGTCATATAAAATACATGACTTCAAAATAAACAAAGGAATCTCGTTTCTACGAAGGCGTAGAAGGGTCAACAACTTTATTTTTTTTTTTAGATACGTTAAATTGTCACTTCGAAGTGAGAATTCTGACTTCAAAGTGACAATTGTCACTTCAAGGGTGCTTCACAAGATGTGACTGAAGACAGAATCAGAATCAGAAACGAAAAACAAATTTTTACAGTGGACCAGTTGAGTAATGCTCTTGAAGTGAAAATTCCAATACTTTTTGTAATATGTTCACATTTGACAAGATGATAGAAAAGAAATGTTTTAAATTTAAGTGCGTGAAGCACCACAGAAACTATTTAAAACTAATATAACCTTTGTCATACAACTTGTAACACCTTCATATTAGACAGGATAGTAGAAAATAAATATTACAACATATCCTATTTCAGATTTGACAAAAATTTTAATTTAAAGCGGTGAAACACCCTGAGAACCATTTATAAATTTATACTTTTTGTCGTACAATCTGTAACATTTTCATTTTCTACCATCCTGTCTAATCTGAAGGTATTACAAGTTGTATGACAAGAGTAATATTAGTTTTAAATAGTTTTTGGGAAGGTATTTCGGGATTTCACCCCCGTTAAATATTAAATTTTCAAATCTGAAATAGGGTATGTTGGAATATATATGTTTTATCATATTTTCAAATCTGAAGGTGTTACAAGTTATATGACAAAAGTAATAAAGTTTCTAATGGTATTAGGGGTGATTTATCCTCTTAAATTCTCATTTTAAGCAAGTCTGAATAGAAGATTAGAACATTCATTTAATTTTATTTTGTCAAATGTGAAGGTGTTACCATTACAAATTTTACGGGGAAAGTTATATAATTTTTAAATAGTTTTCGGGGTGTTTTACCCCCCTTAAATTCATATTTTCGTCAAATCTGAAATAGGGTATCTTGGCATATTTATTTTCTATCATCTTGTCAAACGTGAACTTATTGCAAAAAGTATTGGGATTTTCACTTCAAGAGCATTATTCAACTACTGGTCCACTGTAAAAATTCGTCTCGTCTTTAGCCACATCTTGTGAAGCACCTTTAAATTGGCAATTGTCACTCTGAAATCAGAATTCTCACTTCGAAGTGTCAATGGTCGCTTTAAAGTCAGAATTGTCACCTCGAAGTGGCAATTGTCACTTTGAATTCAGAATTGTCACTTTGAAGTCAGAATTGTCATCTCGAAGTGACAATTGTCACTTTGAAGTCAGAATTCTCACTTCGAAGTAGCAATTGTCACTTTGAAATCAGAGTTGGCAATTGTCACTTCGAAGTGACAATTCAACGTTACTAAAAAAAAAAAATAATAAAGTTGTTGGCCCTTCATCTTCGAACGTTTCTCATCCGCTACCCAAATCTATTGATTACAAATTAACTACAAGTTTTCTCGGAAACGGTTAGTCGTACGGAAAATTATTAAACTTTCTGAGATGCTCGTCAACTTTTATTGGTAATATGTTTTTGTAACTGTCCGTATCCCTTTTCAAGTTATTCGGGGATTTTTTTTTTACTTTTGATAGATAAAACTAATATGGCGCCTTATTTATGCAACATATCGATGGCGAACGTTTTATACTCGATTTTTATGCAAAAAAAACGAAGGTGTGCTTACAAGTTCAGCTTGGTTTTGGGAGCCGTGCTGTGCTTGGTCTATTAGAATTTAGTTTTGTAAACAGTTACCAATTAAACTGTAGTTTCAGAAACTAACAGTAGCTAGTCAATTTACTTAATCATACTATAGTTTCATTCTACTTCACCTTGATGAAAATCCCTGTTATATTGAGCACAAAAATAAACTTGTTTTGTTTTATTTTCACAATTTTTATTTTTACAATTATTTCGTCACACAGTAGCTATATATAATATATTGGACTGGAGAAAATATCGAATTAATTAAACAAAAAACATAATATTAAGACTGCATATAAAATAAATAATGCTCTAGAAAGAAATATTAAGGATAAAAAAAGGAGATAAACGTGGAGTCTATAAACTTACATGTGGTACATTCCTTAAAATGTATATTGGAGACAGGAAGAACATTTAGAAAAAGGATTACAGGACACAAAATTTATTTATTTATCAGAATATCTACAGCAAAAATCGCAAATGATAACGTATTCACATAGACATATAATACAATACCTCATTATACCCTATGTATAGCACTAAATGTGGCCGTTAAAAAAAATAATACGAGCGATGGCTGTGAAGGATGAAATGGGATGGACTAAAACACACCCAGCGAACATACAAACAGGCTCAGTATATGCCCCACCTGCAATACGCTCGCACTGTTACGTCCATCTCGGTCGGTCTTTGTTAACAGTTGGCCGCATTAGCCTTTTTACACATGGTATATAAATAGATAAAAAAATATTTGATAATGTAAATATCTTATACACTGATGCAAAAAATAAAAAATTACGAACACATTAAACCAGATTACTAACAGAGATGCACTTAAAAAATTTTGTAAATATTTGATGGTACATTTTAGAGCGTATGTGACTTTTGCAATGAAAATAATCAGAATATAATAATATATAGTCAGTGTTTCTTGTATTAAATCTTGGGACTCTAAAATTTAATAATAATTGTAACATTTTAGTAGAGTTGATTTTATTCTTGATAATATTAAAACCAAATTTTTTTACAGTTTCAAAATGTCTCTCCTTAAGAGACGTAATATCCATCAGTTGAAGGCACTCCTCGTATGAATAATTATTCTTATCAAAATGCAATTTGAATAAAACGAAATGTATTATTTTATTTTGTACTTATTCGAGCTTGTCTATGTCAGGCTGATAATATGGGTCCCAGATAATACAACAATATTCTGATGTTAACTTAACCAGTGAATTAAAGATATTTAATATACATGTAATATCAGTGAAATTCCTGTCATTGTCCTTTAATAAAAACACATAGACAATTTGCTCGCCTTAAAATATTCTCACTATGTAAATGTTATCTTAATCCAGAGTCCAAAGTACGTAATGCCCAAATCACAGATAGAATCTACTCTCAAAAGTTTTTTTTCGTTCACGAAATCTTCAAATAAAATATTACTTTTTTTTAGAGAATGTAATTATTTGCATTTATTTATTTCTAAACAATTTTTTGTTCCAATTGTAAAACCTGTCATTATCACATTGAAGCTTTTTAGCATCAACGACAACAATTTCAAATCATCTGCAAAAATCAGAATTTTCACCAAAGTTCAAAATGTACTGAACATCGTTTATAAAAAGTGAAAACAGAATCAGTGAAAGATGTTCACCCTGCCGAATGCCAGAAGTCACGATGATATTTCTCGATTTGTTTTGTTCTGTATTCACAATTTGGATTCTATGTGTTGAATATGATTTTACCCACTGCAGTAATGTGCCACAAATACCATATAGTGAGAGTCTTTTTAGGAAGATGCTTTGATTAACACGATCAAAAGCCTTTTTTATATCAGTATAAACTGCATCAACTTGTGTGGAATTTTTAAACTCTTCATGTATGAATGAAATATTAGAAAAAGATTTGATTTCGTAGTACGACCTTTGTAAAAACCTTGTTGCATTATTATATGAATTAAAAATATTCTCTAGCTACAATAGATTCCAATACTTTAGATATAACAGAACATGATGAAACACATCGGTAGTTTTTTGTATCTGGCTTTGAACCCGATTTATGAATGGGAGTACTTATAGGATAATTTCTAAATAATAGGACACACACTTGACTATATGAACGTTTTAAAAGATGTGACAGAGGTAAATACAATATAAGGCTACACATTTTTAAGAAATATGACGGTATACCATCAGGTCCTGGATTAATATTAGAATTTAATGATGATAATTTATATCAAAAACCAAATCATTGTTAATGTGGTATTTAATATGACTGGGTTATCATAAATGTCTATGTTAGAAATAATTATGTCAGCAAATACTGTTAGATCTAATAATATTAGGTTTAATAATATTTGATGTCAGTATCATATCTGACATAAACAGACTTAAAATAATCAGCAGACATATCACAGATAATCTTAGGACTGAAAGAGCTATAGCTATTACCATTAAAATCAGTTGATTGGGTAAAGTATTGTTCCTACACTTAGTATTTACGTATTTCCAAAAAGCTCTAATATTAGACAGTGAATGATATTGTGACGATGTAACAAATGTGTTGACACTTAGTGATTTTAATTTTTTGCATTGACCTTTATAGTTTTTACTTTTTATACCTAATAAAAGGATGTATTATAATAATCGTGATTTTTTTCGACCTCAAGATTTTGATTGATATATACGTTTTGAACCCTCCTGAATCCATTCTGACTATATTTCGATTGATGTTGTCGGTTCATGTGCATGTGTGGATATGTGTGTATGTGAGTGTGGATGTAAGTGTGTATCTGCGTTAACTCAAAAAATACTAATGGGAGAATTCCAAATTTGGCAATTAAAATGTTCAACAACATTTTAGGTGACACAATAAATTTGGTGAATGTGGTACCACCAGAAGAGACATAATGAATGAATGAAGAAAAAAGGTACAATTTCAGGAAAAAAAAATAATTTTTTTTTTATTTCATTTATGGACGAATCTCGACGAATTATGATGAAAAACATAACTTTATGGAAAAAAATCTGTCTGCATGTCTGTAGTATCGCGATAGCAACCACAGTTTTTGAGATAAAGCTTTCAAATTTGGTACACATGTTCTAAAAGCAAAAGATAATGATAAATTCGGTGATGAGCAAAATTGGCCAGCTGATAGGAGGCCCACGGGACCCAAACTTTTTGTATTTGACTTTACAAAAAAAATATTCTTGGTGAAAGATTATAAATCATGTCTACTATAGCAAGCAAATAAAATATATTTTCCAAATACTTAAATAAAGCTGAAGTAAACTGAAATTTTATACACATCTGACCTCATAAAATGGGCTTAGGATAAATTTGCCAGTTTGACATTTGAAATGTTTAATTTAGTTACAAAAATGTCAATCTCAATAATAAGAAATTATTAAAATATATGACATGATTTATTAT
The DNA here is from genome assembly GCA_029963845.1 of Rhamnusium bicolor. NCBI lineage: Eukaryota > Metazoa > Arthropoda > Insecta > Coleoptera > Cerambycidae > Rhamnusium > Rhamnusium bicolor. The sequence continues at coordinate 100,058 of JANEYF010002106.1, forward strand.
TGACAGTATCGAAGAAAGCTGATAATTATTTAAAAATTTTAATGAAACATTTCAAAGTACGCTTTTAAAATTTAATTGAGTAAGTAAAAAATTAAATAGAGTGATTTTTTTAGATCAGGATATACTGGTACAAAAAAGTTATATGCTGGCCACATCAGATATTTTTATATTAATTTTACATTATATTTTTAAGTTTCATTTCTTTTTTTGTATCAGATGATTACTAACAATGGAAATTATCACTGCTAATGAAACGCTAAATTTAATACAAGATATATTTTTTCTCTGATAATATTTATGTTTGCACTATTTTGAAATATATCATTCCAGTTTAAAGCTACAAAATAATCATTTATGCTATTGTAGTCACATTTTCTAAAGTTATATTTCCATCTTGTATCAACAATAGGTTCAGAAAATAAATAAAATTGATTGATTTTTATAGATAACTGCGGATAATATAAATCTCGATCAACCATGAAGTAGTCGTCATGTCCAACATCAACATAACAGTTGTTACTTAATATTAAACCTAAAATTTTGATTTTACAATATTTAATAGATGAGTTTTTCTAATATAAACCTTAACAATAAAAAACAATAATCCTTAGAAAATAACAAATTAAAAAATACTGATAATATTTTTAATAATCAGTTTGATATTCACTTTTATCAAATCTCTAAATTTTTATATTGAATCACACTATACCTCTGACATTTTATTAAACTACAAAATTTTACACCTTTGTGTTATTTAAATATTCATGATCTGTATTAAGTAATTTAATCATTTATTCAATATCTAACGAAACCACTGTGTGGCAAAACAATTTATATGTAAATATAAAATCTGTGAAAATCAAACATACTTACAAAGTTATTTTTGTAACATATTCATTAAAAAAAAATGTTTTAAAATATTCTTACTAATTTCCAATCCATTATTAATCCTTAACTTACTCAATTATAGAATTATGTTCCAAGATAAAGTTTCGCAGTGTTTCAGGGATCAATTTGTCGTCAGAATTAACATTACAACTAATATTCTTCGAGTAGGAGTGAACATTTCTGAAACGTAGTTGCAACATTTTTAACCTGCCAATAACATAAATCATTAGGGCAAAGAAGAATATCTGGGTAACTGAATTATATGTTGATCCTAGGAAAGCGGCTAGAGTGTCCAATCCAAAAGCAATAAAATAATGTTTGTCAGGATCAAATGGAAACCAAGAAACATATGGCAACGGAGCTTTTTCATGAGTACCATTAACGTCATCCTTATACATGTTTTCAACTTGAATATAATTTATTAGGTGGAAAATAACTAAAGGTGCACCTACACAACCATAGGTGATACAAATTACTAACTTATTTATTCTGTGCGTGTATATGGCATGATTATTGTATATTTTTTTTGTTTCTTTATCATCTGTTTCGATTATAGATTTTTCAAATTTTATTAAACTTTGTACTAAATTTATTATTCCATCTGATTGACATATGCGTATCTTCATCAACATTACCAAGCAAAAAATTGTAATTCCCAAATTTTCGAAAACTTTTCCAATATTTTGGTTCCAAACAATAGCCAGCTCTATTATTAATGATGCTACAAATAGGGTAAAATACGACTGAATACAGACTGAGTACACATTGTACGTTTTTTGTAAAAATTTGGATTTAGAATTAAGCTTTATTCTCCAAGTTCCAGATAACACCATCATTTTCTTTACTATTTTTAGATGCTCAACCGTCTCCATTGTCTCTACCGAATTTATAAAATATTATATTTGATGACTACTTAAATATTTGTTATTCGTTTTATAAAATATACATCCCTATAATTAATATAATTACTTTTATTCCCATGTATTCTTTATTTTGGTTGTTATGAATAATGTATGTGAGCGTATTGATTATATATCTTTAAAAAATATGTATACTATATTAAATATATTAAAATATTAATATTATCATAATAATACTACTACTTAATTTTTGTTTAATACAATTTTACACAATTATATGAAAGAAAACGGCAGTGAGTAGGTGAAAATTTGATGTAAACACAGGAGGAAAACTACTTCCTCTATCCCCAAGAATGATTGAATATATTTTTTTAATATATCTGTAATACTAAAAATTACAAAAGCTTGAAATGGAAAGAAGATTGTATCTTGCTAAGTTGTCTTGTACAGAGAAATTTTAAATACGTTTGATAATAAATCCCTTATACTATTCTGACGAAGGCAAAAACCAAAAAAAAAATAGTATTTAATATGGAGCTGATTTGTAGATGAGATTTTATACGAAAAAAATAATTGCCACACGGTAGTTTTTCGTTACTTATAGTGGCCGATATGGAGTTTTAATGGAGTAAACTCAGTACAAAATTATCCACAGAACAACCCCAGGATGTAAGACGAGAATATAAGGATATTCTCAGGTTATTGCGAGATATGTTTAGGATGCCCGTAGGATATAGAGATGGCAATGTTGTAATTGTCCTGAGGACAACCTCAGGACGCATTTTTATATACTTGGGATATCTATATCAATGCTTAGGCATTGCCTAGAGATATTACAGTGACAATATTCTTGAGACGGAATTTAGATCATCCAGTTTCCTCTTGTGCATTAGACTAGTTTATAAGGACATCCTTGGGATGTACATTGTACAAGTGGCATTGCTGCAGATATCCTGTAAATTTTCAATTGCATTTTTATATGTATTACTATTTATAATATGGATTACATATTATGGAACTATATTCAAGTTTTGTAGGAATTAACGTAATATAGAGTTTTTAGAGTAAGTTAGATTTGAAAAAGATCTTGAGCTTCTGATTATAAATCCTAACATTTTTAAAGCTGATGAAGATATATTCTCAATATATTTAGCTAAAGTTTGTGGTCAACGAGTATACTAAGATCTTTCACCGATATGAGTAGTAGTGTAGTGGGGCTTCTAAGCCAAGCTGGCCCATTGGGATTGCATCGTGTACGTGGGCGGTCCTAGAATCTGGGACCTAGATGTTAGTAACGAGGTAGGGGGGAGCTCGGACGCCAATGGTGTACTGCTAAGATTTTAGTATCGGAAAGCGTATCTAACATTAGGTCGAGTATTATTGACTTGACTAAAAAAATCACTGCTTTTATTAAAGACCTATAATGAAATACACAGACATAAATCGATAATTAATAGAAATATTAAGTTATTAGCATGGGCTATTAAGAACTAAATTCACATCAATAATAAGAGTAAAAATATATTCAAATTGGAAAATAATTTATCGCTTTTAAGGGAAAAATTAAAAAAATTATAATTAGCTAATAAGATAAACGGGTGGCGCTTTAAAGCCAATTAGACAACAAAATTTAGTTTGGCAAGATGTAGAATCTTGTAGAAATCGCATTAAATCTGGTATAATAACTAATGTACAAATAAAAGAATCTAAAATATTTTTTAATATATCTTTTACAAGTTTCGCAATTGAGGTGAAAAAAATGAAAAAAGAATCATTAATTAAAGTCAACGTTATTTTTGAAGACAATTTCGTAAAACCTAGGGTGAGGTTGAAGCGAAAACTTTTGCTACAAAGAATGCATTGATTGACTTCGGCACTGATGTAAAACAATGGTGGCAACAAAATGTATTGGAACGATTACTAAAGAAACTTGAGGATTTCCAAGAAAAAGATTCGGAAATAAATTTTCATTGTAGGTCATTGGATCAATTTAAACATAAGATTCCACGCGCTTTTGTTAACAGTATGAACTTTTATTAAAAAAAATATATACCTGGTGTATCGCTCTCATATATTGGATTTTAGCATAAGTAGCTGCCTTTAACATTATTGCACATACATGGTGTCTAGGTTTCATATATTGGATTTTAGCATAAGTAGCTGTCTTTAACATTATTACATATACAGGATATCTCGCTCTCATATATTATGTATAATTATTTTACAGAGCTTGTAGCAAAAAAATTCCTGGAAACTATGATTTCATCCTATATAGTTAATGCGACAAGTCCTAGCTTTTCTTAAAATGTGTATTTAAAAAAACACACACACGCACACATACCTGTACGATCGCTATCGTGACATCACAAGTATAAACATCGATTGTGGCCACATGGACATTTCTATGTGAGAAGGATGGAGAATGAAATGCTGATTATACAAAACTGAGTTTCATTACGATACACTCCTTTGGAAAAAATCTGTGAAGGACTAAATATTGTTACAACAAATAGGGATTATAACCTAAATGTCATAACCATAGCAAAACGGACTGTGTGTAAAACTGATGCCACTATGGTAAGAAACTATGAAGTGTGTGTATACAGTGGTGCAGTGGCGGTCGGTCCATGGAAGCAAGGGAAACAGTGCTTCCCCTGGGATTATTAAAAAAAACACATAAATAGAACCTAATTATTATTTATCACATATATTAATCATTAAAATTTACTTTTACCCAATTTCAATAGATACTGCCCTGAATTCAGCAGCTGAGATAATGTTCCACGCTAAAACCGTAACGATGACGCACTCGATTAATCGAGCCAACACGAACTCGCGCGACTTCGACATATGTAAGCAGAGACAACTGTCTCTGATGTAAGTAGGTAAATTATTGAAATGCATCCCATCCTCACTTCATAATCTTGATATCTGAGCTGTATAGCATCGTAATACGTTTTATTTTATAGATTTTAATCTCGATTTTAATATCGATTTTAATATTATACTTAATATTAATTATCCTAGTATTATTATCAGCTTTTGTGCTATATTTGTAAAAACTTTTTTGGTGTTTCTAACCCTGTGGTGCGGCGACAAATGATTTTTAAAACGTTGAATATTAGTGCGCGTGTAAGCAGATTTAGAATTACTTATTAAATTTGGAAGCTGGTTCTAGCACTGTGGAAAATATTATTTGCGTTTGTGTGGTGTGCAATTTGTTGAAAAGGGGATTTTCAACATATTCGTTTCAAGATAAACTGGATATTATTAGAAATGGAAAACCAACATTCACAAAGTGACAAAAAGGCATGGTAAGTGTGAAACTCATTTGCGAGCGGTGCTAAAAGAATAAACATTTGGAAAATCACGAATTGAGCATTCATTAGATCAGCAGTTGAAAGAAAGTGTTAAAAGGACTTATTGACATTGTTTGTTTTCTCGGCGAAAATGAACTTAGTTTTAGAGGTCATACTGAATCTCGAAGCGTTGCTAATAGGGGCAATTTTATCAATTTAGTTGATTTATTAGCAAAATACGATACAATTTTAAGTAACCATCTGGAACACTCCACGATATTTCGCGGTACATCAAATCATATTCAAAATGATTTGATTCAGTCGATAAGCAATATTGTTTTAGAAAAGATCAAGCAAGAAATAAAAAAGCTCCTTTTGTTGCAGTTATGTTAGATGAAACAACCGATATTACGAATATTAGTCAGTTGTCAATCGTAGTACGCTACATAAATCCAAATGGGAAAGTCCAAGAGCGCTTTTTTAGGATTTTTAGACGTAACAACGCCATGAACGGCCGCAGCTTTATATACTATAGTTTGTCAGATAGTCGATGATGGTGCTAAACTTATCGCCCAAAGTTATGATGGGGCCGCTGTAATGGCTGGTGAATTGGGGGGCCTGCAGGCCAAAGTAAAAGAGACTTTTCAGAATGCAATATTTGTACATTGTTTTGCGCATCGATTAAATTTAGTTCTAGCTCAATCTGCGGCGTGTCTTAAAGAGTGCAAAGTGTTTTTTTCAAGTATTAGTGGAATGGCTGCCTTTTTTTCAAAATCATCAAAACGGACACGAGAATAAAAACTTTTTCAAGAAATTGAACCAGTGAAGAGCGGCTTTCAAAATTGTCCCTGTTGACAATAGAAAGTGACTTTGTGAAGATGTCCAAAAATTCAAACTTTTACGACGAAGTTATTTCCGACATCGCAAAAAAGGAGAGGCGGATTAAACTACATTGTAAATAGGTAGGTATGTGCATGTTAACTACTTTACTAGCTGGCTCAATTTATAGTTGGCTAGAGAGTGCACGATGGCTAGTGTGACTGAACAAACTCTTTATTTCGCTGCGGGTTCAATCCTCGCCACCGGCGCTGGCAATGTCGGTGGATATGGTTGTGTGTCTGCGTTTTTTAATGTCGGTGGATATGGTTGTGTGTCTGCGTTTTTTTCATAAGTGTAACCCTCGCCCGTGCTGCTTCGGCTTTGGAATCGGGGGTTGTCTAATTTCTGTGATGTTTTTATGTTTTATGTTTATTGAGGAGTGGCGGTCCTACAAGTGTACTTTTTTCTAGATATCATAACTTTGCAGCTTTCGACATTTGCTTTAAAATGAGTATACGGAAGCTACGTCCCTTTTCTTAAAATAATTTTTGCCTCGCTTCGCTCGGGGCCTCGCGCTACCCATCACTCTATATCACAAACTGCTTCCCCTGTATCAAAACTCACCCAACGCCCCTGCAGTGGTGCCAGATTAGTATAATTGTACTAATACACTCCCGCCCATTTGAAGTGGATCACCAGAAATTAGAGTGATTTTCAAATGACTTTATTTTTGAACTACTTCGACAATTCCATGATCTTTTTTTTTCATTTGTTTTTTTGTTGATTTTTGCTCTATAAGAATATTTTTAGCTAATTATTTCGGACTTACTGTTTTTTTTATACAGAGTGTTTAATTCCAACATGTTTTTTTAAACAAATTCGGTTTTATCTGTGTGGTCTGCCAGGAGCAATAGAGTATGTCACCCTGTGAATTAACAGGACTCTTTCTGAATTTACAACATTTTTTGAATTTTGAATATCTTGGATGCTTTAGAAGATACGATTTTTTTTATAATGCTATACATTTTCTACTGGTATATTTTATATTCGGTAAGCCATGAAAAAATTATACTTCTAATTCATTTTGTTATTACGGACAGTTTTAAATAAGTTTCTTAAGTACTATTTCACAAAATGCCCTTGCGTCGCTTAAGCACTGAAAATTGAAATCGAGCTGTTAGCATGTGCGGCCATCATACAAGACCTAGGTTGTCTTGTACTAGGTAATAATTTGTTCTAATGTTCTTCATTTTTTGTTGTTTCTCTGTTATGCTTCTATTATTAAAGTAAAGGTAATTGTTCATTGCGTAGTAGTGTTTAATTTTAATGTGTATTAATATACGAGGATTAGAGTAGAAAATGTATTATAAAAAAATCGAAAAAAATCGTACATTCTAAAGGATCCAAGATAATCAAAATTAAAAAAAATCTGTAAATTCAGGAAGTCCTGTTAATTTACAGGGTGATACATACTAACAGATCGTTTCTGGCAGATCTAACAGAAAAGCCAAACTAGCCCAGAAAAACACGTTGGAATTAAACACTCTGTATAAAAAAAACAGTAAGTCCAAAATAATTATCTAAAAATTTGCTTACAGAGCAAGAATCAAAAAAAAAAATAAAAAAAGATCATGGAAATATACGGGATAGTTCAAAAATAAAATTATGTACTTTGAAAAGCACTCTAATTTCTGGTGATCCACTTCAAATGCGCAGGAGTGTACATTTAATTTGCTTTCACTTTTTAGTATCCTGAGGAGCTTATATTTAATAATATTTCATAATTATATAATATACGAACAAAAGTTGCAATCAGGCGTTGCCGAACTGGCAGTTCCAAAAGTTTTGTTATTGTAAGTAATATTCTATACCAGTATAACCTGTAACCTATGGGTATCTGAAAGTGAAACATTTTTAGGCTCACCCGCTGGCGCCACGGGCCGAGGAAGGTCATGTCAAAAGTTTTTGTTTGGCGCGGGAAAAGTTTATAAAGTTTTATTATAATTATTTCGTGCACCAGTAAATAAAAAAACTTGTTAATTATACCTCAGTGTTGTGCAGTTCCATTTTGTTCGGAAACAAAAGGCGGACATATGTTTCCGAGAGACAAAACTCACCTAAAACACTGGTCGATAGAGATAACTTTAATCCTTCGAAACATTCGTGTGTTTGTAAGAAACATTTTAATCCTGACGATTATGCGTTGCCAAAGGAGTCTACTACAGAAAATCGTGAGTACTAATAATCATGCACATTCGTTATTTTCATTATGCTCATTTTTGACCTAACCTAACTTTAGCGACATAAGATACTTCTGATAAGTACAGTAATTTCTTTATTGAGCAAGTAAATTACTACTTTCCCCTTCTGCCATCATTGTCTTAAACGTTTTCAGCTAATTTTTATAAAAAATTAATAAAAAACTAGCGTTAAAAAGCCATGGTAAACATTAACGTTCAGTGACATTTACCTTACCCACACTAGCGCCTCTCGTAGTGAGTTCAAGCGCGTTAGCCCCCATTACCTAGTACTAATAGTCGTCCTTATTTTTATCATTCCGGCTAATGAACTTTAAGCAAAATCACAAACTTAATGCCGTTATTCGACACCACTTATGATGGAACACTATTTTTCTATTCGGATTTCTCATAACAGAGTGTCTACAGGCTGTAATGTTTTACGTATCGATGATAAAACCTTTCAGATCGAAATTAAATATTTATAAAAATACCCACATGAAACGATTGAATCATCCAAAATAATAATTAAAAAAAACACATGATGATGAAATTTTTAAGATCGTAATTAAATAATTATAAAAATACCTGCATGAAACGCTTGAATCATCCAACAATATAATAATTTAAAAAAACCACCTGGTGATGAAACCCTTAAGAGCGAAATTAAATATTTACAAAAATATCCACATGAAACGACTGAATCATCCAACAATATAATAATTAAAAAAAACACCTGCTGATGAAACCTTTAAGATCGAAATTAAATAAATATAAAAATACCTACATGAAACGATTGAATCATCCAACAATATAATAATTTAAAAAAACAACCTGATGATGAAACCTTTAAGAGCGAAATTAAATAATTATAAAAATATCCACATGAGACGACTGAATCATCCAACAATATAATAATTTAAAAAACACCTGCTGATGAAACCTTTAAGATCGAAATTAAATAATTATAAAAATACCTACATGAAACGATTGAATCATCCAACAATATGATAATTTAAAAAAACCACCTGGTGATGAAACCTTTAAGAGCGAAATTAAATATTATAAAAATATCCATATGAAACAATTGAATCACCCAACAATATAATAATTAAAAAAAACACCTGCTGATGAAACCTTTAAGATCGAAATTAAATAATTATAAATATACCTACATGAAACAATTGAATCATCCAACAATATAATTATTTAAAAAAACCACTTGGTGATGAAACCTTTAAGATCGAAATTAAATATTTATAAAAATATCCACATGAAACGATTGAATCATCCAACAATATAATAATTAAAAAAAACACCTGCTGATGAAACCTTCAAGATCGAAATTAAATAATTATAAAAATACCTACATGAAACCATTGAATCATCCAACAATATAATAATTTAAAAAAACCACCTGATGATGAAATCTTTAAGAGCGAAATTAAATATTTATAGATATATCCACGTGAAACGATTGAATCATCCAACAATATAATAATTTAAAAAACCACCTGGTGATGAAACCCTTAAGAGCGAAATTAAATATTTATAAAAATATCCACATGAAACGAATGAATCATCCAACAATATAATAATTAAAAAAAGAACACCTGCTGATGAAACGTTTAAGATCGAAATTAAATAATTATAAAAATAACTACATGAAATGATTGAATCATCCAACAACATAATAATTTTAAAAACCACCTGGTGATGAACCCTTTAAGAGCGAAATTAAGTATTTATAAAAATATCCCGGTTGAATCATCCAACAATATAATAATTAAAAAGAAACACCTGCTGATGAAACTTTTAAGATCGAAATTAAATATTTATAAAAATATCCACGTGAAACGATTGATTCATCCAACAGTATAATAATTTAAAAAACCACCTGGTGATGAAACCTTTAAGTGCGAAATTAAGTATTATAAAAATATCCACATGAAACAATTGAATCATCCAATAATATAATAATTAAAAAAAAGCACCTGCTGATGAAACCTTTAAGATCGAAATTAAATAATTATAAATATACCTACATGAAACGATTGAATCATCCAACAATATAATAATTAAAAAAAAACACTTGGTGATGAAACCCTTAAAAGCGAAATTAAATATTTATAAAAATATCCACATGAAACGATTGAATCATCCAACAATATAATAATTTAAAAAAAACACCTGCTGATGATACCTTTAAGATCAAAATTAAATAATTATGAAAATATCTACATGAAACCATTGAATCATCCAACAATATAATAATTTTAAAAAAGCCACCTGGTGATGAAACCTTTAAGAGCGAAATTAAATATTTATAAAAATATCTACATGAAATGGTTGAATCATCCAACAATATAATAATTAAAAAAAACACCTGCTGATGAAACTTTTAAGATCAAAATTAAATAATTATAAAAATATCCACATGAAACGATTGAATCATCCAACAATATGATAATAAAAAAAAACTATCTGATGAAACCTTAAAAGATCGAAATTAAATAATTATAAAAATACACATTAAATGTCTGCAGCTTAACGTTATTTGCTAAATCTAAAACTGAAACAATTCCTATCCTATAAGCCTAGTTTTCATTAGTCGAATTAGCGGTAGAGTATACTGGCATGCTTTTTAGCCAATCTACTCATAATCTAGTACTCGACTCGACCAGTTACGTTTTCATTGGTAGAGTTAGAGGGATAGTTAGTACTTGCTCAATTAACTTTACCGCTAACTCGACTAATGAAAACTAGGCTATACAGATATAAGCAATACTCATCCAAAGAACGCACCTGCTCCGATATTCACGATATTGGCGAAATATGACAACACTGTGAATAAAATAGCAGACAGATTTAGGAAATGTGCACTTATAAGCCACGGCCGTCTCCTAGAGACGGCCGTGTATAAGCATATAATCCATTAGTTCAGTGTGTAAAAACTAGAGGCGCCACCTCTTTACCACGCCCATGAGGTCACAGCTTATGGTGTGTGCACACACGCACACCCGCACACCCGCAACGCGCACAGGCACACGCACACACACACACACACACATATATAATTACTTTTTAAACGTTCTCATTGGTCGTGCTTTAACAAATTCCTGGAAACTTATATAAAATAATTTTTTAGCTAGAAAGACATATGACTTCATCATATATTGCCTCAAACGATTTGCTTTAGCCTGTCTTAACCTGCAGATTTAAGAATATAGCAGCCATCTTTGATATATATAATTAATTACTTTTTTTAAAAGCTCTCATTGGTCGAGACATCTCAGGCAACCATCTTTGATTTTGTATAATTAATTACTTTTTTAAACGCTCTCATTGGTCGCACCTACTACTAGCAGCCATCTTTTAACCCCAGATCTACGTCATCAAGCTCCATCATCTTAGCTACAATCTTAGATATAAGCCTATAGTATTAGCCAAAATCTCCCACTCCACCGATACTAAAATCTTAGCCCTACACCATTGGCTAAAATCTCCCGCTCCACCGATACTTAAATCTTAAATCTACACCATTGGCTTCGGAGCTCCCCTACCTCGATACTAACATTTAGGTTCTAGGTTCAAAGACCGCCCACGTACACGATGCAATCCCAACGGGCCAGCTAGGCTTAGAATCCCCACTACTTTACTACTGATATGCAATGAGAGAGCGGGGTATTATAAGATTGGTAATAAGCTATTGGATTTGTACTTTGAGTATAAGTAGACTAGATACTTTTAATTTAGATACATTCATCATAAGTTCATTTCTATTATACCAACGTTCTACAATCTATTTGCAGTTGTAGCTCAAAGCAGTCATTAATGTTATTAATAGAGACATATAATTTTAAGTCGTCTGCAAAGACCAGGTTCTTACAATTTAGAAAAAGTGTAAGATCATTAATGCTGCAACGTACGATCAGACCCACTGTAAGCAACATATTGCATTCCAATATTTAAGTACGAGGTAAACAAAGAACTAATGACTCGCTAAATCCATGGTATTCTAATTTGTCTAAACATGTTATAGACAATCTTGTCGATGATATCCAGTACAATATTTCTTTAGGATGTCCTAATTCAGTCCTAGAGTAACAGTAAACAATGGCTATCTTATGGTTAATCTAATCAAATATCGTAGTCCTCTAGAAATCCAAATATGGGTATCATCAGGTTGTCCACAAATGATAACCTGTGGATATCTATTTAAGATCTTCTAGTCTTATAATAATCCAACGTAATAATATCCTTTGGATATATTCATTCTGATGACCTATGGATGACCATTTGTGGACGTGTTTTGAAGATATTGTAAATATAAAAATATCAAGAAAAAATATGTTATTTAATGAAAATTTACATTTTACATTTTCATTAAAAATTACTGTAGGATGATGATGAGGCAGTATTTGCATATTTTGCATATTACCAAATATATATCTTATAGCCGATTGTACCGTAGCGTTAAGCTTGTCTTATATTTAAGTCTAAACTTAGATTGTGGCGTTTGTAACGATAATCAAATGGTGAAAGTCACTGTCTAAACGATACTTAAATATACGCCTAGTTTAACACTACGGTGCAATCGGCAATTAAATGTAAAGGCCCCCAAAGGGCTAATAGTTGTTATTCATATGATGGTATGATGGTGATTGACGTTATGTAGCTGGCCCAATGACGGAAAAATCTTCAACCGGCAACCAATCAGAAATAGTTTATGATGTTCTGTGAACGCAAGCGTCAAGCAGTCATGCTGTTTTTCTTTTTCCTTTTGTTTTGTGGCTCACTTTTTTTGGCTGTAATTATATTTATTAAACAGGTGAGTTAAACTAATATATAAAAAAAACTCTTGAAGTTTTTACGTATAAAAAAATTGTACAAATCAGTTAGGTCGATTATTTAACATAACCACAATCTGAACCTTGGATTACTTAAAAATTATTATTCGAAAATAAAATGTCATTTAAAGACAATAAACGTTAGATTGACGCATATAGACAAGTTAAAAACAAATTAATAAATTAATATGACACCTGTCAGAAGAATTTATTCTTTGCAAAAACTAAATATAAATATTTTTAGCTGTTGTACGAAGATATCCTCTGTGCAGAGAAACTACACAAAATTCAGTAGAGAATGCCACTAAACTGTGGTTATGAATTTCAGGTGATAGAGCAGAAGGATGAGAAAATCGATGACAAATAAGTCACATATGAAAGCTGTTGATATATTGATGAATAGGAGTGGATTTAGTCAGGTTGTTATAAAAGGAATATTGTTTTTATTTATAGGTTTAAATATTTGTTTTGTTTATATAAGTTTTAAATATACTGTACGCTGTTGAAATTATAAATGCGGTTATGTGTTTTGATAATAAATGTTATAATCATGTAATATCTTTATATCGAAACAATCTTTAAATATTAGCTAATTATGTCCACAGATTTTTGCTCTATAATGTGTAGAACCTAATTTTCGAGTGCATTGTATTTTGCTTCTGACTTGGAGTATTTTTCCAGCAACTTAGTTTGGTAGTCTAAAAAAGAACATCTTAATTTAATCTACCAAATTAAGCAAGACGCTTGAAAATGTCAAATGTGAGTTTAACGAAACGTCGTGGAAATACTCTCAAGTCAAGAGCATAATACAATGTGGATCAACACTTGAGAATCAACCGCTCTATCTCTCTATATACAGTGTTTCACTTACGATGGATACACCTGCTCAATAACTTTTTTGTTTTTCAGTGAATTTGATATATTTTTTTCATATATATGAAGCTTGTAAATTTATCAAATGAGTAAACTACATTTTAGCCTTAGTAAAAAACTAACCTACTACAATTAAAAATAAACGAAAAATTGCGAAAAACACGCATTTTCTTAACGAAAAAATGTTTAATACTTTTTCCATTTTTTGCATTTATTTTTAATTGTAGTAGGCTAGTTTTTTACTGAGGCTTAAATGTAGTTTACTCATTTAATAAAGCTTTACGAACTTCATATATATGAAAAAATATATCAAATTCACTGAAAAATAAAAAGTTATTGAAGTTAAACCATGACCTTGAAAGACTACACCAAACACCAAAGGATATCCTAGAACAGATACTCCTAAAGTCCCAGGGATATCGTAAGGGTATAAAAAAGATATATGTTAAGGATATGAAAATTAGTATCACTTCTGGATCCTAGGAACGCCGTCGCCTATTTTTGGATATCTTCGGGCTGTCTACTATATCCAAGCTTAATATCCCATGGATGCCCATAGGATAACATTGCGTTGTCTGGGATAAAAATAACACATGACAATGAATCGGTAAATTTAATTATCGGAAAATATTTGCCAACTTTGATGCCCGTAAACAAATGATGAAATACAACATTGCGGTTTTGCGCCATTCAATTTTTTTTACCTTGTTACTATTACACCCTAAGTTTGTTTCAGTGATTGCGGAGAATTTCGAAAAATGTATTTCCATACTCTAATTTCTGTGCTGTTTATTATTATAGTGACATCTTTGATAGGAAACGGTTTGTTTTTTTGAGAAAACTTTATATCACAAACTGTTATTTTAAATTGTTCTATTTCAATTTCTGAGGTACGGCAGATTATTTTCAGAACACTTTATATCTCTTATTTAAAATATGCATCATTAAATTAATTAAAAATTAAACACCACAGGTAATGCAACCCCTGTATCCCTGAAGGTACTTCAAGGTACCTTGTGTGGGAGAGGGCTACATATTTAGAGACAATGGACACACACCCAATGTTCGAGAATGCTAGGATTAATTTCTAGTTTAGAAAAAATACCAGCTCCTCGACCGGGGGATCGAACCTGGGACTTCAGGGTGAGAGGTAAGTGTCCTTACAACTCGATCACGAAGCCATATTGTTATTACTATTATTGCTAATTTTCATAAATTGGTATGTAAACTATTTATTGTCATAAATTAAAGAACTCTCAAACTTCACAAAATATTCTACCGCTTTCAAACCACTCAATAAGCATTCAGATTAGGGTTTTTCGATGATCACAATAAATGAATTATGTATTACTGAACTAGAATAGTTATTTATGTAACAAGACTGGAAAGTGATTCTTTACTGGGTGAGCTAGCAATTTCTAGAGCAAGCCCTAGGGAGCTCTGAGAGCCAGTGAGTCCAGTAGATGCTTTGCGGGTGTGCTGCATTCATATTTTTTTGCAACCGTTCTTGCTAGTCCCAAAAAACTGTTTAATTTTAACAAAATTCATACAATTCAACTGATAGATGTCAAACGCTTACTCCCAAAGAAGACTGGATTAATCATTTTTAATTGTTATCAGATACAGTTTTGTCAACCAAAACTGACATAAAGGATCGGTAAAGACTTTTATTCATACTGTACGGTAAATTCTTGTTTACGTTATTAATTTCAGTCCAGTGCGTTATTACAGTATCAGAGCCGGTAAAAGGTTGTTAGGCAACTTACTGGACTCTTTTCTTATTAATAGAATAAAACGTCAAAACGTAACTTTCTTGATTGTTTCAAGCTAAAAAAAATTGTACTTACCACATCCAAAGAGTATGCTAACAACATTTTCGTTAACTTTCTCCACTTGATATACTTTTTCCCCATTTGCAAAAATGCTGATACTCGTACCTTCCAACAGATTTCGTAGGAATCGACCCACTAAACAACGTGATGTGAAAAATACATTAAAATAATGTAGATATCACAAACATTGCACCTCTAATAATTTTGCAGATACGTATTTTCCACATCATAGCGATCATTAACGCCAGTGATAACCATACGTAGGATTTACCGATCGGATTCCCAGGGCTGGTTTTTACAGATATAATATAATATATTGCAAACACCTACTGAAACATTCTCAAACTACAAAAACGTATTAAGTGTATTTTATTTAATTTTACAATTATCATAGTAACTTAGTTTTGCCAGGGAATGCACTATATTAATATATTAAATTCTTTTAAATTACAGTATATTGGTAATTTACACTACTAAAGGCCAAAAGCCGGTCCTAGCATGGAGGGGAGAAAACATATAACACGATCAAACAGTATCCTGCATAACGTGGATTCATTCGGACGTAGGTACTAAAAATGTGCAGTTAAAATGTCACAACGTACTAAACCGACGGAAGCTACAGTAAATTCTTGGATTCGCAATATGGTCGATTTACAATTTGATGGTAGACAATTGTATTGCACTAGATGTAACAAAGCAATTTCGTGGTCATGCAACACAAATATTAATAGACATATTTCCTCAGAAAACCATAAAAGGAGTGTAGGTGGCTTTACTTATAGTGACATGCAACGTAGTTTTAATTTAAATTTAGTGGAGTTTATGACAGGAAGTAACATACCGTGGTCGAAACTAGACAATCCACTTTTTAGACAATTTTTGGAAAATGTATTAGTGGCTAATATAGCAATGTTAATGTGCCTTCGGAATCTACACTAATAAAAAAATATTTATCAACGAGGTGTTAAAATATTAGACTTAAATTTTCTTCCGAACTTAATGGGAAGTACATCTGGCTTAGCGTGGACGAAACCACTAATGCTTGCGGGTTTAATGTAGCGAATGTTTTGGTGCACTTGTTCAATGAGAGGTCACTTGATTGCCTCTAAAGTTTTAGAAGCAACAAATTCTCGCACTATAGCGGAGGTAGTGAATTCAAGTCTACAAGAATTTTGGGGTGACAAATATGCAGCAAATAAGGACAAGTTCTTATTATTTCTTATTATTGAATTATATGAAAGCTGCTGGAGGAATTTTGATGGAAACATATCAGAATATACTTCATGTAACATGTTTAGTACATGGGCTTCATAGTATTGTTGAAGTTATTAGGGGATGCTATCCTAATGTTGATAACTTGATATCTAGTGTAAAGCAAGATTTTCTAAAAGCACCAAGTCGTGTACGGTTATTTCATGAAATTCTACCAAATACTCCATTACCGCCACAGCTCGTTATAACACGATGGGGAACTTGGCTAGAGGCAGCATCGTACTATTACTGTCATTTTGAAAATGAGAAATCCCAAATACAGCAGTTAAATCCAAATGTGGCAGTTGCTATTTCACAGGTGCAAGACATTTATGGATCCAACTGTTTAAGAAAATCTGGAGACCATACGCGGAAGTTTTTCACGAATTCCTCTAGCCATACAGGACCTTCATTATCAGCCAATATTAGAATTTCCTACAGTTGTTGCAATAAACGTTGTATTCGATCTTCAACAATATATTTTTAAATTACAGGGAGAAATTGCTGCGAGGGTACAAACAAAAGTCCAAATTGTTTAAAAAAAAGTCCCAGATTTTTTACGATGACAGGTGTAATAGACCATTTAAACGGCAAGGAAGTAGACTTTGCTACACCGGGCATGAATGTGGTGACTTTGCGAAAGTTTACATATTTTAAGTTTGCTCCAGTTACATCTGTCGACGTCGAGCGGTCCTTCTCGTAATATAAATGAATTTTCAACGAAAGGCGCTGAAGTTTAATTACAAAACATTTAGAACAGATATTAATAATATACTTTTATTCTTGTAACTGACAGTGAAAAATACTTATGTGTGTAGTTTACTGTTAAGTACATCCCCTTATATCTCCAGTTCTCTTTGAGTAAGTGTTTATAATAAATTTACTTTATCAACTTTGAACAATACGGAATTCGCTAAAAAAAAATTTCAAGGTAGGATATCATTTCATATATGTATGCAAATCTGACACATCACCACCTAAAGCCAACCCTGGTTTTACGTCATATCCGATTGGTAAATCCTACCTCTGGTTATAACCAACATAAAAGGTGACTTAAAAGCGATGTGGCAAAAATACATGTTAATGCCAACATAATATCTTCTTTTCTTTACATCTGTTGTACTAAACATTTTAATTAATGACTGCCACTATAAAATAGAATGGACACCACACATAACATTATGTTATATCGGTAGCTGCATGCCAGTTAGGAGTAGAGTTGTAATTATATGAACGCAGGCAATTTTACTGTAAAATAACATATAATACTCTCAGAAAACAAATAGGCTCTTTGAAATATTTAAATTTAAAGAATATTTAAATTAATTTAAATTTTTTTCTCACAATTTTAATCGTAAGCGATGGTAGGGTCATAAGCAACGATTATTTTAATCATTGTTTCTGATTTATCTATTAAAATGATTAAAATAATTTTAGTATTTAAATATAACTTTACGATAATGAGATTTTTTAGAAATTCAATATGGCCACAAGAAGTCTTTTGTTCTCGAGATGTCATTCTTGTTCTCAATGTATCTACAAATTAGTAACCACGTCTTAGATGTTTCGTCTGTCATCTGACAGATGTCCATTTTTGTATAACTTGTCAAGTTGTTTTATTTTTTTATTCCAATTAATTCTGTATTATTTTTTTGTTAATATATTTGTTATTTCGCGTTAGGAAAAATATGCCCCTTCAGCAAATTAATATAATAATTAATACCTATTGGCCGAATGTGTAATGCAAAATTACATCTTTTAGAACCATGTTTTTATAATATGATGCATTTGGAATTGCATAAACTACTGAAATGCAAGCAGCTGTGATGTTATATCATTTGTGTTTAGTGGGAGTTCTTCCGTTGCTTCCACAGATTTCAATAAAATTTCATCAGAAAGGTCATAATCTTGGTTAGATTCCATTTTTGACATTTCGGATGATAAATTTAAATAAATAAATCAGCAAATAAAACTTATATATCGTTACTATGCAATAAAAGCATGTAATGTGACTAATTAAATCGCGGAATATCGAATGCACAATATGAAATAAAATGTGACAGGACTTTAGTTAAATCGTGGAATATCAAAATCACAGTATGAAATAAAATGTTGTACGGTACACATCCGTTAAGTGATTGTTACAGTACTCATTTAGAAATGTCTAACTCGTACTATAAAACATCACTCACCGGACTTGTAACGTAAATAAATTATAACGTGTTAAAACAGTAAATACATATTTTCCTTTCAGAAAATGGATCTAGAACAGTTAACTTTCTAGATGATTGTAGAAAAACACACTTTAAAATAATATGTTTCCTTTGAAAATGATAATTATTGCTTATATACAATAACGCGTATATATTTTGTTTAGGCATACATTAATTTCCACCTAACTTTCACTTTCTTCCCACATTTGTAAGATCAGTCTGCTAGTCAACTGATCTTACAAATATGGGAAGAAACTAATTCAAGTCGTTCAATCCATTGCTAAACGATCATTAAATCAATCCATTATATTATATAATTGATCAAAGCTGACAGTTGGTTTAGGTACTGTGCTACACGTTTTTGGCCTTTTTTATTTTTTCTTATTTTTAGAATCAATGATATTAAATAACATTAAAAAAAATGTTTCCTGTTCTTACACTTTGTAATAAATTATGGTCCTGTTGACATGACCGGGCACGATAGAACAGTTGGTTAGGATGTGTACGACTAGTCAGTGATTAGCATGCTCCTGGGTTTGAGCACCAACTCCGACAGATGACGATGTCCAAGGAAGTGTCCCTATTATTTCAGAGCAATCCCGCAAAGCTTTTCTGCTGATGCATTTGGTAGGTGTTTAATTTATGCGGTGTGTTTGCGCTTTACTTCCACCAACTAGTTATTTAAATAAGTAGAACTCTCTAATATATCTATATAAAACTATATTAATAATTTTAAAATCATGTACAATAATATAAATACATTTCTATTATGATAAATAGGTAGTATACATAAATATATAATAATTAATAATACATCTACATAA
Organism: Rhamnusium bicolor; assembly: GCA_029963845.1. Lineage (NCBI taxonomy): Eukaryota > Metazoa > Arthropoda > Insecta > Coleoptera > Cerambycidae > Rhamnusium > Rhamnusium bicolor. The sequence continues at coordinate 120,004 of JANEYF010002106.1, forward strand.
ATTATTAGTTGCAGTAAAGTTGTAAAGCCTAATTATTTTAATTTGACTGAACAATAGCTATTATTGTAGTAATAATTATTTTTAATTATATATTATGTTACAGATATTTTAAAATTTTAATTCTATTATTTTTGTCAAATTACAACAACCAACCTTCTTAAGTAAATCTTAGGTATATAATGGTAATAAGTAAGTGGACAAATTAGTTAAATTAAGTAAAACCTTGGGTTAAATTATATCTGAAAACTTATACAAATATAAATACAATAAATAAATTTTTTGGTGTTTAATATATTCTTATACACATCTTATACTTATATCTTTGTTAAATTCGAAAACTAAACATTTTAATCCTTTATTCAAAAATATAATGTTGGCATATTAATTCTTTGTTTTATTTACTGGTGTTTCCTTGTAAGTATATGGTAAATACCATTCCAATATTTAATGCATTTAAGTTATATATGGATAACCAGTTAAGATCAATCAATCTTCTTACTGTTGTAGTAGTTAGGACAAATATCTCCATTTTTCTGTGGAAACTTTTCATCTTGGCTTAAACTGAATAAACTAGAAAACTCTGCCTTCTTTTGTGCATAATTTACGAAATTTTCTGAAAAAAATTAAACAAATTATTTCATTAGTAAACTTAATTTATTGACGACGACAGTTGGTTAAACATAACACATGTATAATATGAGTTTTATGATCAAACTTCTATGACTTCTGAACAAATAGATTATTCTCATCTTAAGAAAAAACAACAGACGACCATTATCCACTTCCTAATATAACCTACGTCTTAAATATATTAGGATGATGTAACTATTCTTCGACGCTTGAATTAGCAAGTGGATTCTATCAGATATAAATGTACCATGATTGAGGACAGTCGGACAGTCCCAAAACCATATTCAACGTCGAAAACGGGCATTCCGAATATGGATACCATTTGAACTGAAGAACGCACAAGCAACATTTCAACGTGTTATGGACAACATCTTGCGTGGGTTATTACATGAAATTTGCCTTGTATACGTAGACGATATTATTATATTTACAAGAACACATTGTTAACCTATCAACAATATTACAACGTCTCAAGGAAACGCGCTTCAAGATACAATTGGACAAATCGGAATTTCTAGAAAAAAATAATAACATAAATATTGGGTATTACAAAGGACTCTTTCACACCTAACATGATAATAATAATAAATATCTATAGAACTTTGTAATTTATGCCGTTATTCTTATCTGAATGGGCTAGTATAAAAGTTTTAGGCATATAATGAATCAAAAAACATCACTTCTAATAAATTTTATCATAGAAACTATTAAAACAATTACTCAGTCTAGGAGCAAGAGCTGTATTGAATTAAATAACAGTGTTCTTAGTACTAGAAGCAAAAGAAAAATAAAAAATTGAGGCAAAAAAAAAATATTAACGCCAAAAAAGGAAAATTTTTACAGTCAAGAAATGATTTCCTTCAGTTACAATACAAAAAACGAAAACAACAATTTTCAAGGATTTCCTAAGATTAACTCTTTCGAAGTTATTCAACATTGAAAAAAATCGACCATTTGATATTTTAAACTGAAAGACAATAAGACTTTTCGGGTGATAAGAGCGGTTAATACCGCGTGGTACTAAACGGTAATAACTAGACGTTACGGTATTAACCAAGGTGGTGTGTACACCCGAAATGGATGGTAACAGAAAACGGAACCCCCTCCATTTTACTTATTTGAAAGAATATGACGACAGATGATTGATGAATCGTCGTCACCAGGAATTGTTTATTTATATATGTTGTTGTATGAATGCAGTTGTTCAGTGGTTGTATGCTTTAACGTTTATTTAAAATATTAGAATATTAACAGTAAAAATATGGAGCGCGATGATAAAATGCAGATATGCATCATCTAAAAGCAACACAAAACCCATATTTACATCAACATCAGAAATATAACTTATATGTTTTGTGTATAACATGTTAATTATTATTATTAACCGTAAATAAGTTTTTCGGCTACTTCTTCATCATTCTCCTCATATTCGAAAATGATGTTGTTAATACTGAATTTTAATAGCTTTTGTATGAATTAGTACGCGTTAACCTAAAAGTCACTTTTGTTTATAGTTTTTTGACATATAAACGGTGTCTCACTCATAACCGCCGGTATTAACCCAAGTGGAGACTTGAGTTAAAACCAACTAATACCAGGTAGTACTGGGTGGTACCTCGAATTGCACTCGAATTACACTGGTTTTAACAAATTGTGACTTGGTCCTATTTAGTTATAACCAATTTGTCACCCGAAAAGTCTTAATATCTTTATTAATTACTGTAACTTCGGTAATCATAATGGCATTCATGACATATATTCATGCAGTTTAAAATGTCAAAATAAATATAACAAATGTTCATATTATTTATCTAATTTAAATATTTTTATAAATAACTTGTACCAGGACTATCCACCTGACGAGTTCAGAAAAATGACTAGGGGTTTTCATTTTTCGTATTGTAACTGGAGTAAATCATTTCTTGACTGTAAAAATGTTCCTTTTCGGTGAGTTAATATTTCAATCTCAAGTTTTATTTTTTTTTGCTTCTAGTACTAAGAACACTGTTATTTAACTCAATGCAGCTCTTGCTCCTAGACTGAGTAATTGTTTTAATAGTTTCTATGATAAAATATATTAGAAGTGATGTTTATAAAACTTTTATACTAGCACATTCAGATAAGAATGAGAGTATAAAATATAAAGTTCTATAGGTATTTATTATTATTATCATGTTAGGTTTGAAAGAGTGCTTTTGTAATATCCAATAATTATTCAATTATTTTCTTTTTGGAAATTCATAAATACGAAGGAATAATATGTTAGATTTGTTGAAATCGGAATTCTTCAGGAAACCATATCTTGGCCACATCGTTACACTAGGAGTAAAACCGATTCCAGGTAAGATTTCTCGGCTACTACAGAAAACTCATAAAAGACTTCATGCGGTTTATAAAACTTCTAACACTCTGTTTGAAAAAGGACGCAAAAAGTCGAACATTCACCACAATTTTTAAGATTTGTCGAAGACTATAAGACACTTTTAAATAACTAACGAATTTTACAAAACCTTGACTTTACTTAAAGACTTTATTTTAACTATCGATGTCAGTCATGTAGCCGTAGGTGCAATCCTCTCTCAAGAGACAATTGGAAAAGATGCATTCACGTTTTTTCAAAATTTTGTATGATACGATTATTAGTCGAATGTGAAGGCCTATTTTATATTTAATTGTGGTGATTGGGTTTATAATTCAATCTATTATCCCTATGATTGTCGTTTACTTTTTTGTAAATCAGATTGTTGCATGAATACAGAATAAATTACAATATAAGTAGGTGTGTAGGTATAATCAATGTTTTAATATGTAGGGTCCAGTTAATTCTTTCAAGAAACATTTGTGAGATTTTTATATTAATACCGATTTGCATAGACAAATGGTTAATATTTTTTTACATTGCCTATTATTCACGTTTACTCATCTAGAAACATACATAATTTTATTTTTAAAAAAAATATTTGAAATATAGATTGGATAATGTATGTATTTATATTTAGCGTTATTATTTAAATGCCTATTTAGCACTAAAATGAATTTTATATTCTATTAAAATTTGTTTAATTTGAGAAAAAAATATATTTTGTGCGTATATTAAAATTATAACTAAATTCTTACCAAAGGTTATATATCCCAGTTGATTTCTATCTACTTGATCAAATACTTCTAATGCATATTCTTTACTTAAAGCTAGAGTTTGACAAGCAGCTCTACAGAAATCTTCTGGAGATAATCTCCCATATCCACTACGGTCATATATCTAAAAATAGTGAAATATTTATATTTTGTACCTACTTTAAAAAAACATGTTACTAATATTTTAAAATGACACGAATGAGAATGTGCTTGGTAACAGAAAAAACTGATCAGTGTGTAAACCAATCCATGAGTTTCAGTTCTCTCACACCTAACAACTATCACGTTAAAGTTTTAAATAACCTATACAGCTAGACAAAACTGACTGCAGTAAAAATATGATGTAGAATTTTAATTATAAATATTGCAATTCGTTTGCAACAAAAACAGTTTTATTTTAAATTTTTATAAATTGTTTATTTTTGATATCATTGCAATAATGAAAATTATTATAAATGCCATTATAGAAAAATTAAACGCTGAGTTGTAAAAGTGAGCTTCTTGTAGTATACAGAGTGGTCCTTAAGTAAAGGGACACAGAGCAACAGTGGATTCCGAACATCAAAATATTACGATTTAGCAAAATTTACTTTAGTACATTAAAAGAAATATCTGATATGGCCAGCACATAACTTTCTTATATTAGTATATATCATCCTGATCTAAAAAATCATTCTGTTTAATTCTTCACTTATATCAATTAAATTTTAAAAACGTACCTTATAATGTTTCATAATTTTTTTAATAATTAATTATCAGCGTCCTTCGATACTGTCAATAAAAATTCATGTCATATATTTTAATAATTTCTTCTTACTGACATTGACATTTTTGTAACTAAATTAGATATTTCAAATGTCAAACTGCCAGATTAATCCTAACTCCATTTTATGAGGTTAAATGCATACAAAAGTTCAGTTTACATCAGCTTTATTTAAGTACTTGGAAAATATATTTTATTAGCTTGATATAGTAGATATGATTTATAATTTTTCATCAAGCATATATTTTTTTGTAGTCAAATACAAAAAAAGTTTGGGTCTAGCTGGCCAATTTTGCTCATCACCGAATTTTTTATTGTCTTTGACCTTTTGAAACAAGTGTACCAAATTTGAAAGCTTTATCTCAAAAATCAAAATCGCGTTACTAGACATGTAGAATATTTTTGTTACCATAAAATTATGTTTTTTCATTATAATTCGTCGAGATTCGTCCAGAAATGCAATGCAAATTTTTATTATTTTTTTTCCATAATTGTACCTTATTCTTCTTTCATTCATCATGTCTCTTCTGGTGGTACCACATTCACCAAATTTAATGTGTCACTTAAAATGTCGTCGACAATCTTAACTGCTAAATTTGGAAAGTCATTAGTATTTTTTGAGTTATCGCGGATAAACACACACGCACGAACGCACGCACGCACGCACACACAAACACACACACACACACACACACACATAAATACTTACGCACCGACACACATTATTCGGAAAATATTTTGAATGGATTCAGGAGGGTTCAAAACGTATAAATCAATCAAAATCTCAAGGTTGACAAAATCACGATTAATATACTTCCTTAGGTATAAGAAAGTAAAAAGGGGGTGCTAAATTCAAAATTTTCATATTTTGTTGTAATTTAAGCAGTTTTGAAGTAACGATCTGAAAACTGGTAGACGGGGTTTTTTTAGGATGAAAAATAATAATCCATTCCCAATTTTAAGCTGGCTGCTAAAGGGTACCACGTACACTGCACTCGAGGTCTTAATTAAATTGCAACTGTTGTACCCTAAAATTGTTGGCAATTTCAATTAAAAATTGTGTTGCTTTATCATTTTTAAACAAAAAAAGGGACACTGTTTAAGGAATTTTATTAATAAATGTATTAAAGCTAAAAAGAAAGCGTATCTGCATTACAAATTTAAAACTGATCCAAAAAATGTTTGGATTTTATTGAAATCACTAAATATTAATTCACAAGGGGAATCCGTTCTTCAAAATATCGGTAATTCAAATGATTTTCTTGATACATTTTTAAGTCCATCGATAAATATTAATGCCAATAATAGTAATTTTATTGCTAATAATAATTATGAAAATAAGTCGTTTTCTTTAAGTAAAGAGGAATTTTCCTTTACAGAGGTCACTTCTGAGCAAATTGATAAAATTATTTCTAAACTAAAATCTAATGCATGTGGCACTGCTAGCATTGATCTAAAAATGATTTTGCTGGTGACACCCTTTTTAAGTAACCACATTGCCTTCCTTGTCAACAAATGTCTCAGTGGTACGTTTCCCTCAGTGTGGAAAAAAGCTAATATAATTTCTGTGGAAAAAGTATCTAATCCCTCTCTTATAAGTCAGTTTCGTCCCATTAGTATTTTACCTACTCTAAAATCCTTGAAAAAAATAGTATCAGATCAAATAAAAACATACCTCAATGACCATAATACATTATCAACTTCTCAATCTGATTTTAGAGCTCAGTATAGTATAACTACTGCTCTTTTAAAAGTAACTGATTTAAACAAACTGGTCTTAATAATAATATTTTCTTGATTCTTTTAGTCTTTAGCAAGGCGTTCGATACCTTAGAGCATGCTACACTGTGTACGAAACTAAAATACTTTGAATTTAATAATACAGCGATTTCATTTTTTGAAAATTTTCTTGTTGCTCGGCGTCAAAGAGTTGACTATAATGAAATTTATGCTTCCAATGCTTATACTCGTGGTGTACCACAGGGTAGCATTCTAGGGCCTTTGCTGCTTTCTACTTATACGGCAAAATTTAATAAATATCTTCAAAATTGTCACTCTCACCAATATGCTGATGATACCCAGGTATATATTTCATTTAATTTTAAAGATCCTTCAACAGTCGTGTCTAAAATTAATGCAGATTTAGACACAATTTCTGAGGTATCGTCAGCACATAGTCTTATTTTAACCCTAGAACGGTATCGTACGTAACATTTACGCATTCATATTATTAATTTGCGTGCTGCATAGCAATCCGTACGCCCCTCCTTTCATACTCCCACCTATGCTTTCCTAAATACCTCATCGGTCGACTGTTTGCGTAAACAGTTCATAACTGATAGTGCCAGAGTGAATATTTATCGTTTTACTGACGCACCACACGTAAAAATTACGCATCGTTACCAAAACGCGCTCATTACCGAACAAATTTTATACGTATCGATACCAATGAACGTTAAAAATGTCAAGTCGAGGTTTAACAGACGAAGAGCTAGAAAAAGTACTTTTGGAACGTAGTGAAACTGAAGATATTATTGTTAGAGTCGAATCTGAAACAGAAATCGAGTCTGGTGATAGCGATGATGACCCAGAATGGTTGCCAACTGAAGAAATGAAATCACAGGTGTTGGATGGTTTGTCAAAAGTTTGGAGAAAAAAATTGGGAAAACGAAAATCTACCTACTCTAAAACGCTTGAAAAAAATCACAAGGATCCGGAAGTATATTGGAAGAATTATCATATTTAGATGAACAATCAAATACACAAGTAATTTATGTTTTACATATTTGGTACCGATTTTACCTTTGTCGTTACTGCAGCAAAAGACGATTTAATCGGAAAAAATGTTACTAATGATTTTCCAAGCCAATTTCCAATGAAAAAAGGCAAAACTCCATCTAAGAACATCATATACGAAGCCTCGACCCTCGCCCGAATTACGAAATATACGTTATAATTCGTCGAGATTCGTCCAGAAATGCAATAAATTTTTTTTAAATTTTTTTCCCGAAATTGTGCCTTTTTTCTTCTTTCATTCATTATGCCTCTTCTGGTGGTACCACATTCATCAAATTTAATGTGTCACCTAAAATGTTGTTGACAATTTTAACTGCCAAATTTGGGAAGTCTCCCATTGGTACTTTTTGAGTTATCGCGGATACACACATACACACACATACACACATACACACACACACATATTCACACACACACAAGCACCGACAGACATCATTCGGAAAATAGTCAGAATGGATTCAGGAGGGTTCAAAACGTATATATCAATCAAAATCTCGAGGTCGAAAAAAAATCACGATTACTATACGTCCTTATATTAGGTATATGAAAGTAAAAAAAAAAGCTGTGGATGTTGTTTCAATTCTGCAAATAAAGTATGATACTGTCCAAATTGCTTTCTTTTTTATTAACAGGATATGTACATTGTACTGTCTATTACAATAGCTCATAGCAAGTAAAATTCGCAAGTCTGAGCCATCACAACGAATTTCATTGTCTCTGTCGGAGTTCATAATAATGATTATTCGTTTACAACTCGTTCTGAACTGGTTTAAAAGACACTACTATGTCCACGAGTGTGAATCGCTGTGTACATCGCTGCTTAGCGCGTAGTAGGATGCTCCAGTATGTTTGTACCCTAAGTTGTAAAGAATGTGAGAAATGTGTCGTTAAAAAGAATAAATTACATAATATTCCTTCCCTTAACTACTCGCGGTTTTTATTTATTAGTGCATGATAGCTAAAAAGCTGTTGCCGTAGCAATTATAAAAGAAGATTATGTCGTATCTATTGGATGACAGGTAATGGTACCAAGTACAACCTCGAGAGCAAGTAGTATGGGGTGGTATCTGGTGCGATGTGGATTTCTGCCCTGAACGTGCAATGATTAAAGTGTCAGTTAGTGAGATTAATTGCAGGTTTGCTGTGAATGATTCATGTGCTTAAATAAATCTTTGTTATTTAAATATAATAGTGGCTCCTTACATAGGATGCGGAAGTAGATGTGTTGACAAGTATGATGCTAACATACTGTGTTAGATGCGTTTATTGTATCTTTGGTGATTTCCTGAAAATTGGAATATGGTGAAGAATACTATTTTCATTGCCTTATTTCTGAAATAAGAATTTATTAAATAATGCACACTAACAGGAATGAGCGTTTGGCAGTTGTTCTCTTGGCTAAGGTTATAATTTACTATTTTATTTATATACCAAGACGAAACAGTTCTCTGGGTCATTTACTATTTGTTTTATACTGGATGGGGCAATAGTGCGTCCGACTACGATATCTCGAGTTCTATGATAGCTTGAAACTTGATTTAAAACATAAGTAAACTAGACAAAAGAGTCTATAACTGGAAATAGTTTTCGAAAATACACGGTGAGCCAAGACGATTCTACAGGGTCAAGTAAAATTTTTTAAATGAAATAACATATATATCAGACCATTTATTGAAATCTCTTTGTGGCCTCCTTCCACTCCTCTATTATTATTAACTTTCTCCCAACCACTTGTATGTAATGATTTTTTTTTTGTTGAAATTATACAAAATTATATATACCACCCTGTATACTTTTAAAAAGTGAAACTGGCTGAGTGTCATCACACATATGTCTCATAACTGGTACTAACATATTTTTTATTAAAACGGATAGTTGTGATTGTAGTAATATTTTTAATATACTCGTGTAAATGGTATAATTTCAACAAAAAAAATCATTACATCCAAGTGATTGAAAGAAAGTCAATAATAATACAGGAGTGAAAGGAGGCCACAAAGAGGTTTCAAAAAAATGTTCTGCCACACGTCATTTCATTAAAAAAATTTTACTTGACCCTGTAGAATCGCCTTGTATATTTGAAAACAATTTCAGGTTATGGATTTTTTTGTCTAGTTTATTTATGTTTTTAAATCAAGTTTCTAGCTATCATGGAACTCGACATATCGAAGTCGGACGCACTATTGCCCCACCCTGTATAACGAGAGTATGAGATTGGCTTGAATAATTTTATATTAATTAGTTTATGCATAAGCAATGTTGATAAGGTGGTCTCGGATAAATATTATGATTATTATTTTAATTATTGTAACAAGTCTATGTGGTTTTCTTTGCAATTGTTATGTTATATTGTACTATTTGTTTTATAAAACCAAGAGTATAAGGTTCTCGTGGCAATTGTTATGTTTTACTATTATTTGTTGTACTAAGACGAAAAATCTTTCTTGGCAATTATAATAACGTAATATTTGTTTTATATACTAGGACGACAAGGCTCTCTTAACACTGATATTGTTTTCGCCATATACTGTACTTCACGCACGTTTCGCCAACCAAGTTGGGAACATCTGGAGATGATTAAAACGGAGTTTTAATCGTCTCCAGACGATGCCAACTTGGTTGACGATATGCACGTCAAATGCAGTATATGGTCTTTTGTGGAAACCACGTTAATATTAGTTTATATGAAAGACTCCAACCCACTTCAGGTAGGGTCTCTTGACAATAATTACATTATTACATTTATCTGAATAATATTTTATTGAATATAAATCTTCGTACGTAAGTCATACGTATTAATTTGAACAAAACATATACAGGTGCACAATAATTTACACATACGAAACTACAGTGTTTTGATACAAAAATTTTAAAAAATTAAAATATAGATAATTAAACTTAAGTCTATAGTCAGTTCAAGACGAGCTTATAATAAAAATATTTAATATCTTTTCTATAAAAACATTTAACTTGCATCAACTAGCGCAACATTACGAACACCAAACTACATTTTCTATTTGGAATAGATCTGGAAAAACGAAATAAACATGCAAATATGAAGGCGCTAGTTAGATACAGTGAGATTGTTTATTAATAAGCAAGCTTAACTGATGAAATGATTTTTAAGATATTTCATCATTCCGAACGTTCCGAAACGTTTTACCCCAATTACTTTCATTAATGCGTCATCACAGATGGCATACTGTTTATTTTTCGGGTCATATAAATCCTTTTCTTTTATTATCGCTCATACTTTCTTAACCACTTCATGTCTCGCCATCGAGTCCTTTCCTACCAAAGCAGCTAATTCGGGCGAGAGGGTCATGGTTTTTGTATATCCACTTCCACTTTTCTTGGCACCACTACCACCAGCAGCAGCACCGCCTCCTTTCTTTCCTTTCTTCGCTTTTGCCCAGTCTTCATCTGAATCAGATTCAGAACCCTTCTTCTTCTTGGGAGGGAGCTTGCGGGTCTTAATTGGCTTTGATTTTTTTTGGAGAATATTCTTCTTCTGAATCGCCCTCACTCTGTTCGCTGGCAGATTCTTCTTCCGATCCTTTTTTTAGCTTTCTTAGCGGCAGATTTCTTTCCAGTGGAAGAACGTTTTTTCTTTTTATCTTCTTCAGATTCCTCCTCTTCTTCTTCTTCCTCTTCCACCTCTTCTTCTTCCTCTTCCTCCTCTTCTTCTTCTTCCTCCTCAGATTCGCCCTTCTTGCCGCCCTTCTTTTTTTCTTGCTTGGAGCTAACAAATTCCATAACTAAGTCATCGATTTACTTCTTTCTTGACTGTAGATTTACATCCAATTTTTCTTCTAGTTCTTGCCTTACCTTTTTGGCCGATGTTGACGAGAGGTCGGCATCTTTTAAAATGGTGGCAATTTCTTTACGAAGATCTTCCTTTGAGATGTCTGCCATGTTGCTGGAGAGAGAAAACTAACAACATTGAGAGAGATGGAACTAGACTGGACTGGATCGGTGAATCGGTATTCAACTTATTCATGAAAGTGAAATTAGATATACTCATACCTATTAGACCTAATATCAGATTAATAAAAAATATGGTGCACTATTGGAATTTGAAAGAAAATTGCATCAGGACAGCAAGGTTTTTAAACCTTTCCGATATTTTTTGACAATTGAGACAGATGGATATCTCTCAATTTAATTGTGTTTTGAAAATGAAATCTTTTTTTTTTGTCCAATTAATATGAGTGAGGAAAAGTTAAATTTATTCCCGAAGTGAAAGTTTAGCTGTTTTATATATTCTATCTCCGAAATACAAAGAGGTGTTTTTGTTTAAAATTTGGTGCCTGTTCTCAAAATTACCCTTATAGAATACCAATAAGATCGCAATACTATTTAAATCATTAATAATTGGCCAATTAATTTTTTTATCGTTTATTTATGGTAGCCTATTTTCTCTACCAAAGTAAATCACTGACGCCAAGAAACAAATGCATCATTATTGCGTAAACACTGGTACTCCTAACCTGAATTATTACTGTGGCATTGGGTAGGAACCTTTAACGTACTCACATCACAGATACACGTAACCCATAGTTATATCGTGTAAAATGTCAAACGCGACCAAATGTTAACAAATACCGATTGAACAAGCGAGATAGACGTAACAGTAATGGGGTCACGATGTGTGAGTGTCTTATTCTATCTCATTTCATCCTAGTTCCCAGCCATCGCTGGTATAATTTTTCTAACTGGCTACATTTGGCATTTTACATACTGTGTATCCCTTTTGAAAATTAGTGACTGGAGAAGGTGAACTTATCTACTATATTGTAACGATATATTTTAGTTAAGCAGTTTTATATAAATAAATATTCAACATTGAATTTACTAGTAGAGTAAATAATGTAGAGTTAGTTCCTGTGGCAAGCTAGGTCACCTTAACTACCCGAAATAAATAGTTGGGTATCTATAAACATTTTGATATTTTGTTTGTATTTACGTGCCTTAGTTACTTTGTTTGTATCCGTGGGCACAAACTTTGCAACAATTTAGTATAAAATGGGATGCAGACGCTGGAAAAGGAAAATTAATTCCTGAGCTCGTCCGGGAATGATCTCAAATATAACTTAGGTTATAATTAAATATCAGTTGAATATTTGATTGATACTTTCTACATCTCAATATAGAGTTAGTCCTAAATTGAGAGACGTAATTAACAAGTATTTGAGTCTGTCCGAATACTAGTTTCTTAACAGACAGAGTTTGTCCTGATCTGTGTAATCGTAAATTGAAAGACAATCATTATTTTATACTGAAATTTATCTTCAGTCATTAGTCCAATCGCGTTGTGTCACTTTGACAGTGACAGACGTCAATCATAAGGTGAACCCAGTCAACAGAATTTTACTTAGCTGTCACCTTCATAGTGACAGATGTCAAGTGTCATTTGATTGTAGTAGTAGTAATTTTGCCTAAATGTCACTTTGCCAGTGACAGATGTTAAGTATAATTTGAAACCGGCCTTAATAATTTTTAGTAACTGTCACTTTGACAGTGACAGATGTCAAGTAGCATTTGACCTCCACTGCAGTAATTTTATTAACCGTCACTTTGACAGTAACAGACGTCAATTATAGTTGGTTATTTGGGCAACCGAAATTAATTTTTCTAATCTGCATTAAAAGCGACTACATTCTCAATTTATCAGTTCATTACCGTTACCCCAAAAGTTATCCTCCAATTACGTCAGTATTAGTTAAATGAATTTACTCTTCTTTGGAATTTATTGTTAATCTTGCAAATGGTATGTTTGTGAATAAACCATGTTCAGCTGAAGTTTACGATCTTTAATTTCTTTATGAACCCTGGAGAAATTATTTATCCACTGTAGTTACACCGAGTACAATAGGTCGTTGGTTCTCCAACGACAGAAAAACTATTGTCCATTTTGTAAACCACACGTAAGTCTGTTACACTATCATTATCAACTAAGTCTTGTTCAGATGTGAACCCGAAATGGCTGAAAGGAAGGACCCGCAACTGTCTATCAAACCATCGCATCCAGTCGATCATTTTTATTTAATTAGAATGTTCTACAAACATTATGTTTGGACATCACTGATACCACTAAGCCGATATGCGTTATTAAAAATTGTTCTATGGTAGAAATTATGTCATGTAAGTAAATAAAAACAGTACTTGTATATCTTTGTAGTGGTTATCAATACTAAGATTAATGAAGTTTGTGGTTTACAACATAAAAAATAATGTGATCAAAATTGAAAAATATAACAAAGATCCTTTTTAACTGTTGGTAAATTTATAACTTCTTTGCATCGTTATTTTGCTCACTCTCATGGTTTTAAAATTATATATAACAGTATTACATGTCTGTGAATTTTATACAGGGTCATAAATGAAGGATATGTTCAATAACTTTTGTTTTATTCGTGTGTGGATTTTGTGGAACATAGTGCATAATCATGTTATGTTACATTTATAGCTACATATTTAAGCTATACAACAGTTTTGAATTTCAGTTCTAGATTTTATAGTTTTCAAACTATACCTGTTTTTATAGCTATATTTGTGGTTAGCAGTGAATGGTTACGTAGGCTTGACTCACAGTGGTATTTTTAACAAATATCAATAACTGAAAAAAGTTAATTCTTGAAAATGCCTCAGTTAGAAAGTATTCTACTTCAAAGCAGAGCATGACTGAGTTGTATTTCCCAAAGAGATGTTACGAAGCGATTTAATGCGAATATACTGAGCATTTGGTTCAGTAAATCATGTCTGGAGTATATTCAGAAAACTCTCCAAAATATACACATGGTAAGGGTCCGAAACGTGCTACAATTCCAGAAATTGAGAGATTTTGAAGAACAACTGTTCGTCAAGACAGGCTTCTTAAATGCGACACACGTGGAGGGAATTCTATAGGAAGCAGCAAGAGTAAATATTTCTAATGGAATAATTCTAAATAGGTTATAAATGATTCAATCTCTCTGCTAGACGGCCTGCTTCATATCCTGAATGGAATCAAAACAATGACTAAATTGGTTGCAATTTGCTCGTGAGCACGAGAATTTGAACGACATTGAATGATTGACCTATTTATTTACAGAATCCGGATTTTCTCTACCCAGATAGTAAATGAAAACGCATATGGCGAAAACGAAATGAGCGCTATGATGACCATTGTATGGTGGAAGTTGTTTCATTTGGTGGACAGTCAGTGACTATTTGGGGAGGTATTGGAGTAGGTAACAGCAAAACTGAGTTAGTCACTCTCGTAAATTCTACGGTAATAGCCAGAAATTATTTGGAAAAAGTTTAAGAACGTCGACAATGCTTGCATTCCACAGAGCTGCAATTATGACCTCATTCAGGGATGCTCTTCAGAGACGAGTGTCAGGTAAAGCCCATCGTAAACAATATTAATGCTTTGGTAACCGCCCTTCAGGAAGAATCAAAGCGCTGTTCTTCCTGAAGGCGAATTAATTGACAATGTTGTTGGAAGTATGCCATGGCGTTGGTAGACAGTAATGAGCCTGGGAAGATGCAACTAGATATTAATATAGCCTATTAGCTATTAATTTTTTGTTCTGTTTAAAATTTTGCTAGATTTGTTAATAAATTTTGTTTTTAGTTCTAATTCTTTGATCTTCAAGCGGTTAAAATCACTGTTTAAAAAAACTATATTTTAAAAACTACAAGAGCCTAGTATTCAAATTTAAAAACTGTTGTATAGCTTGTATACAGTGTGTCTCACTTAAGACTGTAACACCCCTATAACTTTGTTTAGTTTTTATCCGATTTAAACTAAATTGGTCTCAAAAAATAGAAGTTATTAGGATCTACTTATGACCACAATATCATTTACCCACTTCAAATGCAAAGCCACCTACGATGCAAGATTGAATAAAAAACAAGCAAAAAACACATTTTTTTGTTTTTGATAAAATTTAAAATCTTATTAAGAGAAGATATTGAGAATCCTCCCAGTAGGTCAATTTCTAAAATTGGTAAAAAACAAGTTTTTTGTTTTCATTTATTAATTGTTTTGACGAAATTTTTTGTTTTTTGTTTTTAACTAAATTTTGGATTTGTCCTTTCGGGATAACTCCAAACGACTTTTCTTAATATTTTCTTTTTTTCATAAAAAATGCCTAATATGTTTTTTGCATTTTTTACATTCAAACTTGCATTGTAGGTGGCTTCACATTTGAAAAAGGTAAATGATTTTATAGCAATAAATAGATCTTAATGATCTTTGACCAACTAGGTGTAAATCGTATAAAAACTCAAAAAGTTAAAGGAGATTACAGTCTTAAGTGAGATATTGTAAGTACTTATAAATTGTGACATAATGTGATTAATAGTATGTTTCACAAAATCAACACATTTGAAGAAATAGCGCTACTGAACATACTATATCGCCCAGTATATAAATTTCAAAGATATGTGATATGTACACATCTGCCAAGATTTAAAAATGATATAGCCGTCCAAGCTTGACCTTGCGTTTTGGGATTGTCGTTTGAAATTGTGAGCAGCATATTTTCGAAAAAGATGTGATAAAAACAAACGTTATTAATAATTATTGTTTATATTTTGATAAAAAATAACTACGCTACCTTTAAAATGTTACGTTAATTCTATATTAATACGTCAAAATGTTATTTAAAAAGATATATTTTAAAAATGCACCTGAGATCTATTAAACCTACCTTACACGCTATTTGTAGAACTTCCAACGTACTTCTCTCCTTTGCTATGCCCAAAACTCCAAGCAAATATTCTCTGAAATCTATTACGCCAGTGTTATTCTAAAAATAAAAAAAATCTAAAATATCGCACTTGCTTAAAAATATCTTCGTATCATAAACAAAATTTTACTATTTACCTTATCATATATTTTAAATAACTGGTGTGATGCAATATCGTGTGAAGGTATATTGAGTAATTTAACAAATTCTACATATGTAATTTTACTACAGTCTTTGCACATAAAATTGGAATTCAATAAAGTATCTTCAATGTCAGTGTTAACCAGTCTAAAACAGAAATAATTAATTAATATCTCATTGGCTTTACACGCATAATTTGAAAATGATCAGAAATTCGTTTAAAATGAAAGTTTATAATATACGCTGTGTAAGAAAAGCACGGAATTAATTTACTTATTTCGTTGATACAAGGTTATTGAAAAAACCTCGGACACGTCGATTTTTAACTTCAATTGCACATCTTTTGGTATAGAAAATTGCATGATGATACGTAATGATGACAATTGAATAGAAAATCGAAAAGTTACAAAAAACAAGATGTCGTTCCATTAAAAATAAACGTCATTTTTAAAGCCTAAGCTTGTCGTAATTGTCCACTTCGTGAAATGGACTTCCACTTCATGAACTAGAGCCAGATCGTGTAAACACAGTTTTTTTTTTTACAATCTGGACACCTTTTTTTATTCAGTCTATGAAATGTGCCGCTATTTATCCACTTAATAAAATTGTCCTATATTACATAATCTGAACAAGGTAATAATCCAGTTCGTGTACTGTACAATCTGTATTTGTCCACTTTGCATAACACCGTTAAGGATAAGCGATTCACTACATCACTACGGGCAGTTTATTATAATCTTTTGCGCATTGCTTGAGATGGACAGAAAATGTTTAAATGTTCGTCCAAACCATTCAAGGTTCAAGGTATGCCAAAGAAAATATGATTGTTTTATTAACAAACGACTTTGTATAAGTAGTAGCCATATGAGGTATTCCTGTGTTTATATGTAGTAGACATATGAGGTACCCCTGCGTTAACAAATAAGATGAAAAGTGTATATCTTATTTTCTTTATGCTTGTTAGATTTCTTTTTTTTTTTGTTATCTCTTATAAAACAACCATATACTTATTTGTTTGTCTTGTTTTTCCTCTAATGTAACAAAATAAAATTATGTGTTATATTTAAATGTATTTTTTATGTATTTACACCATGTGTCATCAACTGAATAACAATATATCAATATAGTTAGTTAATTGTTTATCATGTGACGCAAACTATACAAATGCACAGTATATAGTTTATGAAGTGGATGGTTTTTATGTTTAGATAATGTAATATTAGATAATTTCATGAAGTGGATAAATTGACTTTCCATTTCACGAACTTGATGAAAAAAGTGTCCAGACTGTGAAAAAACTGTGATTGCACGATCTGGCTCCAGTTCACACGAAATGGATGTTCATTTCACGAAATGGTAAATTACGGTAAGTAGGCACCGACGTATACACTCGTGTGTATATATGTCGTAGGCTTTTTATGTAATCCGGTACTTTATCAAAAACCTTGTCATATCGTGCAAAAGATCAGTTGTTGAGGTTAAATTTTCTCAATCTTTGCTCCATGCCTAGGCTTTTCATGAAGCGCCTGATTACATGAAAAGTCTACGACGTATACACGTTTATTTATTTAACTTTGTTAAATTCTTTCCCCTAACAATTACAAATTATATATTGTTTGTAAATTTGTTTAGCATAAAATAATAATGAAAAGTGTAATCCACAATTATTTTAGTACGATTCCTAATTACTAACATAGGAAAAAGTTAAACTGTTTCCTAGAGATTGGGGGAAAAATAAAATTAACATTAATTGTGGAATAAGATTATAAAATAAATTGAAACTGTGTCATTGTAGAAAATGAGGAATAATAATTTTATAGATTGTACTGATTCTGCGGTTGGCTCCTTGTGAAACATTATTAAATATTTTAAATAAACAAAGAAAGTTTGCTTTTAAATGTTTCAAAATTGTATTTTCACTCTACACGTGTTTTGGCTTTTTAGGCCCTTTTCAAGAGTACAGATGAGAGGTACTAAATTATAATTTGTGTTCCTTGCTTATATATTGAATGTTACATCTGGCAACTTATACTAATAAAAATGGTTTGAAAGATTTGGAATTTTTTAGAAAAGTTAAATTACTTTATCTAAAATGTGACCTGCGAATATTTGTTGTTCATTTGCAATCGTTTTTTTTTTTTGAAGCTTTCTTAATTTCTAATATTTCTAGTAAGTCTAATTTTTTGCTTTTCTTTTCGGAATGAAGTAATTCTACATTATCCATATTTATAAAGTGATTATTTTCTATACAGTGTGTTGACATGCCGGTGCTATATACGTTGTTTACAATAGACTTTTTATGCTCTTCAAGTCGCTTTTTTATGTTACGTCCAGTCTGGCCAATGTATATATCGTCGCAGTCACTACATTTTAGTTCATACACTCCTGTCTTTTGTAGTTTTTCTGTTTTATCCTTATTATTTATTAACATTTTTCTTAGGTTATTTTTATTTACAGATATTGTTTTGCAACCTAATTTACTTAATTACTTAATTTATTGCTGACTTTATCACTAATTCCAGGTCCATAATTAATACATTTATGGATGATATTGGCGTCTTGTACAGAACCAGCATAAAACTCCTTAAAAATAATAATTTTAATCGTCCAGGAAAGCTAAAACTCCCTCAGCGAGTTCTATGTATTTTTTCGAAAGTTAGTTTCTATTGCTCGTTATAAATGGATCGAATGTGCAAATAATGAAAAACATCTTCATTGGCAGCTGACCTGGAACATTTTCTAGAATAATACGGTTTAATGTTTTTGTAATCTTTGTTTCTAGGTTCTTAGGCATCTTCAGATAGCTGTTTAAGAGACAAAATAGCATTGTATCTAAATTTGCTATCTCCGTAAATCTGAACTTTGTGAACTGAAGAGGGCATGTAGTACCAATTATTTTGCTTACATAAAGTTCAGCTGTAGTGCGTGTATAATCACCAAATTTTGGTTCATTAATTTTCTTACCATATGACAGTTTAAAGTATGTTATGAAATCTTTTTATTACTTCTTCATTAACTACTGTTATTTCAGAAGTACACGTAAAGTTGGCAAAAAACCTTCTTGCAGTATTTCCGTCATTGCTATTGGCCAACTTGACGAGGTTTGTCTATTATTAACCCAAAATCGTTTCGGAAACGTTCGTGCACATGTATTTTTGTTAGTATAGGAGTATAGTTTCTATTTCTCTCTTATTTTCTTCGGCCATCGTAGTTTTTGGAATGATAGATTATAGGATATATAAAGAACTAACTCCATAAACCTAGTCCAAGCGTGTAAAGTTAATAGCCCAAATCTGAATGTTACCTCTCTTTCTGGTTATCGTTTTACACGTGTAAGGTCGTTCATTGCTCTCGATTTAGCTAGGCATATATTACACGTGGCACTCGAAGGTGTATTTGTTGGAAGACTTGAACCACTTTACCATCTCTCATAGTGAAGTATAAGGTGTGTTTTAATGAAAATCTTTTTTTAAAATGAATGAAATATAATGCTAAAAATTTTTTTTCTTAATTATTATTTTCTAACTTTGACAAAACTTATCGCAGATAAGTATAATATATATCTTTTTAAACAATTATTTTCACAGCTATTTGCCAAAACGCTGAATCTTGGATTATAAAAACAGACTAGTTAGAATTAAAAATAACATTATTGAGCCAGCCGTACTGAACATAATGTGCATATTATCTTTTTTATAACCAAAGTTCCAGTGTTTTGGCAAATAGTCGGGAAAACGATTGTTTAAAAGATATATGTTATACTTATCTGTGATAACTTTTGTAAAAGTTGGAAAATAGTAATTAGTAAAAAAAATTTTTAGCGTTATTATATTTCATTTCATTCAATATTTTAAACTTTTATCGAGAAGAGGATGCCTAATTTGTTTTAAAATCTTTTTTAATTTATTATTACGGAAGACGATGTTAAAGCAAGTATTTGTGAATCAATTTCCTCGACAATACTCCTGGTTTTCTCGGAAGTCTCTTTTGTGAACTCTATAGGACGACAAAAGCGGATTAACGAGGGTAATGGATTTTGCCAAATGATATTGCCATTCCCTTCATTAACAAGCTTAAGTGGTACAAGCGTTGATATCAACGGATTAGAATCGGATGTTAGTTGGCTTTCGCCTGACAAAATTTGTTTATATTCGCTTTGTCCAGAAGAACCATCAAATTACCACTTACTTAAATTAAAATCAATCCCGTGTCATCAGAAAGATTAATGGAATCAAGCATTAACAATCTTTTAGCTGTGTGATCTGTGTGTTAGATAAATTAAATAGTGAAAATCATTTTATTAAAATAGCTACCTAATTATTATTATAATTTGTTTAATATATATCTAATTATGATATGTCAAAAAAAAATAAAAGTGTGTATAGAAATAATAATATAATAAAGTTATTTTGACATCAACTAATATTTTTTCGTATAAAGTCATTTAAAGGCATAAAGGCATAAAAGCGCATATTGCTAATAGGTTATAGGCCCAGTATTAGCCACACAGTAGTATAATTATATTGGATAGAGGCAATGAAAGAAGAAATGGAATCACTCACTGAGAATAAAACATGGAAATTAGTTGAATTACCAAGTGACAAGAATATAGTTGGTTGCAAATGGATTTACAAGTTGAAAACAAATGGTGATGGAACCGTACAGAAATATATGGCCAGACTAGTCGCACACTGCTTCAGACAAAAGTATGGCAGCGATTATGATGAAGTTTTTGCATCAGTAGCAAAACAAACCACATTTCGAATGTTGTGTTTTGCATCACAACACAATATGAAACTGGTACTAAAAACTGCATTTTTGAACAGTGATATCGAGGAAACTATTTACATGAAACAACCACCAGGTTTCGAAGATGAGAAAAATCCAAATGCATTGTGTTCATTACTCAAGAGTATTTATGGTTTGAAACAATCGGCCAGATTGTGGAACGAAAAATTGGAGAGCACATTAAAGATGACAGAATTTACACATGCAACGCAGATCCATGTTTATATAGAGCGGAATTCGTGAATGACAAATGTTTTATTTTAATTTATGTTGACGATATCTTGGTAGCAAGTCGACCACAAGCAGTAATAGAACAGGAATTATTTTTAAATTCAATGTTCAAAATGAGGAATTTTGGACAGGGAAAAAATTATTTGGGAATGGAAATAATTAAAGATGTTCATGAAAATTTTGAAATTAATCAGCAAGCGTACATTGAGAAAGTAATACGAGAATTTGAACTAGATAAAGCCACACCTAGAGCAATTCCATTGAGAACTGATTACGATCGAGGTACAAATGAGTCATTATTGTTAAATAATGACAAATATCGGAAAGTAATTGGGTGTTTATTATACATAGCAATAAACACAAGACCAGATATTGCAGCAAGGGTGTCAATACTTGCGCAAAAGGTTGAAATACCAACGACAGATGATTGGATCGAAATTAAAAGGCTATAAGATATTTGAATGGAACAAAATATTTGAAATTGAAATTGGGGTATGTTAAGAACAAAGAGCAGCTCCTTGGTTATACAGATGCAAATTGGGCAGAAAACAGACATGATAGAAAATCTAATTGTGGTTTTATTTTCAAGTTATTTGGAGCCATAACAAGTTGAAGTTGCAGAAACCAAACACGTATTTCATTATCATCTAACAACAAGTTGGAGTTGCAGAAAGCAAACATGTATTTCATTATCATCTACAGTGGCAGAGTTTATAGCACTATCTGAAAGTTGCAAAGAACTCACATGGATTCATACATCGATGCAAGATTTTTGTATGAAATTAAATTTACCAACTACAATATATAAGGACAACCAGGGGTATTTGGCATTAGTTCAAAAATATGTTTCATCAGGTAGATCTAAACATATTGATATAAGACGTTGTTTTGCAAAAGATTGTTTTGATAGCGGCGTGACAAAATATCAATATTGTCCAACAGATGAGATGATTGCAGATGACTAAACCGTTATGAGAACCAAAGATTATGAAGTACAGAGATATGAATTGGTTTGATTTAATAAAATGAGGAGGAATGTTAGATAAATTAAATAGTGAAAATCATTTTATTAAAATAACTACCTAATTGTTATAATTTGTTTAATATATATCTAGTTATGATATGTTAAAAAAAGAAAAATAAAAGTGTATAAAAATAATATAATAGTTATTTTGACATCAACTAATATTTTTTCCTATAAAATCATTTAAAGGTAGTTTATAAAAGCGCATATTGCTAATACTGAGCAATTATGTCTGTTATTTTCACATTATCAGGATAACATTTCTTTTTAGCTCCTAACACCTTCATATACATGGGACACAAATTAAAACCCGTACTTATAATACAATTGTTGACGTACTCATATTGTTTTATTAAATCCAAATCGAACAAGATTGCAAAATTTCTAGAGGTTCTTTGTTGTAATAAGTCATTATAGATTATTTTCCTTCCAGCTTATCTCTGTGAAGTACATCCACGGTAAAAAGTAACTTCAACAACAGCAGCTTGCTTCACTTTTACGTTATGATAACATTATTTTCTTATCGATAAAAGCTTGCGGTATATAATAAACCGCACGAGCACCTAATGATGACCAAAGAAACAGCAAACAGTGGATTCTTGTCATTAAATATGATAGACGAGCTGTCACATTTCACTTGATTCGGACAGACCCGGCAAATAGTAAAAGTTTAGTCAAAGTAATTTTTTTAATTTTAAACATGGATATGAAAAAAACTATATACAATAAGTAATGTAAGAAATGAAACAAAGAATTTCTAAAAAGTAGAAAAAATTCACTTTCCATCGATGTTTATAATACATTAATAAAAGTTAAGAATCTATAACTTATTTCATCATAATTTTAAGACACGCAATCAGGCTTTTTTCGTGAGTAAACGAAAAATCAACTTCTGAGGCCGTCTATAATAATCGTGAGAGCTTCAAATAAAATATTTCGATAAAACTTCAACATATCTATTTTATTATAAAAATAATTTCTACTTTCAAGGAACATGTTAGCAAAAAGCATTTTTGGCAGAGCCTTATATGGAGCGGGACCACTGTGTGGTGCCAGTAAGAAAAACCGATGCCAATTACTTGGGGATTAAAACTTCCTCACCGTGTAAATCTCGATGTGTGGTGGAGTTTGTAATAAAAGTAATTTTTGACGTTTCAAAAAAAGTCACATTGGTGGAATGTCACTAATATTTTTTTTAGACATTTCAAATTTTAATCAAATCAAAATTCAAATTTTATGGTGTCAAAATGTTTAAAAAATTATAATTTATAGCTTTATTTAAACATTCGAACACAATATTATAATGGGTTTGTATAACAGATCTGATTTATAATCTTTCATCACTAATAAATTTTTTTGTAAAGTTAGAAATAGAAATGTTGGGGCCTGGTAGACCCCGTTCCAGGGGACCGATTTTGCTCATCGACGAACTTAATCTCTTCCTTAGCCTCTAGAATGTGTGTACCAAATTTGAAAGCTTTATCTCAAAAACTGTAGCTGCTATCGCGAACCACACAGGCACACGCACACACACACAGACAGAAAATTTTTTCTGTCTGAAATTTTGTATATCGTCATAATTCGTGGAGATTAGCCCAGAAATACAACAAAAATTTCCAAATTTTTTTTTACGATTACATATCTTCCTCACTGAGGGGTGAGGAAGTAAAATAAAAGTTAGTGACTAAACTCAAAAATAAATGACGATAGAAATTTGTTAGTAACATCAAGGAGAGCACTTCAAAAAAGTGCTTTAAAATATACTTATTAAAATGTAAAAGATACGGATTTTTTTTAAATGCGCTAGTCAGTTTTTTGGAGATATCGAAATTTAAAAATTCCATCCGCAAGATCAAACAATTCTCTAAAACTTTCCTCATTTTTAGCCATCTTGATATCTGGAATAATAACCGAGATAGTAATGCATTACAAGTTTTGCTTCGTTATAGCTAAGAAGCAATATTAAAATCCGAACAAAAAATTTGGTCTTTTTGTACTTTTTTATTTTAATGTATATATTATTTCAGTGCCTTTATACCGGAAATTAACAAATTTGGATCAGTTTTATGTCATCATTTGGGTTTTAAACATCTTTAGTCTAGAATTCGTAGAAGAGCCATATTTCGTCAGTTAAGTGAGTGATCGAGGCCGAAAAACCCATACACTACATGATGTTTAATAGAAATCTAATGGATATCCATTCGAAGTTATTCATATGTTGTATAGCAGGGATAAGTTAAAATTAAACAAATACATTGCAAATTATTTTTTACGCTCATTTTAAGTATTAAAAATGCATTTAGAATTATATTTACTTTATAATTAAATAAATTTTTAATAATACTCATATATCCAAAACTAATAAGTATATCTAATAAACATCTTCATAACTATTTTAAACACATACATAAAAGATATTCGATGTATATCGATATTAGATTATTAGAACAAAAAATCATAAATATAACATTTACTTTATTAGTTACTCATTTACATTGTTTAGGAATGTTAACAAATAAAAATTTATAATTTTTCTGGTACTTCTAAAGCAACACGACAGTTGGTATGTATTTCTCAATAAATTTTATGCGCGTTGGTGAAAATCTGTTGTCAACTTAATCTCAATATAAACTTTAAACGTTTTAATGGACTTCCTCTTATCGTTAGTGATTACTGATTAGTAGAGCTGTCCGAGGTCACCTGGCCGTCAGAGCCGTCATATGACTCATATGTTTACATCATATCATAATACTTGAATAAGTATATTAAATGGAAATAAATTTTAACAATAATGTTACATTTTATAAAAATTTGTATAAAACTCACCGTTTTAAACAGATTTATGAAGTAGTTTGGTTGTTGTCATCACAAAGTGGGGAAGATCTATAGTATAATAGCATCAGGTATGTTTCTACAGCTGTCTCTGTCAGCGATGTTCGCTTTGGTGAAAAAATATGTTTGTATTTTGAAAATGACCGTTCGACATCTACGGATGTAATACAGGCATAAGTAAAACAATCTGTGAACTCACTTAACGAAGTTGTAGATGCACCATCACAAATTTGTCTTAATTTGCTAAAATCAGGATCTTTCTGTAATACACTCTCGAATTTTTCCCTAACGCGATTATTTTTTGCGTCATTTATAGCCTGTAGCTGTGTTTTTACGTCGTCCACCA
Organism: Rhamnusium bicolor; assembly: GCA_029963845.1. Lineage (NCBI taxonomy): Eukaryota > Metazoa > Arthropoda > Insecta > Coleoptera > Cerambycidae > Rhamnusium > Rhamnusium bicolor. The sequence goes on from JANEYF010002106.1 coordinate 145,428, forward strand.
TTTGCAGCGATTCCACTAACAACAACGAACTATTTTGCAATTTTTCTATTGCGTCGTGTAGTCCCCCTATAATTGTTATTAATACTTTTTTAAATCTGTTTCAAGGGAAACGCCTTGAAAGCTTGTCTGCCTTTCCCTAATAGCTGCAGCCTCGTTAGGGTTGAACTGTAGTATCACAGCTTTTATTTGTTGAAAATATTCAGCATAATAAAAAGCCGTGGAAATGTTGGTTTAAGAGGGTCCAGTACACGTATTATAATATTTAAAATAGAATTTTTTTTACAATCTGTCGTCTCGTCAATACATAACCAGAGCCGTGTATTTTTTAATCCACATTTAATCCTATTTACAATGTCTTCACGAACAGCTGGAATATATCTACATAACGATGTACGACTTGGTAAGTTCACCTGGGGATTGTATTTATTCCAAAACTCCCGAAATGGTTGTTTATCCAGTATGTGTAGCGGAATATTACAGGCTATTAACATTAACAATAAATCAAACATAAACTGAGTTGTCAAAGGCATGCCATTTTTTTATTTTGATGTTGCACGGTATTGATATGACGACGACAATCTGTTTTGTGCTAGCACATTAAGTCTTGATTGCAAACTTTACAAATTATTTTGCATAAATTTATTCACTGTGTCCGCGTACGGTCGTTTTTTACCCTTTGGCGCATTTGACATTATGTATAATTTATAGGTACAACCTCACGCATTAACCTTTCAAATAAAACTGCAGCGTAAATCACTTCTAAATCGGCACGTATGACGACAGCGCAAGACCGTGGCTGTACTCCAGGCACATCGGACAGCTCTACTGATTAGTGTTAATAGTGTTTAAATAAATGTTCTAAGGTTATTAGTGACCTGACATCCGTGTAAATTTAAGGTAGGTACATAATTATTACAACAACCACAGACTGGTGTTGCATTAACGATAAACGATTTTCATTTTAAAAGTGGCGAATGAAAATTCATTTACTAATACGAATTTTAAGTTAAGCAGGCACGATTGACAATGTTCACTGTTAAGTTTTTCCGCCACTAAGCTATAGACAGGTTAGGAAAAGATCTATGTTAAAGGTCGATTGCTTATCTCTCTTTCTTCTGTCCTTTTATCCACATCATTTCCTTTGGTGAAACCTAGTTATATTTGCAACATTCATAGTTGTATGACAAATTAACATATATCCATAAAGCAGCTGATTAAAATTGTTACGTATACTTATTATGTATATTTGTTTGCAGGGAGGACAAAGGAGAAACTACGAAACAAAATAACAGTAGATTAGTAAAAAGTAGCTAGTAATGTACTACTGTAATAAGTTATGCAAATAACAACATAAATACAAAGTAAACTAATTTAAGCTATAAAAATTTTGGTTTTATTTATCATTACAATTTCCAGATACATTCGAATATTATTCATGGCACTCTCTAAGTTTCTTGTAATTGGGATGAATAAGGTAGAAAATCCCCATTAGGAGAAACAGAAAATTGATATATGTGATGGATTTATTTTGGATATCCACATTCATGGATATTTTTGGACATATGTACGTCTAATGGATATACATAAGATTGCCAAGGTCATATTCATTGGATACTGTAGATATCTATCTATAAAAGATATTTATGGACGTACATGTGCTGTGTGGGAATCGGTATAAGAGAAGCCGGGCTTTCTTTATGGGATATAATACTGCCAATCGTGTGGGGCGTAATGTAGTAGCAAGGGTATTAAAGTGTTGATTAATGTGGTCTATGTAAGGTAGATATGAACGACAACGAGGATCCGGATGCCATAGAACACCCACCCATCTACGAACTTTGGCCTTATGAGATACATTTTCCATAACGTTCACGCCTTTAGACAGTTTTTGTGTCTACTTCTTAATCCACGTACTCCGGCCTTTAGGTTGGCATGATGTGATGAGAGAGTGAATTGGAAACAGGAATGGCTAAACAGTGTTCAATGATGACGCAATGAGCCTTAATTTTGTTTTTGAGCCCTTGATGGACGTAGGAAGGTGAGAAACTACGCGGAGATCGTTAAAATTTGTATGTATCAACATTGCCAATAACTAATAAATTTGTAATTATTTTAGATTTTGGCCAGTGTGATTATGTAGGTGGAATCGAAAAATGCATAGGTTAATTTGAAAAACCTTAATGTTATTAATAATTAGGTGTTTTCAGTACTAATTTGTTAAAATTTTATGTATGAAAGAGATCTTATCATTATATTGTAAAGCAAACTTCAGAAACAAATACACTTAAAAAAACGGTAAAAAAATACAAAACTATTAAAAGATAATTTGCAATTTAGTACAGCTGAGAGCCATACTAGAAAAAGGAATTTTAATAGTAAAAATATTACCCCAATTTGTGTCTCAATTTTCGCACTTCAACTAAAGATGTGGCATGTGGTAAATTCATTTCTTTAGCTTTTGTCATCAGTTTACAATCATCATAAGTGTAATCCACTACTGGAACACCTAACGCTCTGTAATAATGTTCGATTAGAGCTACACAAACACCAATAAAAGGTTTTATATTTACTTAGCCATTACAGCCCTGACGTTGTTAGCAAATAATTTAGGATCTCGTTTTTCTTGGTCATTTGGTGTGTATACTGGTAAGAACTCAATTTCACAATTACTATATGGCTGAGTTAGTGTAAGCCATAAGAGCTTCAACCTAAAAAATATGTACGGATTATTAGTATTAATAGGATATTATAATAGTATAACTAATAATATAATTAATTTTAGAATTAATAATTTTAGATTAAAAGTAATTTCTCCATCATACTGCAATTTTAATTTGGTAATTTTTCTTACTAGCACAGTAGTCAAAAAGTGAAAAAAAAAATTGGTACACCATGACTATAGAAAAGGCCCGTAAAAATTATTGATTTTAATTAACTGTTAATTATTAATATGTTTTATCTGGGTATTATATGTAATTTTTAATGCTATAGTTACTTACGCACTGGGTCCTTCCCATGTCCAGGTAACTGTGTCCAATTTGTTTGGGTAACGGATGCACACTGGCTGAATTGGAACGCCAGGATAAAATGCTCCTGGTTTGAAAGTTATGAGGCAAGATCTATTAGTACAAGTGCCCTCTGGAAATATTAATATCTGAGGCCAATCCATATCAGATGTAGCTCTGTTTATTATTTCCTTTATCGTATTTTGCCGAGAGTCTGGATCATCTCTCCAGACATACACAGGTTGTGTAAAATTTATCAATTCTGAAAATAATTTTCATTATTGATTGCTCAATTATTTCTTTCAAATGTAGGTTGTAAACGCTAAATGAATTAATTTTATACCCTAATCTTGAATTTAAAAATAAAATATTGCAATCAATTTTGTTAAGAGTCAAAAATCATTGGTCACAGAATTCATTCAATGAGAACTAAAGCATCATAGTAATCTATATTCCTGACAATATTTTAAAAATTAGGCTTTGGCTGTACATTTCTGTTTTTCGGTCAGCAACACAGCAGTTTTCTATAACACACCTATTTTTGTTATGTTATTGAATTATCGGAATAATACATTATACTTAAGATAACTTCCAAAAATATGTTTGGTGTGATTTTTTATTAACAAAGGTTGTCAGACTATTTCTCGGAGAAAATGGCGAAAACTCTTGATTTTTTAATAATAATCAAAAAATATTATTAATTTCTGGTGAAATCTATTGCCAAAAAGTCATATTATTTATCATCCAACAAAAAAAATTGCTGAGATAAAATTTGAGAAATCTCAATGTAGGATTAGAAATAAACCAAACAAAAAACAAATTAGAGATAGGCCCATAGTCTTTGGTATGTCATTGGCACTGCATGTAATACTTTTGCATTATTTGTTTTGTTGACTTCTTCATAGCTAAATTAAAAAATGTTACACTGAACATTTTCTTTTAAAAATGAAAATTTTCTAGTAGATGTTTTCAAATATTTATTCTTTTTTTGCAGTTTGTACAGGGTGATAGATTTAGGTGGTCCCTCGAATTTCTGGATTTATTTTTAAAATAGGAAACAAATTTATTCATGGAAATTTTTTCTTCGAACTGACAGTTTTTGAAAAAAAAAATAGATCTTCAAGGTTATTTAGGAAATTGCAATATTTAATAAAACGGAAAATGCCTAGTAGGTTGCTGTCAAATAATCTCTATTCGTTCTGGGCTCAAGTTAAGCATAATTATTTTAAGCTACTAGGCATTTTTCATTTTATTAAATAATGCAATTTTCCAAATAATCCTGTGAATCGAGAATATTTTATTGATTTACTCAAAAACTATCAGCTAGATGAAATAAATAAAAGAGACAAAAGAGTTTCTAAACAAATCAAGTTTTCCACTTTTATATGAAAAATTTCGAGTACGATAAAAAGGAATGACTGAAAAATATCCTCCTATTTACTAATAAATTTCTACCAAAATCAATTTTTTCTCTTTCCAAATTTGAGAAAAAAAAATAGGTTTTTATATCATAACAGTCAGGATGTTTTTGTTAATTTCACATAATATATTTTTTCCCGTACATACATGTGGTTATTTTAGCAATCATCTGTATATAGTATAAATTATAACTATCATTTTTTTACGAGTAGAATGAAATTTTGTTAATTTTATTAATATTATAGTACGAATCGTTATTAAGATGAGTATAATTTTCAATTATGAGAACTAACTCAGGTAACAAAATTTAGGAGAGGGAGAAAAGTACAATTTAAGATGGTTCGTCCCGAAATTTGGATTTTTTTACCGTTTTTTACATTTTTTTAATTTTTACTTAATAATACTCATTAGTATAAATAATACCAAATTCGATACCAAAGAAGCGTGTAGAAAAGAGATAACTTCACTACCTCTAGCTTATACCACTGAACTACCTGATGCCTTCAGAAACTTTTAAAATTGGGAAATATTAATGCTCCACAAAATACTTTACTCCACTAGAAAGTTTATTTAATATTTTCTTCCTTCATTCAAAAAACTATTAAAAAATATTAGTTTCAAAGCTCTATAACTCAAGACTGCACCCTTTCAGTACACAGATCGATCCAACCCACTAGATACATAACTAGCAGTATGCGTAGTTTATAGTCGCCCGTATTTTGCCAGCATGAACATCAGAAAAGGTTTTTATAGTAAATTAGTATATTACCTTGCTCAAGAAGGTCTTTTTGAGCACCTAATTTGAATTATTTATTTATTTACGTATTGTTTTATTTGTTTAGAGTTGGTATTAGTTTTATTTATTATTTATGAAAATATTAATTTATGTTTTTAGAATTACTTCTTGTCTCGAAAAAAAATCAACATTTGATTGTGTGCTGTTCTAATATTTTTCATAATTTTAGTGTTTTACTATTTGTGGCGTTTCGGAGAAACACTGAAATCGTGAAACATTCAGATAATTTTATTAAATATATACGTTAAAACGCAAATATTTCTTTAGATGAACGATGAACGAGCAATATTCTCCATCGCAGCTTTAGCGATACTAAAATCTAGTTTGCAGTGTTACCACTGGCTGAAGATGAAAAGATCTACCTTCCCACATAAAATTATCCGATTTTGTTCAATATTATCCGAATTTTTTTATTTTTAAAAATATTTACATGTATTGGTTGATACCAGTGGCGGCTCGTGATATTGTTCACAGAGGAGGCTTGAAATTTAAAAGGCAACTAAATTTCAATATAATTACAATTTGCACATTTCCCCACCACCCTTGAGGTAGTACAACGACGTGTTACATTTTTTTTGTCGTGGGTTGATCGCCAAAGTAGCCCTACTATCCCACTTATAATTAAATTATAACTTCTAATAAAAATCAAAATAGTTTTGGAAAAAAACTGATAAACAAAAGTGTTTTTCTACAAACAAAAAATTGTATTCATTATCAGTGCCAGAGTGTAAAATTATTATATTAAATAAAAATTAAAATAGTTTTGAGAAAGAAGTTACATAAAAAATATTTTCTAAAAAATAAATAACGTTAATAAATATTTCTTCTAAAATAATAACTAACTATATTAATCTTTGGTGTAAAGTCTAAATATTTTTATTAATCAGTGGTAACCTGCGATTTTCAGAAATAGCAAAATGATTGATTACTTCTTCATAAAACGAAAATAAATCATTTTTCTTCAACTCTGACAAAAAACGTTTTTCTATTGAAATAAGCGATATATGTGACAGGCGGTCTTGAGCTATTGTGTTTCTAGTAAATGCTTTTATGCGTTTGAGTGCTGAAAACGATCGTTCTACAGAAGCTGAGGTTACCGGAATTGTTGACGCTAAAGATTAAGTTTATACAGTTCGGAGAGAAAGCTTTTTTAAATTATTATTATATACAAAAGTAAGCATTTCTTGAGGCAATTTTGAATTTGCTAAAAGTTGCTGATCAGAATACAATACACATAGTTCATGTCATAACGAAATACGGTTAAAAAAGAGATACTGGTCCATTAATTTGTCCATTAGACTGTTAGGATATGATTTAGAAAACATTATAAAATTATTAGGATTTACTGAATCAAAACATTGCAAAATATTTAAATAGGAAAATCTAATTTCAATTTGAACTACAATTTCTGTAAAAATTTGTTTGTAATATATGTCTGTCCTGTGAAATGTTTTCTTTCTTTTTTTTAACTGTGGCTCATCGTGTAATTCTTCAATATTTTCTAAAAAAAAAACATTATATAAAGTACTGAAATGTATTTCGATATTGCGAAATTCTTTTAATTTAGATATAAGTGAATTAAGTCTATTTTTAGAATATGTTATATCTGTTAATTTATTCTGTAAAATTTGGAAAACAACATCAGTTTGCTCAAAAATCATTTTAAAAACCTCTAGAAAAAATATGAAGTGTTTATCCAACAGTAACGATTTTAATCCGTAAGCTGCTCTTAAAGTCTGATCATCATTTAAAACGTCTTCACTTTCCGAAATAAAATTAAAAACATACACAATAAGTTTTTTCCTGTATGTGTCAACAGTGAAAACAACTCTAGATCAAAAATTCCAACGAGTGGGAGTATTACTCGGAATTCTATGTTCCATAAATATTTAAAATACCAGATCTTTTACTATATTTTGAAAAACATTACGGAAAACCAGTAATATTTGAAAAAAATATTCTAACTTCTTTAATTTCGTTACAGGCTTTACTCAAAATCAAATTTAATTTGTGTGCGTAACAGTGAGTGAAGTAAGCTTGAGAAGCAGTATCTTTTATTTTAGTCTGGAGTCCATTAAGATGTCCTTACATAACCGCGGCGCCGTCATAGGTTTGTGCAACTAATTTATTTTTCAAATCAAACTTACCAAATTCGTCGATTAATAATTTAAATCAACTGTCCGCGTTTCGTCCACTATTCACATCAAAAAAACCAACAAACCTTTCAACAACTTCACCGTGCATTACATATCTAAAAATTACGAAAAGTTTAAATTTACAAGTAATGTCCGTTGTTTCAACAATTTGCCACGAGAAAAATTCGCAATTATGTAGTTCTTCATAAATTTTACCTTTAATAATGAAGCTAACACTCTCAATTAGGTCATTTTGAATTGATTTAGACGTCCAGGAAAAAACAGTGGCGTTATTCAAAAAGTTCTCTAATTTTGGATCATACGTTTTTAAAAAATCTATTAGCTCCTTGAAATTTCCTTTATTATACGAATCGCGTTTTTCGTCATATCCTCGAAAAGAATTTTCTTCAGAAGATAAATTTATAACGGCATCAATTAATCTCTTTAATATTTCCCTATTTTCACGGACTTTTTCATTAAAATTTTCTATTTCTTTTTTTATGCGCAAAATCCAAGAAATTTACAATATTTTGTTTACCCAACATTTCGAATTCAATGCCAGATGAAATATGCTCCTGAGATTTTTCACGCCTTCGCGACAAATTTTGCAAATTATTAAACCCGTCCCTGCCCCAAATTGAAGATTGATCATTAGTAAATAACAAACATTTCCAACAATATAATTTGTTTCTAACTGTTGATTCCGTTAACCACTCGATTTTTTGATAATTGCTATAACTAAACCCTCTGTTTTGTTCACCACTTATGAAAACTAATGACGGCATTAACGGTGTAGGTCTGCCCATTTTTTTAAATTCTTATCTTTTAATCATAACTAAGAGAACTAAATCCATTTAACAACAAATAATCCACCACGTCTGGGCAACAAGACATGTCGTTGGGAATATTTTCACCTAGAGCACTCATTTTTCAACCACCTGTTAAATATTTTAAGTATGTTTATGTTCTCCCACGAAACTACAAATTGCCACTGTCCCTGCTCTATAACTGTTCATTCTCTTGTGAGCGAGGGGATCAACGCCCAACTGAAGTGTACATGTGCTAGAAAGTGATGGGATGCTAGAGGCTAGCTGCCCTTACTAACAGATCCAGAATGTTTGCTAAGATACGCGCCAATAATTCAAAGTCATGAACAATGTATTGAAATGGGGGTTCGCTGGCTGCTATCCTCAGTTCATCCGAGCAAGCGCGATGAGAGATCGGGAAATATGCATACGTAGAGTGGACTATCCAAACTACGATGTTACATGTTTGTGGAAAGGAAATGCAAAATATTTTTTTTACACTGAAAATTAATTAATGAATTATAAACAACATTGAGAATTGAGATATACCTAAGTAAAAATTCCTACTTGTGAAAAATATTAGATTGGAAATATTCTGCTTCTCACAAAATTGTAGAGGCTCAGCCTCCCCTGCATCCCCTGCCTTCCCTGACCAATCGTTACTGGTTGATATTAATTCAAGCAAAAATATCCTTTTTTTTTAGTCTTAAGAGATTTCACAAAAAATGGGGCTTTTTTTATCTACTTTAGCTACAAAGAATACTTTGCATACTTATGAAGACCTGCTAATTTTAGTACTTCTATCAGAATAAATAAAAATAGTTTTTTCTTATAATCAGCAAGCCACTTATCCATTTTGTCCCTGCAGCACTGCTGATAGCACCACTTCTCCACGCACAGGTTAATTCAAAACAACTTATGCAGTCACCCTATCTATTTATTTATATGTATACCAGTAAAAGTGGGAAAGACCGACTGTAAAACCCAGAATGCAAAATGTGAAGTAGAGAAATTTAAAAAAACGGATTGAAATTATCCGTTTTTTATCCGATTTTTAGCAGGGTGAGAAAATTGTCTGCCACCATCTCAAATTATTCGCAAATCTGCTAATTATCCGCCAATCGACAACACTGCTATTTTGTGGCTTTATCTCGTATGCTCCTTCCTCAGCAAGCACCCTGAAGCAACACTTTCGTTCGGAATTCGTATTCAAACGGGCAACTGTAAACTGCGCATACCGCTAGTCGTATATCTAGTGGGTTGGCTCGAACTGTATATAAAAAACTGGCATTTTTTTCCATGTTCCGTCGTTATTCAAAGTTTCCTCCAAAAAGTATAACTCATCCTATATAAATTTTAACTCACCCTTTATAAAGGATGCAACAAAGAAAACGTTTTCATAAAAAAAAACTCAATCGCTATATTTGGAAAAAGGTCGTTCCACATTTATTTTATGTCAAAGGATAAACGTGTTTCCAATTTTGCTCGAAAAATTAAGAGGTACGTCTCTGATAAAAACAACAGGTGAATAATAGTTAGTTGGCACATTAGGTACCTCTGTGACAGCATTATGAATGGGTCAGGCACTTTCGTATGGTGTTAGAATATGAATGAATTTAAATACACTGCATATCCTGACAATAATAATTATAATCACTGTCAGGTTATTGGCGATGGCGCATACTTTCTTTGCATAATTAACATTTTCACTTTTTACCTATAACAATTAATGAAATTATCAATGCAATAAGTCAATAATTATTAATAATAAAATATATTACTTTAGTTGTCGCAGAAAACTCTGTTATTAATAATAACACAAACAAATCGTCTTATTTAAAGTGTACTTAATAGGTGAAAGTAAATCATTGTTATGCTGGTCATATCATAAATTTCTCCATGCATGTAGGTATTTCGATAATTTATTGCATGTTAAACTATACCGGATTAACGTAAATATGTTGAAAATAACTGTTAGCGAAAGAAATTGTTTTGTAAGTAATTTGTATAATAAAAATGCCCAAATATACAAAATCCGCATTAAGGTTGGCTTTCGCAGAATGAGTGAAAAGTAGATATTTATTTATGGTTTCTTTATATAAGCAAACATGTTATGATATTTAAAATAGTTTTTAAGACTTTGTTATTATCTTAACGACTCTATTAATATAAAATTTTAGTTATTAATTTTTGTTACAATTAAAATTTGTGATCTAATAATGCAAGCAAGTACTAGTCAACGATTCTACATTGGCACTTGAGTGTGGATGCGCAGTGGTTTAAATCCCGCCCTTTCAATGTAAAGCGGTTTGGTTCGTTTCTCTCCCACACTAGCGATATTTCTTCTCTCTCTGCACCGTCAAGTGCTTTGCTACAACCGTTGAGTGGTAGATATTTTCATTGTCAGAACATCAGATCACAAATTTTAATTTTAATTTAATTTAATTTAATTTTAATCCTATTTTAAATGTCTCTTACTCATGTTTGGTTTCTTAAATATTTATAAGAAAAAAAGTCTTATTTCCTTTCACTCTGTGAAATCACAACCTTAAAAATAGAATCTGACAGTAAAGTTTAAATTAGAAAAAAAAATGAAATAATGATAAATTTTCCTTCACAATTTGCACTTTTCCGTAATCGCCAAGAAAGTGATTTTCATGAGCCTCCTTTGGGAGCTTGTATCACCCCTATTATGTAATATTGGACTATGGTCGACACCCTAATAAACCACACTTTATTTTTTGCCTGCTATCAGTCCCTTAGTATTACCCTGATATTACGATTTAGTGAATACATTGTCGATCTTGTCAGTCGAAACCTAGACATATTTAGTAAATTGGCACGCTTAGTATAATAGTTATGATAATTCGAATTTCTCTTATATGAATTGCAGATGAATCTAGGTATTTTCTTCGTTCATTTTTAATTTGTTAGTGGTGAATCGTGTATCTGAATGATTAGAAGTTTGTTGAAGTAAAACGTCAAGATTTTTATCAAAATTTACCAAGAAGGTATATCCAATATAGGTTAGGTTAGGTTTCTTGTGAGTCGGTCCAGTGGAGGACTGGGGCCATCAGCAGGCCTATTGTGGCTCACGCCTAATTATAATTCACCCAATAAATTTAGTCTCTTAATGAAACTGATAACTTTAATCAGTGAGAGTGTGTCCAAATCCTCTGGCAGTACTTGCCCTTTGCCAAATATTGAGAATCAAATCCTCTCCACAGCGGGGCAGGTGCATAAGACGTAGTCTGCCTTCTCGTCATCTCCAGGCAAAGACGGCACTCGGCGTTTTCCGCCAGACCGAGTTTATGCATATGATAGTTTATTCGGCAGTGCCCAGTATCGTCTGTGAAACGGCACTATCTGGTAAGCCCCTTTACAGGGGAATAAAAAACAATTTAGTTTTATTATTACTTTTTCTTGTTAAACAAAAATATATGATTGTTGACCGGATAACATATTTAGTAATTTTTTTTTTTTTGAATTAAGCAATTCAGTACTTAGACAAAGGCATACTAGATGTCATGGTATAATAAACCAATTTTTGAACTTTTGTAGGGTACGAGTTATTGCCGTTTCACAGACGATATAGTCCTGGAGAATTTTCTTTTCAATCCAGTAAGATAATCAGTGTGGCAGTACTTGAGAATATGTCATATGATTCGTGATTCTTATCTCTAGCGAAAGAGTCGGCTATTTGGTTATCTTTTAGACCACAGTGAACAGGTATCCACACCAGAGTCACTTTATTCTTTCTCAAATGACTTAGAGCTTTCTGACCAGACCGTTTTGGAGTTACACCAGTAGGACCCAAGAGCTTTTAGAGCTGCTTGGCTATCTGAGAACATTTTTATTTATATGCGTGGAGGATGCATATATTCCAGATTTCGCACACACAAAACAATGGCATGAACCGTCGGCTTGAAATATAATTGCATTAATATCAAGACTTAAGGATATCCTCACCCTTGATCTATAGATATGACCTCCGCTGTTCACTCGGGAGTTTTGGAGCTGCCTGTAAACTAGTAACTGCCTGCCCTCAGTAGGTCGGCTTTAATCCGATCTTATTCATCTCTTTCCGAAAAAAAGATATCGAAGGTCAGCTCGTAGTTGGTCATGGTAGGCATAGTATCCAAGGGTATTCCCAATATGCGGTGACTTTTTATGCCATTCAGCAGCTTGTTCCGCTCAATAATACTAACCTGCTGCATATTAATTGTCACTTGTTGCATCCCATATGTTGCAAATCTAGCCTCTCTCCAAATATATATGAAGAGGAGGTAAGCCCAGGAAGATTTCCATTGCAGTTAATGGTGTGGTGCTAATTTCCCCCTTCATGGTCAAGCATGCTAATCCCTGCAACACCAGAGAAATTGGCTTTGGATGTCCGTTGTGATCATTTCGACCACCAAACGATGGATCCGTTATCATTGGTCTGATAATCATGACATATCCAGTGAAGTTGTTTTACACCTCTGCCCTACAAATATGACGACATGTCCATAAGGACAGTTTTGCTCTGTGGATTATCTTTTCCAGATGGGAGTCCCAATTAAGTGATCTAGAGTGATTTCTAAATATTTCACCTCTTTTGCAAATGGAATAGTTTCACTCATTAAGGAAGGCAGTCTTATGTTCTCCAGCTTTCTTTTTTAGAATTATTGGCACTATTAGTGTTTTTTGACAGTTCACAGATCTATTCCCTGTCATACCAGTTATCCACTGTATCTAGTGTCTCTTGAAGGGTATTAGATATTACTCCTTCAGAGTTTCCTTTGACTAGTATGACTAGATTACCTGCATATGCAAAAACCTCAACCTCCCACAGTGTGAGAATGGCCTAATTCAGCACAAGCAATATACTTTTTAGGCAATATGAAGTGACACGAATCGATGCTTACATATAAAGAACAGAAGAGGTCCCAAGACAGAGCCTTGATGCACTGCTTGACGGCCTGGTTTGAATTCAAAAGTGATATTATTTTTAAGCTAACACACTGTTGTCTTTTACATAAATATAGGATCAACACTAGTTAAGAGGAATACTCTTACTCCATAGAAACTCAATTTTTTTACAAATATTTTATGAGAAATACAGACGAGGACCCTGAGCAGGTTAAGCAATGTGATTTCTACACGCCTATCTTGTTCAAGGCCCTCAACGATGTCTTGTAAATTGTAAAGACAGCTTGGATAATAAGGCACTTGCTACGAAACTCAAAATGATGACAATTCAAAAGAAGAAGTGTACAGAGATAGACAATATTGGCTTGATTGTAAATAGAAAAATATGTTTAATAAGAACTTTGCATAGTGTAAGAAAAATGGCACGGAAGAACATTTATTGTAAGAAATGTTTAGGAAATAAGGGGAAGCCATTTCGTATATTTGTTAATTTATATTTAATTACTGATATGAACTTTTAAATTATAATTCAGGTTATAATTTACAATCAATACCACCCTAGCAAACTTTAATATCAAGGAGTAAGGTGGCCTGAAAGTATAGGACAGGTGTTTCATCATTTTATTTTAGATAATAAGGGTGCTTACCTTAATCCCCTTTGTATTACGTGAATTGATGCTATTAACATCTACCTTATCGTAATTCGTGTATTTCTTTTTAAGTAATGTCTAGAGCCATGTTAGTTCACGCAACTGAACTCAAACCTCCCCTAATTAATCTAAATTGCAACAATTTGCGCGAATTAATTATTTTGAATAGAGAGAGAACAATTGTTAGACACTGATTTATGCTTAGAATACTTAATTTGGTGGTAAATTTAAAAACTGTTCATTATAAGTCTGTATAAATATGCAACCTAAAAAATAGACCGATTTGAAAAATAAATATTAAAATTTCTTAAATTCAAGTAGTCAAAAATATACGGCAATTACAGTGAATACGAATTTTATTTAGAACCAGTGTGAAAGTTCTCAGTAATTTATAATTCGATCATGTTTAAGTCAATTTCACTGATGATAAGCTAACAAAATCCGGTATTTAAATTATTTGCAGTTCTTTATTACAAAATTGCTTATTATAACTAAAGTTCAGGTCAAACTTATATGCACCATAAAAAAAGTCGACGACTAATCCATTTACCGCCGAAAAGGTGCAGACGGTTTTTATGTTGTAAATAAGTTTGAAATAAACTTTACATAGATAAGTAACTAAAAAAAATATATTCGAGGATTAATTCCCTTTAAATCCTTTTTATATTTATTAATACTCACTGATTTAGGACTTTACGTAAATTTTTTTTTAATAACATGTGTTACATCTACATCAAGTTCTTTTTGTGCATCTTTGTTCGTAATGAAAAGTAAAATTAACTAAATTTGTCTACCGTCATCATTTTCTATTAGGATATTTTAAAATTACCAAATATTATAAAAGATCTGACATTTTACTTGCTTTGTATTTACGCATTTCTGGAAAAAAGAATAAATTAATTATTTGAAGATATAAGAATTCTTTCAAACCTAGTATGATAACAATAAAATATTTATACTAGTAGTGTTAGAAACAAAAAATATTATCTCACCAAAATATGACAAATGTTCATATTTTGAATTATATATTTAAAATATTTTTTAAATAATATGTTCGTGTTTTCCAACCCCTGAGGAGTTCCCAAAGAATGAAGGACCATCTACGCGTTTTCATTTTTTGTATTGTAACTGGAGGGGAAACATTTCTTGAATGTAAGTTTTTTGGTGAATCAACATTTATTTAATCTCAATATTTTTTTTGCTTATATATAGCTGTAGATAGCAACAAGCAACAATAGTTTAAAATATATCTGATAACCCACAAAAAAACGTTACAGCGGTAAAATCAGTAGAATTATGCAAACAGTTTTCAACGGACAAATGCTGATTTAGAGTTGGTGCTAGAGCACCACTCCGTATTTAATTTATAGTGAAATAAATGACAGGTTATTTACAATAAGAATTTTAATAATTAATTTAAAAATAAACAAGCATAACAACTAATATTAATAAGCGCATTAGACAGTACAGGATTGAAGAAAAATTTAAATTACAAAATCTAATCGAAGACATTTATCATTTGCGAATCGGTTTGTGACACAGGGAGATCTAGTTCACAAGTTAAAAATGGTGTTAATTAGTGATAAAAGTCGTAAAAATATGGGCGATAGCTCATTGGATTCGGAATGACGTCTAGAAAAATGTATAAAAATTGTTTATCAGCACATAAAAAATTGCAAAATTTATTAACAAATTAAGATAAAAAAAGGCATTTAGTTTTTCGCAAATAATTCAGAAACTATTAATAATTACGAAATTAAAAAAAAGATTCTTAAAGAAGACGAAATTTCTGACAAAAAAGTCCTAACCCCGGAACTGTACCTCCATTATTAATTATTTTAATTTAATGGTGAAAATAGTGTTCCGCGCGACGAGCGCGACGCTGCCTGCCGTAGAGCTCAGAGCAACAAAAAAAAAAATTTTTTTTAGCTATAAAATATTGAATAAAAAGTTTCAAAAAATTATCGGATCATCTAGACATTCCAAGGAAATATTGTTCCTTGGAATATTTTTAATCCATTTTTCATAAAATTCGCTAATTATTAATTAACAAATTTTTTTGGAGTTCACATTTATGTTTATAATCAGATAATTCTTAAACTATACGTAAAGACGTAAAAATTATAACCGATGCTGGATACATTATGACAAGTATACTTTATGAAATAATCACATCATGATATTTTTTACTTAACAAAAGAAGGAGGCACTTTAATTTTTGTAGAGTAGCAAAATTGAAATTTTTTTTTTGTATTGGTTAAATACATGGTTGTCTTTAGTATTTTTTTTTCTATAAAAACAATATTAATACATTCGACCATTGCTTATTACAAATTGTTTATTAAATAAACAAATAAATTTTATGCGAAAAAAAAATTTTTTTTTTACTTTATTTAAACAATGAAAAAAGTTAAAAAATGATTACTAACAAAGAAATTTTTTTTTAGAAAAAAATTTTTAAATCATTCCACTAAAAATTTGGCAAAAAAATTTTTTTCTAAAATATGCAACTAATCCATTTGTTTATAACATTTTTTTAAACAAATGCCACTAAAAATTTAAAAATTATAAAATCTAATAGTGTTTTGATATACAAAAATAGTGATAATAACAAATATAAATAAAAATATTTTTTCACCTTTATTTTGTCGTTTATTAGTTTTATGTTAGTAGTAGTAGTAGTAGTAGCTACTTATTTTACTAGGCAAGTAGGCCACAATGTGCCCTTTTTACCTAGGGACCTACAGTTTAGCGTGGACTCCGAACCACGGTCTTCGACTGTCAACTAACCCACCGCCTGGGCCTGCCCGCCTGCAGCGCTAGCAGAGTGGCAAACCTCCTGGGTAGGTCTCTCGACCCTCCACCCGGGCTCGCCTCACCGCCTGCATCAGGCTAGCGGCCTTCCCGGGATTGTCTGTTGACAGCCTACCGACTTAGATGAGCTATCGTTCATCCATCCAATTGCCGGACTCGATCAGTGCTGCTTAACTTTACCGATCGAATATCAGATATTAAACGGATGCCCATACCTCATCCCCTTTAGTTTTATATTAACGTAAAAGATTAATAACTAATGAACTATAACAATTAAAAATATCGTGATGTGATTATTTCATAAGGTATACTTGTCACAATGTATCCAGCATCGGTTATAATTTTCACGTCTTTAGTTTAACAATTATCTGATTATAAACATAAACGTGAACTCCCAAAAATCTTGTTAATTGACAATAAGCGCATTTTATGAAAAATGGATGAAAACAATTTTTTTTTAAGTGGATATTGTTCCTTGGGGTCTAGGTGATCCGCTAATTTTTTGAAATTTTTTTAAATTAATACTTTATAGCTAAAAAAAAATTTTTGTTGCTACGGTCGGATTGTGATGTCGGGGGCAGCGTCGCGCTTGCCGCACGGAGCACTATTTTCACCATTAAATTAAAATTATTAATAATGGAGGTACAGTTCCGGGACTTTTTTTATCGGAAATTTCGTCCTCTTTAAGAATCTTTTTTCTTAAATTTCTTAATTATTAATAGTTTATGAATTATTTGCGAAAAACTAAATGCCTTTTTTTATCTTAATTTGCTAATAACTTTTGCAATTTTTTATGTGCTGGTAAATAATTTTTATACATTTTTCTAGACGTCATTCCGAATCCAATGAGCTATCGTCCATATTTTTATGACCTTTATCACTAATTAACACAGTTTTTAACTTGTGAACTAGATGGGTGGTCTGCGCCCCCCACTCCCACTAAATCCGCCTTTGAACGAAACAGAAATTTATCAAAGCATATTCTGAAAAGTAGATATAATTCACGTCGTGAGATAAGAAATAATGAGCGAGAATTGAAATCTCTTAACAATAGGTAATACCCATTCGAATTTGAGAGCGGCTAGTCTAGACTTAAATATACCTAGAGAAAATATTAGAAGATGCCTTGCAAAGAACAAAATTAATCTATTTAAGCCGACATTTTTCTATACTCTGGAGGTCGGTCATGGGAAAAGATGAATGGAATTATGTTTGTGGGTCCAAGGAGAAAACTATCTCAACACAAACTTCTTAAAGAAAACTTTTTTTCAGTGACAACGCCAATTTTAACGGGGCGATTTCATTCCAAAATCACGATAAATGACAATATTTACAGATGGTGCGGAATACTTCATGACAGAATTATTGATCCTTTTTTTTTTTGGGTAATTTGAACAGAAATTTGTTATTAGACTTTCTAAGAAATGAGTTTTGACTTCAATTCAACCTCATCAGAATTTGAAATTTCATTTAGATGAGCGTCCCGTACATAATGCCGTAGTTGTAATGGAGTGGTTGAATGCTAATTTTGAAAATCAGTGGTTAGGTCCAAAGTCCTCTAATTGTGGCTACCAAGATTCTCGACCTTGACGTCACTTGGTTTTTTCATTTAGGGTATCCTTAAGCAAAAAGTCAAGACTGTAGTCAGTAGAACTCTGTGCTACAATTACCAGCGCATGTGCAGAAATTAGCGCAGGACAATGACAGGAGAAATGTAACAAAGAACTTACGAAAGAGGTATGTGAAGTGCATTGAAATAAACGGCGAAGCAACAGTAATTAGATTTAGATTTATCTTCGTTCTGACATTCCAATAATTTAACTGAATATTGTTACTAGTAAAATTAATTATTATTAATTATTTTTCACTTTTTATTCCATGGATTACTGGATTGGACAAAGTAAATTCATAATCATAATGTGATTTTTAATTTGGCCGCAAAATTCCTAAAAAAACAATATTCTCTTACGAAATTTGGTACAGGCCTATTTCAGATGGTGATTAATCCAGTGTATTCAGATTCAGCTAATAGGAATTCTTGAATTTTGACCCCCTCCCCAAAACATCGCAGTAGGCCTTTCGTAAGAAAAATATGTAGATTTGTCGTAAGTACAGTTTTTTGTGCTCTGCAATTTAAAAAAAACCCTTTCATAATCGGTCGGTACACACAAATTTTATGGGGATATCCAAGTTTCAAGTGCGGGTCATACTGTATATTATCAATATAGATTTAACAATGCTAATAAAAAGCGCATGTTCTTAATATTTGGAAAAACTCCTATTCATAGAATATGTTTTTATTTCGATCAATTCCAGGATTAAAAAGAGTATGAAATATCACCTTATGCATACCTACCTCTGTTGACAATGACTATAAATCAGCTTATCACTATGCATGCCATTCACTAGTATTACATATTGATTACATATTTATTACTTTCAACCAAGATAATTAAAATGTAGTTGAAATTTGTTCCCAATACGATATGGTCCATATTCCACAAACTATAATTTCAAGTCAAGTTTCTTTTACAACTGCATCTTAAATTTAGGTAACTATTTACAAATATTTTCAAACATGTTAGTTTCAATCGTCTCGGACATTTAATTATCAACGATAATTTTCATTTTGATGGTATTTTCAAGATATTAGTATAAAACGAAAATTTAATCTAGGTTATTTCTATTTGTTTTCTAAAGAAGGCTTTTCTATTGTAGTAAAACTTATAATTAAAAAGAAGAAAGTGAAAAGACAAAAAATAAAAAAATAAACATACTTCCTATGTGGTTATTAGCTCCACTTTCACGCCTGCAAATCGTGGAAGGAAACCCGGTAACATAGACAATTCCCCCGTCCAAAAATGTTGAATGAGGAGCAGCAACTAGGATGGCGGCCTCGTCTCTGCTGGCTTGTTTACCCTTTATTATAACATTCATGCCGCCAGCACGAAAGCTGCTTTTTCCCAAAAAGCATAAAATATATTTCATTTTCCTAGATTTGTGAAAAATATATGAGTACATTTTATTAAGAAAGATGATTGCAAAATTTATTAATAGATTCTATTACTGCCTAATAAAATTTCATATTCTTACCCACACTATGCACATATTACCTACGCAATAACCACTATGTTTTAAATATTTACATTTATGTTTCAGCATATTAGTAACACTATACCAAATTAAATATTAAATGATCAGCGTAAGTAAACCAGGTTATCGTAATGAAGGATTTTTATAGATACTACCTACAATATTTACAGTAGAAGAAAAATTATACATAAGATAGCAAAAGTTTTGTTTTTACATAACTGAAGTCATGCAATAATTAAAGTTAAAACAGTTTTTATAAAATAATAAACTTCTCCGTACTTGATAGTCTGTAACTAATCAAACTGCGTTTTTAATTTGTGTTATTATATTACCGTTATTATTAACATTAAATATTATTTGATGAATGGTAGTTTTATTAGAAGCAGAGTATTGAGCGGATTGGAAGAGGTCTCTATCCACTCTGTCTTAAATACCCAATAGGAACATCTGAGCGGAAATAACGATGGGAAATACGAACTTAATAGCATACCCATTCCAAACGACTGACTTTGGATGCGTATCTTCGACTATGATCGTAATGGAAACGATCAAGAAAAAAAGAACAATATCTTGTATAAGAGGAGATACTAGGTCCCTTCTGCTTCTTTATAAAAACACCACCACTGTAAACGATGAGATTTGATATATGCTATGCAGCCGCAAAAGGTTAATCAAGTTTAAATAGATTTAGTTATAATTAATTTTGATCATATTTGCAAAAAAAAATCAGTGAAATTATCCTTACGAAATTATATGTAGTTAAAAGTATGACTTTGCCAGTGCAAATTTTATAATACATTGTAGTATTAGAGATTTCCAATAATTGAAATTAACTATCCTCATTTTCTAAAACTAGAAAATTTTTAGAATTAATTGTACAGAAAGACCCAGAATGATTGAGGCGACATCAGTAAAACGATTTAAAATGATTTCCGTTTTACCAACATTTATTTTCTTTTCTTTTTCATCCATACCCGTAACGCTTTCAAAATCGACTTGCCAATCTTGCATAAAGAAGCGGCAAAGAAAAACCTTTGTGAAGCGACAGGTTCAATGATTCTGTATCTCTATATATTAATAGTATACGTGTCGAAATACCTCCAAAATATAAGTTTATTTTATTATCATTGGTGTCGTCTCAATAAGTGCTGCAGAGCTGCAGCAGTATCAAACTTCCCGATTATTAACGTCCGCACATGCCATGTGTATTGTACACTGTACAGGTGGCCCATTTTCGAGCCTCATCATTGGGATCTTGGAAACTGCAAGAGATACAGGATCGGTTAAATTATGGCAAAGTTGCGCAATTTGATGCTTATCAAAATGCTGTGTTGGAATTCGGAAAGTTCCGAATACTTTCTGAAATATCCGGAAAAAAACGAAATATAATATCTTTTTTATTTTTTTCTGACGTTATTTGAAAACAAATTTTAAAACGAATAACACTTCCCCATTGCCACTTTTTATCGTCTACAAGATGGCGCTATCAAATTTGAAATCAGAAGTTTCGTCTTCCAGAAACCATCATTAACTTATTTTTTTTTAAATACGGACCTGGATTTTTTATTTTATTTTTTTGTTACCTTTGAACGACCTAAATGCTATGAAACATCACAAATTTTTTATTTTCAAACGTTTCGATGACAAAAACTGACATTCGCCGTATTCAAAAGAAATAATTAATACGGCACTGTTTTTAAAACAAATTATTCTTTCAAAATTCTAAATTTGTTAGCTAGGTAAAAAAAATATCTAAATTTATGATACTGATGAAAAGCTATATTAAAAGCGGAAAAAAAGTCATTATAATTATAAGTAAAGCACTTATTGGTAGGTAACTAATTTAGATTACAATAGTAAATACCAATGTAATATTTCTTATTTATTTTCAAATCCTAAATGCGTAAATAGGATTTTTAAAAAATAGGATGTCAAATACTTTTATTTCAATCTAATGTGTCCGTCCACCTCGTTTATATTGGAGCTTATTTCTGTAATATTAACGGAAAATGAAAAAAGGCGGCCTTGATATTAAAACAAGAAATCGCCCTAGCTCCTTAAAATATGACAGTTTAAATTTTTAAATAATTTGAGACAGTAAAAATGGTGTTTTCCAATTCAGAAAAACATGTGCTTCCGATTTATTACGATGTCAATAGAAATTCGCAAATTTCATGTGAACGATATTTAGAAAGATCGTCCACAACCCCATTATTCGTATTTTAATACTTTGGACAGAAATTTGGGATTTTTTGGTAGTTTTGGTAAACCCCGAAATGCTTATGGCGGACGAATAGAAGCTGAAGATGAAGAAGCTGTTATAAATTCTGTAAGTTTTGTTATAAAATGATAATATGCATTTTATTACATATAATATTTTGTGGTAAAATTTCACCGTAACGTTTTATTAAAGGTTACAGAAAATCCTATTGGTTCCTCTCGGCAATTTGTCGTAGAACTAAATATGCCTAGAAACCGAATTCAGAGGATTCTCAAAAAACATAGGTATCATCCCTATAAACTACATGTCACCCAAGAATTAAGGCCAGGAGACAGTGAAAGAAGAATTAAATTTTGCAATTGGCTTGATGGAAAATTGCAACAAGATGGCGATTTTTTAAATAAAATTATCTGGACTGATGAGTGTAATTTTTCCACATGAGGAACAATGAGCATTATTATGCAGTGGAAAATCCACACCAAAATCAACAAGTGCGAAGGCAGGGACGGGCATCATTTAATGTTTGGGTTGGGCTGTATCGAAATAAAATCTTGGGGCCAATTATTTACGATGGAAACTTAAAGGCTGAACGCTATCTTAATTTCATCCGAAATTATATATTAGATGCGCTTGACGACGAGCCTTTAAATATGCATCGGCAACTGTGGTGGTAACAGGATGGCGCACCAGCCCATAATGCAAGGGCCGTCACACAGTTTCTTAATGAAACATTTCCTAATCAGTGGATTGGAAACCAAGGGGGTAGTGCACTGGCCTGCTAGACGCCCGGATGTGTCCCCGCTCGATTATTTTTTATGGGGATTTTTAAAAAACCGTTTGTATCAAGATACTCCACGTGACATAAACATTTTGCGTTAAAATTTAATGTTAGAGATAACAGATTTAAGAGCAAGAGGAAGAGTAATCCAGCGGGCGGTTACGGGCAATCTGCGAAGACGCATGTGAAATTGCAGGTGCAAGGGAGGATATTTGAGCATTTACTTTAGGTTTTAATTTTATTCCTTTTAAAGTTTAGGTATAGTTATTAATTATTTAATTAATTATTATTAACATTATTTAGCCAGAAGTAAAAATTTGTTTTATAAATAGTGTCGTATTAAATATTTTTAAAAAATACAGAAAATGTCAGTTTTTGTCATCGAAACGTTTGAAAATCAAAATTTGTGATGAGTCATAGCATTTAGGGAGTCCAAAGGTAACAAAAAATAAAATAAAAAATCCAGGTTCGTGTTTAAAAAAAATAGTTGATGATGGTTTCTGGAAGACGAACGTCGGATTTAAAATTTGACAGCGCCACCTTGTAGAGGATAAAGAGTGTCAATGACGAATTTTTATTAGTTTTAAAATTTGTTTTCAAATACCGTAAAAAAAAATAAAAAAGGTTTTATGAAATTTAGTTTTTTCCAGATATTTCAGAAAGTATTCGGAATTTTCCAAATTCCAACACAGCATTTTGATAAGCATCAAATTACGCACCTTTGCCATAATTTAACGATCCTGTATCTCTTGCGGTTTCCAAGATCACAATGATGAGGCTCGAAAATGGGCCTTGTACAGGCCCTGTACACGTTGTTTTTTTTGCGTTCCTTGCCTTTCACAGGCCAAGTGTAGTCAAGCCGAGATACGAGCCTTCGTTTTTATATTTTATATCTTGCTATATCACTATCGCTTCACCATGTTAGACATTTTTATTGTAAAGTGGACACAGCTTATTTAGAAATTCAACGATAAAAAATATATATGTATTTTACGATGAAGCAAAACTGAAACGGAGAAATAAAGTTTTGTTTATTTCAGAATTTAGGAAGTCCTCTTCAGTCAATTTTTTCTTCATCTTACACCATTTTCTGCACTCTATTATGGTTTCCCTTAGAAAAATAGATATTTTGTATAAAATATTAAATTGTATACAATTTTGCATATTCGATTTGGCTTTACGTGGCCATAATGAAACTGAAAACTGTGAAAAACATGTACAGGCTTTTCCAAAAAGTATGCACCGTATGGGAAACATTTTTGTTATTTGATTTGGATGAAATTAGGGAGGAAATTAGGGCGCTCATGTCTACTTGTTGTGGGACTAAAAATTTGATCATCAACGTTCAACAACAATAATTAAACAAGAGATTTATCAAAGGAACGATAGAACAAATCACATGTTTAATTATTTTATCTGATGATGGTGTCAGTCAGTTTGGCCTCGAAATTAGTTAAATTAATAAATATAATAAGAATTCAAATCAAACCATTTAAGATGACTTCTCATATTGGCCAATTAGTAGAAAAATCAAAAAGGTATACCGGGTGAGTCACGAATTGCGCTCGCCCCGATATCCTAAAATATTTGGAATAGAAAATTGAAATTTCGAGGGCTTATTATACGACTAATATGCCATCTTTTCAATAAAAAATCAAGTTTGGTGCACATCCGGTTTGACCGGAAATGCCCACAACTTTCGATTTTTAAATGAAACACCCTATATATTTTTACATATATTTTGGGCACCACAGCACTGGATTCAGAAATAGATTTTTTTAATAAAATTTTTAATGTTTATCAAAAACTGACCAAAATGGATGTATTGCATTCAAAATTTCCTCTAGATTCCAAAAATGTAAAAATATATAGGGTGTTTCATTTAAAAATCGAAAGTTGTAGGCATTTCCGGTCAAACCGGATGTGCACCAAAATTGATTTTTTATTGAAAAGATGGCATTTTAGTCGTATAATAAGCCCTCGAAATTTCAATTTTCTATTCCAAATATTTTAGGAGATATCGGGGCGAGCGCAATTCGTGACACCCGGTATATCGAAATTTTAAAATTAAAAAATAAATAAATAACCGATTTAATATAACTAATTCTAAGAATTTAAAATAAGTTTTCTGCAAATGGAAATTCAGTTCGAGAATTTTTGACGGCTGAAGTGTAAGTCGTCTTTCACGTATCCAAATAAGACGGAGTTGATTCATTGATTTCACGAATGCTTTGAGGCAGCAGTCATTTAATTATTTATTAAGTGAATTACAAAAATTATCAGTAATAGCACCAGGGAAATAGTTGCCTTCCTAATTCAGCGTTATCCTAATTGAATAGATAAAAGAATTCCAGTTTGAACCCGCTGGATTATTTTCTTCAGGGAACATTGAAACGTAAAATCTATAAACCGTATATAAGTTGTACGTATATGTATACAGGGTGAGTCAGTTTTTTGTAGACAAACTTTAACAGGAGATAGAACACATGTTTCTAAAAAGAAAAGTTCCCATAAACATATGTCGTAGAAGGCTTCGTTTCTGAGATACAGGGTGTTAAATATAATTTTTTTTTCTCGAAATTTCATTATAACTTATAAATGAATGCTTAGATTTTTTCATGTTTGGGGTATAATGCCTATTAATTAAGGGGCATAAAACAAGCGATAAGAATGTTTAAAAACTTGCACAGTGGCGAAGTGGAGGGGGTGCCCAACCACTTTCTTAAACAGAACTTCTACACCAATGACTATTTAAAAAAAACTGTTATTTTCATTATCTACATACAGTTTAACAAAAATAATGTCCCTTCTTCTGTTTCGAAATTCCTGTGCGTTTCCGAGTTATTTTGATTTTTAGTGTTTGATGTGGTACTAAATTAAGTAATTTATTTATTATCAATTATCTGCTAAATATTTAATTCTTTCAACGAAACCTACCTAAATATGGTTTGTTAAGGATTCTAAAAAGCCGAAATCTCTTATTCTTTATCTCTTTCCAATGTAGTCAAAATAAATATTTGTTATATCAAGCCATACTCAAATACAAGAATTAAATATTTAGCCGATAATTGATAATAAATAAATTACTTAATTTAGTACCACATCAAAAACTAAAAATCAAAATAACTCGGAAACGCACAGGAATTTCGAAACAGAAGAAGGGACATTATATTTGTTAAACTGCATGTAGATAATGAAAACGACAGTTTTTTTAAGATAGTCATTGGTGTAGAAGTTCTGTTTAAGAAAGGGGCTGAGCACCCCCTCCACTCCGCCACTGTGCAAGTTTTTGAACATTCTTATCGCTTGTTTTATGCCCCTTAATTAATGGGCATTATCCCCCAAACATGGAAAAAATCTAAGCATTCGTTTATAAGTTATAATGAAAATTCGAGAAAAAAAATTATATTCAACACCCTGTATCTCGGAAACGAAACGTTCTACGACATATGTTTATAGGAACTTTTCTTTTTAAAAACATGTGTTCTATCTCCTGTTAAAGTTTGTCTACAAAAAACTGACTCACCCTGTATAACATGAGCTATGAAATTTCATATTAACATATTAACAATATAAACAATGCTGTTTTTGAAAGAGCTCGTGGTAACTTAACTAAACGATGCAACATGTTTGTGTGGCAAGCAATAGAGGATTAATGGAAAACCTATTTTGAAATGTCTTACAGTTACTTTGTTAGATTAGTTATTATTTATTTTTCTTTTCTTATTTTAACATGTTTATAAATTTCTTATCTTCTATTTAAATAATTGTTATTTTAAATGTGAAACTATAAGTACATGATTGCATTTAGAATGACGCACAAAATTAAAATATTCAAAAACATACAGGGTGTTACATTTGAAAAAAACATAATTCTTATTAGATCCTGTATAGTTTAAAGATATTGAAAAATTTGATAATTGATTCGTAATCTATGATAGGTATGATTAATGGTGGCTATAGTTTTATGGATGCCGTATCCATCTACACTTTTCTAACGAAATAATTTCGATTATAATGTTTACTGAATTCAAATTCGTCAATTTAATGGATTTACAGCCGTCGAGAATCATTATTACCTAACGAAGAACGTGTAATGTATAATTTTTTGAAAACAATAAATTCCAAATCGGCAACCATGATGAAATAACAAAATTTGAAATGGCTGTTTTTTTTTATTAAAAAGAAAACAGATGATCCTATAAAGCAATATTTTCACTGTTGAAATTACTCTTGGAATTACCCTATTAATTTCATTAAAAAAAAATGTGTTCTTTTAAATACCGAAAAATTACCATTTAACTTTATTGTAACAGTTTTTTCTTAGTTTTAATTTGTTTTTTGCCTCTTTTACTTGGGTAACACGTTATGATATCAATATATTATAAACCAATAAATTATAATTATAAGTCAATACTTTTATTATTATATGTCAATACTTTTTTATTTCCACCTTTTTTCGTGTAAGTACTAAAATGTCATCCTGAATATTATGATAAATTTGATTAATGTTAAAACGATATAAATGAATTTTTGAAAATATTGGAAACAGAAAATTATAAGTACACATAAACATATATATTGTTAATAAGCAAAATACACCAATAATAAAAGTAGTAATTATACAAAAATATGTTCGAGTCTACACAATATATAAAAATTATGAAATAAATAAAGCATAATATAATATTATAAAATATAGATAAAACAGAAAATAAATGTTTTCTGAAATATTTGGTACAGTAGTAACTTCGAAATCCAAAAAAATGTAGTATACAACGGAACAGATTTTTGTTTATGTTTATGAGTGATTTGGGTTGTCTTTGTAAACGTAATTCTAGATTTGCTGCTAACGGTGCTCACGACATTCCGATGATTTTTTAATTTTTACTCGTAAATAGTACGATGTACGAAAAAACTGAAAGGAGACAAAAGTTTTAGTTAAAGATGCTGCATCCAAATCAGCAAAACAAAAATCTGTTCGGTATCAAATAACTTCTTTATGTAAGTTCTATTACCCCAACCCGCCCTAACTCCGACGCCATCGGTTAGTTTTTGATGAAACTTTCCGGGAACCATCACTGAATAATTTATTTAAAAAGCCTGTGTAATGTTACACTTTCAAAGCATCGTAGCGCGCTTAGGAAGCATTTTAGGAAAAAATGTTATTCTTGTTTTTTTATTATTTTTACTTTTTAACGAGGAACACCGCTCGAAATTTATCGTGACATCATTGAAACACATTTCCCTGCGATAGCGTATTTTTTTTAATGAGGCATTAGGGAGTAAAATATTTAATTAGCATTATTATGCGATAAGAATATATTATCTACTTAAAATTTAAATATTGGCTTCATCAGTTTTAGAGTAAAGTTAATACAATGTGAAAGCCGTTAAAACAGTGTGGAAGAATTTTCAAAAATACGTTAGATGGGCCGAGGACAATCTACGCCTAACCTTCCTAACCTAAACTTCCTAAACTTTTTCATCGTTACATTTTTATATTTTAAAGTATATTTTCAACACTTCTAAACATTTATCTTGAAAAAAAGTAGTCGATAAAACAAACCATTTTTGAAAAAATTGCAAGCAAATGGTGAACCGAACCGCATGTAAAATGTCTGTTTTATTTTTTTTTGCGCCGTTATTGAAAAATACCAGGTAATGTACAGCACGTCTCAGTTGTTACTATTCACTACCACTCATAAGATATTAAATATGATTTGAACGAAACAACTACTCAGCGGGCATATACCCCGACCTGCATTGGATTTACCTTCAAATCATGATAGATCGGTAGCCAATATCATTTGTCAATTCCTAACCAGACATAGACCGGTTTCGAACTTATTAGTTCTCCTCAGTATGCCATAGGTTATGGAACAGACAAATGATAGTGGCCAACCTACTAGTCATATACTGACTAAGGTAATTTGAGTAGTGGTGAGAGGTACGTGAAACGTCTCATATGGTCCAAATGCTACTATCCGACCGACATCATAGATGTTTCTTGGCGGATAGCGACTTGCGAAGCAAGTACGAGAGCGGCGACATCTTCTAGCTGCTACTGTTATTAAATATAAGGTTAATGCATTTTTTTTTACACATCAAATTAAGGACTGCTGAGAACTCTAAATAACATCCCATGATTATTTCCTATTTCCTTAATTTAATACTAAGTGATTTATTTGCGGTATCATTTTAATGGAATTTTCAAAAAAAAAAAAAAAAATTTCAACTTCATTTTTTATTGCGTGGTTCCAAAAAAAAAGATGGACTAAAAATATTTCTTTAATTTTTACATACATAAAATCTAAAATCGTAGTAAGTTGTATCAGATTTAGAATTTATGTCATTGTGATATTTGCTTTAAATTCTTATTATGAGAGACAGTTATCCAGAATAAGAATTACGGGGTTTGGATGTTATCCCAGAGAAGGATTTTTAAACATAATACTAATTGTAATTTTTGACAGTGTACTTACACATTAATTAAATTAATTAATAAGTTTTTGCATGTAAAACCGCCACCGATGACCCGTCGTCAACCGCTGAGAATATATTGGTACCGATGAGCGGCCGAGAATTATATTATGTAAATATGTAGTGTCGAAGGCCAAATATTGTTTGCATTCCTAGATGACTACCTGCTTATTGACCTTCTATTCAGTTTACATCCTTGCTCTATGCAGTTTGTAATTTGTTTATTTCGAAAATACTATAGCTAATAATCTGTTGCATGTACGGCGAGTATAAAGACGTTTTTTTACTATTCAATATTGTCTGTTTAGTGTAGTGTGTTAGTGGACGTAAAAATGGCAATGAAGTCCGTGTCCTCAGAAAGAGTGATGTTTTGTGAATTGTTATGTATAGTGTGAGGCGTTAGGCTATCATACGTAAATCCAGTTCAATCATTGGTAAATCCACTGTGACAAAACGTGTCGTCGAAAAAACACTAAGAGTTGATTAGCTTTCACGTTGGGAACACAAAGCACAGATGATGGTTAGATGATGGACGAGAACAAAAATGTTGTTGAACAATGTCGGGCGCGTTGTTTAAAATCAAAAAAATTGGAAAGTATAATAAAATAATTTAATTGGGACCGCGATGCTGGGAAACTGATAAATGTTATACAGGATGCTTGATGTAAATGGCAGAATACATGGGAGAGAGTAGAGTGGCTAAAGTAGCTAAATATGTGTGGCAGCGAGATTTGAAAAATTGGAAACTGCAATGAAATTGAAGGAGACCGACCCGCTTGTGACAGGGTGCGTAGAGTGGCCGGTAATGAGTCTAGTGAGTGTGCAGATTCAGAAATAACAGAATGCTGAGCAGTTAGGCGATGATAGGCGTTAAAGCTCTGACACTTTGCAGAATCACGAAGGAGAATCCAAAACCACCGTGAAATTTGGAAAATCGGCTGTATCGTGGTTCTCGGGCTAATTAAGAATCAGTACTATATGAAAGCAGTAGATATAGGTGACACAAGGCCTCCGGACGTGGTCTGACTCTGGAAGAGCACTGGAAAAGTTTACTGAAATTTTTAGAAACTACCACGAAATGCGGTGTGGTGCTCCACGGGCTGATGGAACGTCGCCGAGATAATAGAACATAATTTATTAAAAATGAGTCTAAGCTACCTGAAAGTTGGTAGGGGGAACTAAAACACTCAGAAAATAAAGGTGTACAGTAATAAAATAAAAGAAACAACTACCGTAAAAGATAAGACAAACAAAGGCGGTCAAACAGGGAGGAGCTGTTATGTAAGTGTAAAATACTGTTAACAAAAATGTTTTCTTAAAATATTTTCCTAACCGCCTTTCAAATCACCGAAGTAACTCCCAGAAAATCCTATGATTTTGTGTTGAGTGAAGAGAGACGAGGCCCTACAGTTTATTGTGGAGTCCGAACCACATCGACAGTTCTCTCCCATCTTAATCCGAAGTTTACTGTATTGTCTGCTCCTGCTTTGCAGTTTGCACATGTTATTTACCTCATGACATCCAATGTCTATTGATATGCATTTAATGTATGGACTTACGTCCAGTAA
Source organism: Rhamnusium bicolor (assembly GCA_029963845.1). Taxonomy (NCBI): domain Eukaryota; kingdom Metazoa; phylum Arthropoda; class Insecta; order Coleoptera; family Cerambycidae; genus Rhamnusium; species Rhamnusium bicolor. The sequence continues at coordinate 176,107 of JANEYF010002106.1, forward strand.
TTCATTAAAAGCCCGACGATTATATGCTGAACGATTTCCAGGTCGGAGAATTACTGATCGAAAGACGTTTCAACACGTAAATCAGCGTTTGAGAGAAACTGATGAGAAATATTCATTTAATTTTAAAATCTAGATATCATTGAGATGTGTAATGACTTATTTTAGGAAGATTTGCACCCAATAATGCCCACAAAGAACCGCACGTATGATTGAGAAAATTTTGTATGAACTTGTAGGTTTTTTTTCACGAGAGATTGCCCTCCTTTTCCAGGACACCCTGTATATACAAGGTGATCCAGAAGTACATCGAAAATTTTTAGCAAATGGTTCCTGAACCTATAATGAGATGAAAAACTAAAGTGAAGTTTTGTCTTCAACCGCTCGTTTCGGAGATACAGTGTGATGATTTAAAAAAAGGTTTCTCTTAATATTTCTGAAATGAGTAAAACTCGATGTACGTAATGAATGCATAAAGAGACTTATTTTGACTCTAAAGTTTTTCGATTTCAACAGGGGAGTCCAGGTGATTTTCTTGGTTGTTGTTTTATCCTAAAGTTCCTAAGTTTTCGGAATTTTAATATATTTTTTTTATGAATATAAAACTGCATAAAAAGGTTACTTGAGACTTTCTTGTATGATGAGCCGTTTTGGGTGTATATAGAGTTTTGAGGTGTATTAAAACACAGTGGAAAGAGCATTACACATTTAATTTATAATTATATTATAATGATTTTCAAAAAGGAAAACATCATTGCCATTAGAGATTCAAAGCGTTTATATACGTTCTTAAAATACTAAAATTCCGAAAATCATTTTTCTAAAATCAACACACTGTATGTGTAAAACTTCATTTAATTTTTCGTTGCAACATATGTTCAGGATTCATTTATTAAATTTTGTCAATGCACTTAAGGATTACCCTGTATAATCTCTAGTTCTGCAAAGTTCCATATTTTAGATACACGGTGTTTGGTAAAACACAATGTTAATTAAGTTTTCCTTAAGCAACCAAAAAATAACGGAATATAAAATGTTATTATAAGAACTTAAAATCGATTTGTAATTTAAATTTAAATGGATTATTGATATATTAGTTGTCCTCTATCCGAGGGTGATTAAAAAAAATCTACTTTCGTATTTAAAAAATATCATGGTAAAAAAATTAAAATAATTAAAATAGCAAATATTCTGAACTTTCCCTGTTTACAACTGAAGCTACTACTACTTATATTGTTTAAAAAATGTTATTTCTTAGAAATTGAAATTGAGTAAACACATGGATGACTTAAAAGTATTTTTATTATTGGTGTATTAAGAAGATACGCAGTGTTAATTGAAGCACATACTCCCAAAGAAAGGTATAGATGCAGTTTCTCCTTTAGCCACAATGGAAGGTCCCCCCATGTACACCATAGCAAGGCTGTCGATGAACGAGGAATGAGGTGCTAAAGCGACTACAGGTGCTGAGGTTCTTGTAGATTGTTTTCCAAGAACTCTCAAACGAAATCCTCCAACAATGAAAACACAGCGGATTAGTTGGGCACATATTCGACGTACTACACTGTCCAAAGATTAAAAATATAATTAGTAACTTATATTTTACTTTCAATTAACTGAGCACATAATCTATGATAAAAATTAGTCGAAAATCTTAAAACAACAAATAAGTCAAAAAGAAATGTCTGCATGTTAAATTTAAAGTTACCGCAAAGTAACACGCTCATGTATGACAATGTTAATATTAAATTATACCTTCATATTTATGACAACATTAAATATTTATTGCTTACTTTTTTATTATTTGCATTACTCATTTGCGGTGATCTACTTTTTGCATACAATTTTATAATCATATTGGAAGTAAATTGTATTCATCGTAATAATATACTTTTAAAATTAATTGGTTAAAAATTAACACGAACACAAAATATTAATGAAAAATTTGGAAACCAATAATAAAATTTATATTGTTTATAGACTTTTTGCAGATATAATGAATATCCATATTTACAGGGTGTCCCATAATTGCATGGACATGAAACTGATTTAACTAAAGTTATTCATATACCAAAATGCTTCTTCGTCCGTAATCGATTCTCAAAAAAAAAAAAAAGATTTTCTAAAATTACTCGGAAACGCATTAAGGGATTTGAATCAAATTTGGTGTGGTGGTAGAACTTTATAACGACCATATCTTTTTTTTGAAAAAAAAAGCAGTTATTTCCAAGCTCTTTTAAAACTTTCATATTATTATTTAATACAGTTTCGATAGAAAATTTCTAACCCAATTACATTCAACCTTACTTTTATCTGTGACTGCAATATTCTGGATTATTCTAGGACAATTAGTTTATTTAGGAATATTCAGTAAAAGCAAAAAGTTTAGCTTTTATTGATTACGTTTATAAGAGATGTTCAATACACCAACCATCTACATTTATACAAAGATCGAATCAAATCATTTCAACATTTCTTCATTTTACAGAGGTCACAATATTTTCTATCCTCGTGTAGAGTTGCTCTTCGATATCAATATTGACCTCACACATTTTTTCTTTCAACTCACCAAATATAAATCGAAAAGGGTCATATCTGGTGAACGTGGTGGCCACTTAATGGAAGCACCTTGTCCTTTGCCAATTCAACCAACCGAGTATTCCTGATGAGTCAGTGCACCACCATGCATGAACAGCATCTTTCGGCGTAGGATATATGGCAAATCACTGTTTCAAAAGAAATTTAAGTAATTGTTACCGTCAAGATGATCTGGTAACCTAAATGAGCCAATCAAAAAGTTGTTAATAATTCCTAACAGCTAGTTAATCTTAAATTCTCTCGAGTAATGTTTTTCCATTTTTGCATGAGGATTTTCATGTACTTGAAATCTTTAATGAACTGTTAAACAAATTTGAACTTCTGAATGACGACTTTTGATCACTTGCGCAGTAGTGACAGCCGAAAAGATTACGTCAAAAAGCATCTATCGCTAGCACAGATAAACATGCTAAATTGTAACGCAATAGCTGAATGCATGCTTTTGTTATTTAATTTAAAAAAATAACATTTTTATAACATACAGGGTGGTTCGAGGTTTACCTTAAAACTTTGGGAGGTGATAGAGGGGCTTAAAATAAGTAGAAAAGTTCCTACATTCTTAGGTGATTGCTAACAAAGATACATTATGTTGAAGTTTTGTAGAAAAAAAAACTTTTTTTATAACTCGGAAACTACGAAAACTATTGATTTAAAGTTTTAGGGGCGGTAATACTTTGTAAGCTTATATTGTTTTACGAAGTAATTTTTTGTACCGCCTCCAGTTGCGTCGTCATGGGGGTGGGGGTACACAATTTTTCGCCGTAACTATGTAACGGCACAGTTTTGTGCAGTTAAATCACACATTCAACAGAAATATTTATTAAAAAACAGTTTTCTCTTCTTAACAAAACATACTATAAAATTTATATTTAAATCTATAAGCTAGTTTTATATGAGTATATTTCCATATAAAATATGGGTTGGACCTTAGCCAGGTGTATTGTGTTCATGCCTTAAGATGCACTAAATCTTTTTTAAAATTTGTTAAGAAGGTTAATTATCTAACTACCCAAGGCAAAAATGAAATTGTGGAAATTTGTGCAAATATAAAAATTGAAGTAACAAAAATCTGTAACATGTATAACGAAAAATCTATTATTTCTATAAAATACTAAAGCCGTTTTCTATTTCTATTTTGTTTTAAAAATCAAATACACTCCAGGAACATGTAATACAGTAATAAAATGGTTACAAATTTTACTAAAATACATAAAGCAATTTAAATATAAAAACAGCGACAAAAATATTTTCTGCAAAGGGCAATTACCGACGGCAAAAAATTGCGATGGGTGTCTGTAAAAACTTAATTATTTGTATGTCTACTATTTGGATATTAACTGACAAAAATGTGTCATTGTTTATCAAAGGCAACTAAGATTATTAATTTTTAATGTAGTCAAGGTTCGTACTTTTTTGGTATGTTAGAAATATAGAATTGCGAAAATTGTTTAACAATAATAAATATGCTGATATTCACTTTATTTATGGGTTTTGTCATGATGTGATGATTAAGCGGCAGTTCGAGAATACATCAGGCAGCATCCAAATAGGAGCCAAATTTACCCGTCCATGCCATGCGTTATTGTATTGTTATATTCTAAAAGCAGATACAGCAATTTTACTCGAAAAGTAAGCGTTATTAGAAATAAAAAAAGAGATACCTTTTTTCTACCTAACTAAATACAGATACGAACAAAATTTTACTCCCCCACCCCGTAACGACGCCACTGGAGGTAGTACAAAGGCAAGCTGTCGTAAAACAATAGAGGCTTAAAAAGTATTACCCTTAAAATATTAAGTCAATAGCTTTCGTAGCATCCGAGTTATAAAAAAAATGTTTTTTTTTTCACAAAATTTCAACATTTTGTTATCTTTGTTAGCAATGACCTAAGGTAGGTTGATAGAAACTTTTCTACTAATTTTAAGCCCTCTATCGCCTTCCGAAGTTTGTCAGGTAATCTTCAGATCACCCTGTAGTTTTTCCTCGATAACCACCCACGAAGCACTTTTGAATAGAGCTAGGGTTGGTTCAATGGTTTCATTTTGGTCTAGGGAATATGTACTGGTTTTTTATAGAGACCTTTCAGAAACACCCCGTAAACTGGATTGAATATCAGATACTGGGCAATAAAATACAGCTTTCAAGAATTTTCGTTTTATTATCCATTACCCAGTATCTCTAGACTATAGTTATTTAGTTATTTCAAACACTGAAAAATATTAAATAAACTTTAATTTTTGTTTCCTAAGTTTATCAATAATTGTAGAATTATTTATTTAGTTTTTACGTTATTTTGCGGTACCTCGAATATTGGTAACGTAAATCGGGTTATATATTCTACATCGTTAATTATTTTATTACATATTTAAGATAATTTTTGTATCCGTTGCTACAAACATTTGTACAATGTGTCTGAACAACTACAATAAAACTATTAAAATATTACGCATCTTAATCTAAATGTTTACTGTTACATATTAAACATACATGCGGCTCTAGCTAGATACATGCAAATTCTGATGACACTTATTCATATTTTGTTATTATGGAAATAGATATTACATTATTTCTTTTCACATTGTATTTCGTCGCGTTCTTGGGAGATGAATATCATTAATTCTACAAAAATAAATAGGGTAAATATTTTATTTCTACGGGGGGGCCCACCGAAAGCAGTCCACTCGGGTTTATGCTAATTTGGCTCTAATTTAGACCAAACGCTTGAACAGGTCGATTTAATAGGGGACCCTTAAATTCACTATTTCTATTGGTACTATTTCAACTCCTTATCGGGGGTTATATTTATCCCCAAAATTTCAAGGTGGGGCTCCTCACTATGCTTATAAGGCAATTTTTGCGTCAATGATTTCCTGGTCATTGGATTGGAGGGAGAGACCCTATCGAGTGACTGCCAGATCAGCAGACTTATCTCCCTTGGATTTCTTTTTTTTTGTGGTCATTTGAATAAAACGATCAAGCCCAATTCTTTAGAAGATTTATGACAACATATCGCATGAATCTGACAATTTACTCCAAAAATGCTGCAGAACACCTGACAACATTTGGAACAAAGACTATATTATTGTATGGAAGTGGATGGAGGGTATTTCGAAAATTTACACGTAAATAATCTACTTTATTAGGTACTAAATCTTTCGAACGCATTTTCTCGGAAACTGTCTCAATTTTCAAAAGTGAAATGCCACGGTAAAGAGAATTTAACAGACTTTAAAGTGATGTGTCATTTGATCCCCTTTTTTATTGAAATTTTGGGGGTAAACACCACCCATATTTAGGGGTTGAGCTGGCACCAATGAAAATAGTGAATTTAAGTGTACCCTTTGAAAATAAAATTGGCCTGTTTAAGAGTTGTATCTAAAGTTGAGTCAAAATGGAATATTTTTTCTATATAAGTTGAGAAAATAGTATACAGTTTAGTTGTATAAATTAAGTATCAAATGGACACGAAAGCGATCTGGAAAGCAAGGCCACAATTAATAAATATAGTTTAAAAAAACTAAAAAACACGCTTTTAAAGCACATCAAACTAAAAAGTGAAAAATAATTATTATTGTAAACTGAAAACAATAATGAACGAAAAATACTAGTATTATTGTGAAAAAAGCGTGGGTTGCTCGATATACGAAAAATATGGCACAAAGCACCCCACGCTTTTTTCACAATAATACTAAAAACACGGTTTTGTGTTTTTTAGTTTTTTTTAAACTATATTTATTTTTCACTTTTTTAGTTTGATGTGCTATGAAAGCGTGTTTTGTAGTTTTTTTAAACTATATTTATATCGCTTATTGATGCTGATATTATAACATATTACGATCCAACAGATATTTCTGAAAAAAAAAAATATTTTTTTTATTTCAGCCATGGGATTTGAACTCACGCCCGAGGAGTCCGTCGTTTCGCGTCGACTAAGACTTGCCCGCTCGGCCAACGACCGAACTGAAAATGACGGAATATAGTGCACCGTAAAACGGGGAAAAAGTAGCTTCCTTCTTGAAAAAAAATTTTTTAAGGTACAACCACTTGGGACCTTCACAGCATGATAGCCTAGGTCCTTGGCCATCTGTAATGGCCAATTACAACATTTTTTTGGAGGTCAAACTTTTTTTATTACGAAGAATGTCATAAATTTGTCAAAATTAATTTTTCTTACTTTTTCACACATCCCTCATGATATCTCCGGAACCAATCGAGATAATTATAGGTATTTTTTTTTAATTGATAAAGGAAATGTGGGCGAAGGTCACTGCTTTAATTTCGTTTTTATGGAAAATTTAATTTTTTTGTAAAACTAGGTAAAACTGGAACGTTTACCTTCCTTGCTGCATTTTTTTCGGTAAGCGAAAAACTTTTTTTATTTTAAGGAATTTTGTCATACCATATGCGTATGAAATAAAGCTTACACTTCAAGGAAGTTTTTTTAAAAAAAAAGTCAGTTCTCTACGACTTATAGTTTTCGAGATTTTGTTTTTTAAAGTTACGAGTTTTTCGATCCTAGATGCGCCTCACTGCGGCGCCACTCAAGTGTGTAGAGTGTAGACTATTGAATACAAGTAATCTTATATTATACATATATTGTCAGTTAGAAACAAACTTTTCTTTGTGTAATGTGAATGCGAATGAGTATTATTTTTATTGAGTTTTTACATATTATTTAATGCTTAACAATGGAATGTTTATTTTATGTTATCAGAATTAAAATCAGGTAATACAATTCTGGTAAAATCTGTTGATACTGATGTCCTGATTTTGCTTTTACATTATTACTGCGAAATACCAGATATGTCCCAAAGGAATATATTTATACAATTAGGACATAGTAAGAATATACATTTTTTGTCAATTAACAATATTGTGGCAAATTTAGGAGAGGAAATTTGCAAGAAAGTATTAACGATTCATTGCCTAACTGGTTGTGATACAACTAATGCCATGTATAAAATAGGGAAGAAAACGGCATTCTATGTTTTATATAAAAATTTAAATAATTTAAAAGATTTAGAAAACCTTCCTTTTCTGTCAGAGGATAAAGCGATGGAATTAGGGGTAAAATATACGCTTTATTTATATAAGAATAAAAACAAAGATATAAAATCCCTAAATGAACTGCGATGGGACTTAACAACAAGTACAAATCGGCCAGCTTCTGAGCTGCCTCCTACTGACCATGCTTTTAGACAACATTTAAAAAGGTAATAATTATTTTTCTAGATCGCCCATACCTATTAAAAAAGAAACAAAACACCTATATGTAATTATTCTCTTTTTAGGTATAATAATATAATAATAATAACACCACATGAAATTATAACCCTCTTTGTCCCTGAAGGTCTGGAATGACCTTGTGTGGGAGAGGGCTACACATTTAGAGACAATGGACACACACCCAGTGTCCGAGTATACTACGATTAATCTCTCTCACAGAAAAATCCCAGTTCCTCGACCGGGAATCGAACCCGAGACCCCGAAGTTTTGAGGCAAGTACATTACCTCTAGACCACGGAGCCAGGTGTCTGTATCAATTAAAAATTTAGTACAATGGCCATATACAATACATGCAGATGGCAGATCCAACTCGATACGGTTGGACATTTGAAGAAAATGTTTGGAAGGCAACTTTTTCTAGTCAAAAATCTGTGCCCGATATTGTAAGGCAAAGTTTGTTAATAAGATGTTCCGACAGGGTCTGTAACAACAGATGTACCTGTTTTGCTCAAGGTTTGAAATGCTGCAGTGAGTGCAAATATGCAAACTGCTGCAACCAAGGAACTGTCTAGATATTTTTAGATTCCGACGTTGACGATTTTTAAAATATTTTTATAACAAGTTTTAAATTTATGTTTTAAAATAAATAATTATTTCGTATTTTTTTTAATTCAATTTTAGGTTTTAATGTATAAATATAATGGATTTTAAATAATGTGCAATGTAAATAATGATAAGTAAAACCAAAGTGCTTATGAAAATAAAATTTATATTAAAGATATGTCAAAAATAATACTTAATAGTATGCACCCACAACACGCATAGCACACTGATTAAAGCACAGTAGAACCGGGGGAAATATCCTGCCCGCAGAAACTTAATTTCAAATAACAATAACTTGAAACGTACAAGTCGTAGAGTATTGCGTTTTTTTTTAAAAACTTCCTTGATGTGTTAACTTTATTCCGTATGCATATACTGTGACAAAATTCCTTAAAACAAAAAAGTTTTTCGCTTACTGAAAAAAAATACTGCAAGAAAAGTAAATGTTAAAGTATTACCTAATTTTATAAAAAAACTAGGTTTTCCATAAAGACTAAATTAATTCAGTCACCTCCGCTCACGTTTCCTTTATGGATCAAAAAAAAAAAAAAACTTGATTATCTCAATTGGTTCCGGAGATATCGTGAGGGATGTGTGAAAAAGTACGAAAAATTAATTTTGACAGATTTGTGACATTTTTCATAATAAAAAAAGTTGGACCTCCCAAAAAAATGTTGTAATTGGCAATTTTAGATGGCCAAGGGCCTAATCTATTATTCTGTGAAGGTCCCATGTGGTTGTACCTTAAAAAAATTTTTTGAAACGTTTTTGTCGGTTTTTCAGTGTACTAATATACTTACAATATTAAGCCTCTTGCTCTTACGCAGAGGATACGTGAAGAAAGGACTGGCGATCCTGATCAGGATAATGATGTAAACTTATAAAATTATTGTATTGTTACCGGTTCTTCGTAAGTGTACAAAGTTTCAATTAAATCTGTCCGTTTAAAGTGGGTCAAAATCGAGTCCAAAGAGTCGGTTACAAACAAACAAACAAACATACAAGTGAAGCTAATAGAAGCGTGTTAAAAAGACAAGCATTGGATAAGAAGTGTTGCACTACTACCGTGTGAAGGCAAAACACTATCTGAAATAAATTTGATTTTAAGATTTTTGTGGCAATATACATAAAATTCGGTGAAATCATTAGGCCTTTTATCTGAAAATGTTTACATTTCAGTCTTTTACATTTTCTGTTGTAGTGTAGAATTTATATATGTGTCCGGGGCACCAGTACGTAATGCAAAGTTTTATAATCGCCACAGTAAAAAATAGTGCCAGAAATCCAAAAAAATAACAACGACCGATATTTCACAATTTTACTCCGTACAGTCTCTCTTATTCAGTTGTCTCGAAAAATCGATGTCTGCAGCTGCTTTGAAGCCTATAAAACTATTATACAAATTCTTATTAATTTAATTACCCTAATATTTTCCAATCGCTCTGTTTAAAGCTAGTTTTTATATAAAAAGTGAAAAATTTACTAATATATCATGAGGAAATGTATGCTGAACTAACCTAATGGATAATGAAATTAATTGAGTCAAAAATTTAAATAAATGTAAATATAATAGAGCAAGTATTTTTTTATGTTCATTGTTTATACAGGGTATCCTATAATTACGTACCTCTCTTCAAGGTGGTGATAGAACTAAAAAAATAAGTTGAGTTTTGTATATAAACATTTGCCTTAAATTAGTTCACAAGGGGAGATAAAACGTCTTAAAATGGGGTAGGTAAAACATAGTTATTTGCAAATAAATTCGAAACGTCTTAAGTTGCAAAAATTAAATTTGGATCATTTATTAGTTTCATAATATTACATATTCTGTCAAGTTGTCATCTAAATATCATGATGTGTTGGGGTAGTTACAGAGGTGAGGGTGAATAACTTTTTTGTCTTTTTTTTACATTTAAAACGGAAAAAGGCACCAGTGTTAAAGACTGCATTAAAAGAGTGCTCTTACTAAATTTCGATATAAGCCATCGTTTTGGAGTTATTTGTATTTTAATATTGCAATACAGGATAGGCATGTAATAATGGAAGGTTACTACATATCTCTACAAAAACAGTTCCAGAATATTTGCAATTATTGTTTTATGGAGCAATTTAAAATATCTCTTTACGCAATGAAGCATGTAATTTAAGAATAAACATTTTTTTTACAATAATCCTCTAATTTATTTATTTAACAATTACAATTTACAATAATGTTACAATACTTAATTTTATGACGTCTGAGCCTAAACTCGTTCGCGTCTGTATATTAAATTATAAAATCATAATAAATACTGAAATGAAATAAAAAAATTAAGTAAAATAACGATAATTATTAAAAAAATAATTACGAATTATTAAAAGAAAAATAACACAAAGTAAATTATTGACAATTGATTAATAATTAGAGTACGTACCTAATAATTGATATTAAATTATTTTATATAAATGACAAAAAGAAAATTATTATATATTTTATTAATATTATGTTGTAATATAATATATTATGTTAAGTTGGTATCCTAAGTTCAGAGGATGATCAAGAATAAAAAAATAAATTGGTTATTCATAAACATTTGTTAAATTATATGCTTCATTGCGAAAACCGATATTTTAAATTGCTCTGCAAAACAATAGTTGAAAATATTGTGGAATTATTTGTATAGAGGTATGTAGTTACCTTCCATTATTGCATACCCATCTATACAGGATGGAATGTGATGAATATTAAAATACAAATAACTCCAAAACGATGGCTCCTATCGAAATTTAGTAAAAGCACCTTTTTTATGCAGCTTTTAACAAGTCTGTTTTAAATGTTAAAAAAAATAAGCCAAAAAAATTATAGCGAAAATTCACCCTCTTACCTGTAACTACCCCAACAAACCCTGATATTTAGATAAAAATTTGACAAAATACGTAACGTTATGAAATTAATAAACGGTCCAAATTTAATTTTTGCAACGTATGGCATACCTACTGAGGAGAACTAATAAGTTCGAAACCGATCTATGTTTGGTTAGGAATCGACAAATAATATTGGCTACCGATCTATCATGATTTGAAGGTATAATCCAATGCAGGTCGGGGTATTTGCCCGCTGAGTAGTTGTTTAGTTCAAATCATATTTAATAACAGTAGTTTAGTCCACCTGGGCTAGAGGTCGCCGCTCTCGGTACTTGCTTCGCAAGTCGCTATCCGCCACACGACATCTATGTTGTCGGTCGGATAGTAGCATTTGGACCATATGGGAAGTTTCACATACCTCTCACCCCTACTTAATTTACCTTAGTCAGTATATGACTAGCAGGTTGGCCACTATCATTTGTCTGTTCTATCGCATACTGAGGAGAACTAATAAGTTCGAAACCGGTCTATGTCTGGTTAGGAATTGACAAATGATATTAGCTACCGATCTATCATGATTTGAAGGTATAATCCAATGCATTTAAGGCCAATGTTTATATACAAATCTCACCTAATTTTTTTCTAGTTCTATTACCCCCTTGAAAAAAGGTATTTAATTATGGGACACCCTGTATACTGTTTAAGTTCCTACGTAATGCAGTCATAAAAAATATTTAAACTCAATTTTTTGTGCAGCAAACATAAGAAAACCCTCGGTACTCATTTGTTAAATATTGACAATCAATAATTGTTTGCAATACTGTAACAGTCTGCCTCATTATAATTTTTACCAGAAATATAAATAGATGTTTATTATTATATTATTATTATTAATAAGGGGCATGGTAACCGAGTAGATTTATGGTTTGATCCCATTCCGTTCATTCATCCATCCATCCATCGAATATGGTTTTAATCTATTATTATTTTTTAGTATAAATTGCAAAATTATCTGTGGTTCATAATTTTGTATCCATTCTACTTGTGATAATAAAACGTAATATTTATAAATTAATATACAGCGAAAGCTGTTTTTAAGTCGAACAGACATGAAAGGAAAGCAAATGATGTACCGGGTGATCCAAATAAGCCTCCCACCCCCATTTTCTCGGTTATTTGGAAAGATACGAAAAAAAATGAAAAATGATTTTTTGTAGGGTTTTTAAAAAGGAATCCAGACACATTAACAGAAAAACAACTGAACATCAAATAAAAAAAGATGGAGGCCTAAGTTACTTTTTTTAACCGGAAGTACCCAAATATTTGAATAGGGCGTCTTATTCTGATTTCAAATATATATACTTTTTATATAGTATCTTCAGTAAATATTCCGATAATCGATTATTTCCCAAAAGAAAATACGTTGCTTAACAGATATCAAGAAATATTTTCTAGGTGGCCATGATAACAAAACAACAATTAATATTTTGACAGTTTTGCTCGTTTAATAATTCAACAGTTTGCCAACAACTGTTACTTTTGAACGTTGCTTTGTTGGCCAAAAATAACCAATATGAATAATCATTATACTTTAGGAGAAAAATACGATATGGTAAACTTATATTTTAAAAATAATAAAAACGCTTGTGCTGTCCGGCGAGAATATGGACAAATATATCCGAATAGGAAATTGCCTGACAGGAAAACTATTAAGTTGCCAGATAATTTATTAAAACAAACAGGAGCAATTCAAAATAAAAAGAAACGAGAAATAGTCAACGAAGATAGAGAATTCAGTATTTTACTCTATTTTCAAGAGAATCCAAGAAATTCAATAAGAGACGCAATGAGGTATTTGAATTTTTCTTATGGAACCATACAGAGAACTTTAAAAAAACATAAAATTAAGGATTATAGTATATTGCCTGTTCAAAAATTATTCCCTCAAGATAATGAAAAGCGGCAACAATTTTGTAGAAATATGATCAACAGGTATGACACTGATAATAATATATTTAATAAAATATGTTGGACCGATGAGGCATCATTCAACAAATCTGGAATCTTCAACAGAAGAAATTCACATTTTTTGGTCTTCCGAAAATCCTCATATTTCTGAAGAGATTCAATTCCAAGGAAGGAAATCCCTAAATGTTTGGTATGGAATAATAAATAAAAAAATTATAGGGCCTATTTTTCACGAAGGCTCCCTTAGAGGACCATTGTATTTAGATATGTTAAGAAATGATGTAAATAATTTATTAGAAGGAATGCAATTGCAATTCGATGTTATTTGGCAGCAGGACGGGGCACCCCCACATAATATTAATGATACAAATTACTTAAACACAACATATCAAGAATGGATAGGAAAACGAGGAACTATTGCTTGGCCACCTCGTAGTCCGGACCTAACTCCATTAGACACGTTTCTTTCGGGCCATTTAAAAAATATTGTTTATAAAGAAAGAAGCAACAACTTGGAAGAAATAAACGAAAAAATTAGAACAGAAATACGAAATTTGAATAATAACAACGCTGTTATGGCAAATGTAGTGGGAAACTTAAGAAAACGATACGTTCTGTGTATAGAACACAATGGAGGGCACATAGAGAATTTTTTGTGATATTTTATTATTAATTAACTAGCAATAAATTATTGTTAATTTACTACATTTCTGTAGCCGTTAAAGAATTTAAATATTTTCATTTACCACTCTTATTTTAATGGATAATATTATTTTTAATAAATTATCCACCACTTCAATAGTGTTCTTTAGTTATTTTCTATATTTGTAGTTTTTTTAGCTGGCTGGGCAGCATAAGCGTTTCTTATTTATTTATTTTTTTTTCAATATAATAATTTAACTAATAATTGGGCATAGTTTCATGAGGATAATAAAAAAGAAATTAAATATAGGTAAATTAGGCAAAAAGTTAATAGCTATAATAGTCAAACTGTCAAAGAAACACTTTTGTTTTACTATCACAGCCACCTAGATAGTATTTCTTGATATCTGTTAAGCAACGTATTTTCTTTTGGGAAATAATCGATTGTCGGAATATTTACTGAAGATACTATATAAAAAGTACATATATTTGAAATCAGAATAAGACGTCCTATTCAAATATGGAAAAATATTTGGGTACTTCCATTTAAAAAAAGTAACTTAGGCCTCCATCTTTTTTATTTGATGTTCAGTTGTTTTTCTGTTAATGTGTCTGTGTTCTTTTTAAAAACCCTACAAAAAGCATTTTTCATTTTTTTCGTATCTTTCCAAATAACCGAGAAAATGGGGGTGGGAGGCTTATTTGGATCACCCGGTACATACGTGCAGATTTCTTATGTGAAGTATTGACGACGGTTCTCACAGGTGGAGAGGGCTTAATCCATACCGTCATTATTTGTTTTCCTTTTGACGCCTGTTCGACTTAAAACAATTCTAGTTGTATTAGAAAAAAATAGGTGCTTTATTTATTTTTCAATTTTAAAACACATTTCCTTTTTTTCATTTGAAAACAGTTCCTGATGGTTAGTGTTGGTGTATTTATATGAGGCAGTCTGTTTTTTGTTATGAATTGGCCAAATTATTCCGATTACTTGCATTTTCTGATCACTACAATGTGTTGGGTACTCAGATGGACATATTGCATCAATATTACCTTTAAACAGTTTAGTAATTTAGTAAGAGTAACAGAAAATGTAATTCAGGAATACGGTTCATAAACAATATGAACCATGATTCAGGAATATGTAGAAATGAATAGGAATAATAGAAATGTGAAATAATCTATGTACAAGACAGGTATACTAACATGCAAATAGCAGTATATATAAAGCAATTTTAGTAAATAAGGACAAATTACTTTCTCCATCCATCTAATGGTTTTTCACGAAGCTCCTGTTCAGTTACACCCCATAATCCAATGCTGGCAAATATCCAACCAGTTATAACGAAAAAACATATTATCGCTACTCTTGCTGGTAGAAGAATCACAGTGAATACAGCAATCTGAAACAAACACAGAAATTAGAAACTTTGTTGATATTTTAATGCTAATAAAAATCGAATAAGGTTAAATTATTTTCAGAGGAACAAAGCCTATTGTATTTTTTAAAATAAAATATATAAATTCATTTATATATCTATAAAATAAGGTTTTTTAGTTAGAGGATTGATACAAGTATGTTCTCAGACCACAAGGTTTTGAGGGTGGGTATACTTAAAGCATATATTGAAAAAAATTAAACAATATTGAATTAATATGGTAATTCTCCGCTGAGATTTTTTTTTACAGACTGTATCTGTCTGTAAAGTATGGAATAAATTAATTATTTCTTAAACCAAAAATATTCAGAAAAAATCCTCAGACATGTCGATTTTTAATTGCAATTATGTACCTTATTCTTTATTTATTTATTTATTTTTTTTGGTTATGATGTTATCACTGTCTCCGTTATTATGTCATCGACATTTTTTAAATGGAACACCCTTTATATTTTTGGATTCTGAATCATCAGCTGATTCCAAAAATGTATCACACAAATAATTGTCACTTGAACTAACGATTAGTTGTAGTTGACAGTACCCTAAACAATAAATAAAGTGTTGTTGAACCTTGCTTATAGTTTCCTGAGAAATGTTGTTTATTTGTGTTCTAATTATCTCTTTTAATTCAACAATGTTTTCTGGTTTGGTTTTATAAACTAAGTTTTTTAGACGGTCCCATAGAAAATAATCTAATGGATTGAGGTCCAGTAACCTTGGTGTCCATTCGATGGGTCCCCGTCTACCAATCCACCTGTTCAGAAATATTTGGTTAAGATACCTTCGAACGTCTGCTGCATAATGAGGAGGCGCACCATCTTGTTGCTACCATAGGCTTTCGTCAACGTTTCCAGGATTAATTTTGGGGAATAAATTTAATAACGTTGGGAAGAGACAGCCCATTAAAAATTGGAGC
This sequence comes from Rhamnusium bicolor, assembly GCA_029963845.1. Taxonomy (NCBI): domain Eukaryota; kingdom Metazoa; phylum Arthropoda; class Insecta; order Coleoptera; family Cerambycidae; genus Rhamnusium; species Rhamnusium bicolor. Next base: position 192,341 of record JANEYF010002106.1, read on the forward strand.
TATGCCGGTCCGTTTACAGTTCTATCGAAAAAATGGGGTCCAATGATTCTATTTCTTACAATTCCCGCCCAAACATTTACCTTATGTGTTGCTCCCGCATCATCGAGGGTTTTCCCTTACGCAATATCTACAATACTGACGATTTACTTCACCATTTAATTTGAAAGTACATTCATCGGAGAAAATAATAGGATCACCTTGCACATATTGTTTCACAAAATTGTACCCTCCGATCTGGATTATCATCACTTAGTTCTTGCACAAACTGAATTTTAAAGGGATGGCATTTTTCTAATTTGAATACTTACTTGTACTGACGTTTTAGTCACATCATAATCACGACGATCCTGACAAACGCTGGTATGTGGATTTTCTTCAACAGCCAAAAATATTTAATTTTGTATCCTCGTTAACACCTGGGCGACCTGTTTTGGGTAAATCTTCCACCGTACCAGTCTCTCTAACATTGTTTTCAATTTTACTCACTATCGATTGAGTTATGGGTAGTTCTGGATATTTAGTATTAAATAAATTACATACTTCTTGTTGAATTCACATCCTATCGCCATACCTAATCATTGTAATAATTTCAATTCTCTGCTTTACAGATACGCTCATGTTATAAATTAAAATAAATCGACAACAATTATTGAGAAACCACTACTGGGGTAAACTACTATTAATTGATTCACTGTCAAAGACGATAATGATAAAACAAAACACAAACAAAAACTAGCCTACTTCAAAAATTAATTAAAAATGTGTTTATTTTACTTTTTTACTTGTCTTTTTTAAATGGCCGGATCTTCTAACTTATCAACTTTAGACCCTAAGTGTGATACATATTTGGAATTATCTGTTAAAGCAGAATCCAAAAATGGAACAATATTGGAACAATATACAGGTTTAAAAAAATATCGATAACATATAACGAAAACGTCACAACAAAAAAAAATGGATAAGGTGCGCGATTGAAATTAAAAATCGACGTGTCCGAGGATTTTTTCTAAATATGGTTTAAGAAATAATGAATGTATTCCATATTTTACAGACACACTGTATAATTCTCCAAATCATAACAATTCCATGTGCTCCAAAGATGATACTAGTCTTTGTGTGGTCTAAAAGAAAGTGTCTTTGGGTAAACAGCTTGTAACATTTCCATGACCACACTAGTCAAACATGAATGAAAAATAATGATAGGTTTTCAAACTATTTACAAAACATATCAGGACTTCAGTTTTGATAAAGAAGAGTGGACTTGTCTAGGTCTGCATTAACTAATACAGGGACTTGTTCACTTTTGTTTAAAAACAACAAGTAAGTTTACAAGAGACTACACTATCTTCTGCAACCGAAATAAAACTTTCTTAAGTTTCCATGATATAAACACACGCACAAAAATACTACAGTAAAATAGCAGCCGACAAACGTCTTCGAATTTGAGAAAATTTAATGAACAGTAGTGACTATTTATTTATATTTTCTGTTATCTGCACTGCCATCTGAAATCTGAGACGCACAAATCACGACTATTCTGAAGAGTTAGAAATCCAGAATGAGAGTATACCTACTTTATCTATTACCTAATAAATAGCAGAAGTTGTAAAAAATTGGCAGGAGCCATCGCTCCATTTATTCTGCGTAAAATTATTACCATATATGTAAACACTGGACTTGTTCAACTTTGATCAAAACGTTCACTTTTTAAGATAATTTAATAACATTGGCACTTATTCAGTTCTGCTCGATTGATCGGTTTTCAAATAGCCCAGTTTAAAAAAACTTTGCACTGAAAACACTGCACAATTGTTTGATTTTGCAATTCATGTAAACCTGACATATTAATTCCATTAGGCATTTGGGTAGACTTGTTAACTTTTACGCGTACCAAATTTAAATTTAACATATTTTCTAATTTTTAAAAATATAAAAAAAATTGTTTTTAGACAACCTATATCTCGGTTAGGGAACCTTTCCAGAAAAGCGTTTATAACAATTTTTGTCCTATTTTGAATTATAGAATCTCCAGGGATCGGAGATTTTAAAAACACCTTGTATAAAAATAGTAATAAAAAATTTGTAGATATACAATTGAAAATTTCTAAAATTTAACAGTTAGGTACTAAATTTGAAAAAAGTAAAATACTTAACCAAAAATATGTTGCCACATAAATTTGACAAGCAGGTGCGATAGATCAGATTAATTTAATTTTTCAATATAAGGTGTTTTATACTAACAAAATTATGTTTTATGAGCTGGAGCATTAATTCCTATAAAAATAAATATTTGGTAGGTACGTCAGTAATTTCTAAAATTAACCCATTAAAACAGAAGTTTATTTAATATTGCCTATGGCACACATCAAGGGCGGACTGAGCTGCGTCTTACAACTTGTTGCAAAATAATACCGAAAACATTATCGATCTTTATGCAACAATACTAATATTACCACTGTATGTATGTTAAGAGTTTACTGTTTTTTGTTTTTAATGTTTTTTTAAATACCTATTTGATCCCTTATTTTTGTTTTGTACAGGGTGACCAGCTGAAAATTTTATTGTTTAAACCAGTTTCTCATTCTTCCAATAATAGCAAGAAAATAAGGTAAAAATTAAATCTGTAGCATATTTCACCAAGTTTGCGTATGATAAGTTTGTATCTTAATAAATATAGGTACAGGAAGCGCCACATAGTCACGTTCTTTATTGGGACACCCTGACATGTTTGGATAGCTCTTTTCCTCCCCATTATAAATATGTGATTGTTATACATTTGATCTTCACGTAACTGAGTTATTCAAATAAAAACACCTATAATGTAAAAACCAAGTTAATTTTTTTAATAAGAATAACAATTTAAATGTGCGTTATACATACACAGAAACGAGCAAATATTATAGTATTATGTTTTCAAAAATTCCAGCATTATTTTCCAAACAAAAACATTTTTTTTTATATAATTTTCTCTAATAATTTATTAAAACATTTCTGAATTATTATTTAAATCCCCTATCTCCCTTTAAATTTTTTGTTTTATTATTATATCTATCTTTCTATACACTATTTTTTAAATATACCCTATAAAAATCGAGGGATGTTAAATCTGCCCTTCATGGAAACTATACTATAATGCCACTTCTGCCTATCCACGTTTGATTTAAGAATTCAGTTACCTTCCTAAACTAGTTGACTGACATGGTGCTCCGTCTTACTGCCAGGGCATCTCTTCAGAAATATTGAAAGGAAGATCGTCTATAAAGTTCACTATTTCATATTTCGGAAATTGTTTGTACCTTCTTCAATTTAAACTGCCTTAAAAAATCGGCTCAAAAATTTTGTTATTTAATATTTCACACCAAAACCCTATAGACAAACGACCTCATTTACTTAGTGGGCATTTTCAGAAATTCAATACTGTTCATATCCCTAGACACCTTAAGAGCTAGTACTCTATCCCTAATAGATTCTGAGGGTTGTTCGGTAAAATATAATACAACAATTAGTTGTTTCTCTTCACTTGCATTATAGTTTCTTTCGGTATTATGCAATACTAATTTTTGATAAGGTAATAAAAATAAATTGCATGTTGACATCTTATCTGGGTGAATGACTGAAAAGTGTCACAATCTATGTCTTTAGTAAATAAAATGGAAAAAAACACAAAAATAAAAGTTGAAATATGGTACAGTCAGTTGTTTCTTTTGTAATATTATAGATTTCTAATTAAAATATGTACAAATCCAAATGATTATTGAGCTGTTTTCCTGAAAATACTCAAATCGTCAGTCCCGTGCCTGTCCCAAGCACTCGTGAAGAGATTTCAAGAACTATTTTTACGGCGCAAAAAAATATTTTAACAATCCTTTAATAACCATTATAAAACGTTTAAAGTTATATTATATATTTAATTTAACTAATTTAACTTATGAGTTAAAAAGTGTAAATCCATTTTGTTGATTCTCAGCGGTAAAATTTGTCCCCACAGAATTCCGTCAGTACCATGTACCTTTTCAAATTCGCGCTCCGGTGGCAAATTAAGTTTCAGGTGGCAGCACCATGTTCCCTATATTAACGAGTATTTTGTTTATGTGGACGACACGAGGTCAGTTTGTATTTGGGTCTTATCAGGAAAGGTGTATCTTGAATGTTAGCTGCGAATATAAGTTTGTAACCTTGAAGACCGTCAATGCCGTATTAAGTGTTTTTTTGCCATTAATACGGTAAGTTTTTTAATTTTTGATTTCTTAAGTAGATAAATGATAAAACAGTTAGTATTTTGTTTAAAACAGAACACCACAGTATTTTGCACATTTTATTAATTTTCTACCTACATTTCGTCAGTCCCGTGTCCGTCAGTCCCGTGTCGGTCGCGAGACACGGGACTGACGTGTCGACATGGGACTGACCAAATCGTTAATTTTAATCGTATTTCGAAAACTGATTTATTCTTTTTTGTCGCATTTTAGGAAGAAACAAAATAAGTAAACTATCAGAGCGAAACAGAGAAGAGAAACTGCGAAAAAAAGAGGGAAAGAGAACGGGAAAAACGTCGCAACATTAGAGAAGATCCTATAAAAAACCAAGAGCAAAAGGAAAAAGAGCACCAAAAATATCTAAGGCAAAAGCAAGAGAAAATAAGAAGTATTTCAGAAGTAAGTGCAAGAGAACAGCGGCAGAAAAGAAAGGCTTGGAAGACCTACTCGCGAAATTATAGGCAACGAAAAAATAATGGTCTACAACAAGAATATTTAAACAATACTACCCCACCCATATCTGATGATGAAAATATTGAACCAGAACGACCACATTTACCTAGGCAAAATGATAGGAGCATGTCGGACCAAAGAAGATCTCAGAAAAACAAAATAAAACGTCATAAAGAAAAGCAAACACTATTAGAAAAAAATTAAGAAACTCAAGAGCGAAGCTGCAAAATTCAAAAAGCGGTATCAACGTTTAAAATCTCAAAAAAAGCAATCTCAAGACCCTCTAACGCCAAACACTAAAACAAACAGTTTGCTTCAAGATATTACATCAGGGGAGAGAGACAAAGCAAAGGCGGAGAAAGTAAAAAAACAAATACTGCTCGGTGAGGTAATAGAGGAACAACTTACAGATAGCTACAGTTCTTTGAACACGATGAAGTCTAAACAAATTTAAAAAAAAATTTTGAATGGGAAAGTCATTAAAAAATACAAATGTCGTAATGTATGTTCGAAGATAATAAAATTTAGAAAATTAACGGTGTCAAATACTGGAAATGTAATGTTGTATGAAAGAAATTCTGGGAAATGCAAGAAAATTATGCAGGAAAATATACAAAAAAATAAAACAGTTTTATTTGGAAGAGATCAATAGTAGAGTGTGCCCAGGGAAAAAAGACTTTGTAACCAAAAACAAAATCACCAAACAGAAACGTTTTCTTCTTAACACAATGAAAAATTTGTACTTGGATTTTGTTAAGAAATACCCAAACATAAATATAAGCTACAGATTGACAGGGAAACGTGTGAATGTATTATACATGCCAACATAGAATTAATAACTCAATCTCTCTTTTCCAGTGGTGTAATTTTATTAAAATCATCATCAGGTTTCAAATTCTAGAAAGACTGACAAGAAGTCAAAAATATGGCTGTTTTAGGTATTAGCAAAGGGTACTAATCTTTGGTATTAGAGAATATCAGTTTGTTTTTTTTCTCAGACTGATTATTTTTTACCTTATATATTATTACAGGGATAACTTTAAACATTTTGAGGTATTGCTTTTATCATTTTATATTTTTATTTACTTTAGAAGGTTTCTGTAGATCTCGTGATAAGACTGATTAAAATCAAGTGGATGATGTTACTATGTCAAATATGTGTATTAGTTTTTTCTTATGCTGTATTTTCGTTTCTTTTATACCTGACAAGGATATAATGTTATAAACATTTTCTTGTATTTTTTAATAAACTGTTTTTGAAATATCTATTTGCTTTTAAATTATTGTTTTTATATTATCAGTCCCATGATTTTACCGTCAGTCACGTGTCAACAAGTTTTACAAAAACCAATAAAAAATGCAAACGCATAATCTATTTGAACGTTACTCAATATTATAATGTTTTAGTAAGTTAAAGGAAAGGAGTTAGTTAAAATAAATTAGAATTAACATTTATTTTATATCTGGACAAATGTCATACTTAAATAAAGTGATTCTCAGTCATTCACCCATCTGGAGATATTTTCTTTGGTATACATGTTTGGCTTTAGTTACTTCCATTCGAAAGGAAATACATTTAACAAATTATTATGTTCTTCTACGGAACAAGGGCATTTTTAATCATTTATTTAAAAAGTCTTTAATAAGTAAACTGGTAATCAAACCGACTATTAAAAATTAATTTGACTGCTCAACAGTTGCCATTTTAAACCATTTTTTGTTTTATGCATAGACATCTATGCCAAAAACAATTTATATTAGTTGTATCCTAAACTTTTAACAATATAATAATTCACTTATTTGGAAAGAAATGTAAATAACAATCATATGTATTTATACTGCGGAGGAGAATTGCTATTAATATATCATACAGTGTCCCATTTAAAAAAAAAATGTTCATCAAGACACAAATTCATAGCACATACGAATACTTGATGGAATATACCATCGATTCATATTTTCTTCAAGTTATATTTTTAAGCAAAAGAAATAGGTTTAAAATGCAGAATTTTTAGCTAATCGCCCTGTACATATTCAATTTTTATATGGTTTGTTTGTTTCCCAATAAAAAAATATATATAGGGCTTTTTGTCATAAACAACAATTTTAGCGAATCTGGTCTACCAAGAGCCCGCGCCTTTTATTAAAACCAGTCCGCACGGAATTAAATAAACAAAAATAAACTGTGCGTTTTTGGATCAGTCACATGTTAATTTGCTTTTAGAACATACGCGTTATTCAGCACATACAATTAGAAATAGAAAGTTAACGGATCTAATGTTAAACGGTACATGTTGTATTATGTCTATTTAAAAATTATTATAAGTCAACGACTTAACATTTTAGTAAGTAATTAATTATTTGTAAAGAAATTTAATAATTAGTACTTATTGAATTACAAGCGGCATGGTGATCGTAAATAATCGTTTACTTTTACATATTTATTAGCACATTGTAACATGATTAAAAATCAAACAGTTTTTATTAAACTTATTTTATTTTCAATCAGTACCAAAACAGTAGCTAATAGAGCTACTGTTAATACAATAGTAAAATTGTAGTAGTAATACCTAGTAGTAAGTCTGGATGGCTTCTGGCAATTAACCCACAGACTTTTGCCAACACTTCCCTCATTAAACAAGTTAAAAATTTTGGCAGCAATGTCTTCAATTAATATTTTATGGTAATCAACAATTAGATCGTCATAAATATGCGGTAAATTATATTTTGAAATATTAATGTGTAAAATTATACAGTGTGTTTCAGAATAACCTGCATATTTTGTAACAGTGAATTCCTTATGTTAAAATATGACGATAGTGTAATACAGTAAAAGTCAAACTCGTTAGTTTGGAAACCTGTTTTAAGGGAAGGAAATAAGACATTAGGAATTAAAATGTTGGGTTTATCACAACTTTTTTCAGTTTACTTTCAAATTTATTTAGGTTTAGTATTTCAAATCTAATTATTGTAACTGCTGTCCCCAATATATTTTTATTTTCGAGGTTAGGTCTAATTTTCCGAGTATGGACTAGTCCGGTTTTACCAATTTTAGTTTTCTACGAAATTCACATCTCTAATATTAATATCAATAAAATAATAATATTAAGTAATACAACATCTTTATAAAACCACCAACAAATTTAAATTGTTAATTGTCAATTTCGCACCAATAACGTTATTTTTACAATTGAAAACTTACTTTTCCGCATGGCATAATGTACATAATATGTATGTTACTGTAGAGATATTTATTTGTAAAGAGAAATGATAACAAACTAATAAACAATACACATGTAATTATTACTAGAGAACAGCTTACCTTGGCAGTGAAGACAAAGAAAAAATATGTTAATCAAATACCAAGGTTTGCGCGTTTCCGTAGAATGTGTGTCAGTTTAGTATGTCAAATCTGCTTTCTTTCATTTACGCTCTCGCCTGGCATTGAACCTTTCGTAATCCTCATAGCCAGAATTGTATGGCGAGTTACATTTTCGATGAACTTGTACCATTTACATTATAATTATTTATAACTTGTTATTGGAACCAAGTCAAAATAAATCCTTGCACCTTTCGTTATTTATTAGTTATTTATTAGCAGTAGATGCTACAGTTTAATAAACAATTAGAAAGTATCTTAATATTTGTATGTAGAATTTGAATGAATTGTGTACAAGTAAATAAGCTATTTAACAAGTTGGTATTATATAGTTAATACGGTATCGGAAAATTATCAACTAATTTGTCAACTCTTTAAAAAAAATGTTTTCTCAATCACAGCATCGTTTCCTTAAAGGAAAGTCAACTGAGACAGCGACTGAAAACGTTCTTAACACAGTTTTTGATAACTTAGCGCAAAACATATGCATAGGTATTTTTTGGGCAAGGCATTCCATTTAAATCACACCTTACACAGAAAAATTACATAAACATGGGTTAAGAATGAAAATTATGGATAAAGAGGGAAAATATGTGACTGGATTACTTCTTATCTTTCTAGGAGAAAATAGCTGGTTGAAATAAATAGTATTTGATCTGAAAAAAATAATTGTTGAAATTGGATTTCCTCAAGGATCTATTTTGGGGCCATTATTATTTGCACTCTATTTAATGATTTACCCGAAATCTTTAATCAAAATACCTTAACAGAGTTTGCTGATAACAACTATCTATTTGTTTAAAAAAAAAGCTATATCAGAATTATTAACAACTGCCCAAAATATGTCTAATACCAATAAATGTACAGATTGGTATAATATTTCTAAATTATTCTTAAACATCTCCAATATCGTTTTCATCAATTTAAACTAGACGTTTTATGATAAAAGATGTATATGTACAGGATTATCTACCGCAATGTGCCAAATTTCAAAGGCCGATAATTTATTAAAAAAATAAATGGTCTTTCATTAATAAACATATGCCCTAAAACGCATAATAAAGGGAGCTACAACCCCTTGAAGAGGGATAACGAATATCAATTTTTCGATTATATGTTCGATATGGTGTTGATTAACTAATGAAATTTTCATACATTAGGAGCTCGATGTAGGCGTATAAAATTACAAATTTCATATTTATCAGCTCGCTTTATTCGGGTCGTTTTGAGGGGTGAGGGGTAGTTTTTTACCTCAAACTTTTTTGACGTCACTTTCGAAGCAAAATAATTTTAATGCGTTTGTTTTCTGGCTCTATGCCAGTTAAACCGCAATGAGTAATTAATGAGCATTCTCAATAAATTTGCTGTCATTCAAATTAAATTTAAACTTTTCATTTTTAGTTTGAATTAACTTTTTTTATTTTTAATTTGTGTAGTGTATACTGTCTACAAGTATACAAAAATCATAATAAATAAACATATAAAGCTAATTAAAACTTAAGAATCACTCAACGATCTAGCTTGGCACTTGGCAGCGCAGAAAGCTAAGAAATATCGTTATCGTGGGACAGAGACGAGCCAAACCGCTTTACATTGAAACGGCGGGGTTTAGACCATTGCGCATCCAAGCACAAGTGTTAAGCTAGGGTAGTTGAATAGTAGATAAGTTAATTTTTTTATTAGATCTGCTTATATTATTCAGGTCGTTACGAGAGTCGCTATTTAAAACGACATTTTAGTAGTAGATCCAAGTTCTAAATGCATGTCATGTTATATCTTATAGTTGTAAGATCCGCAAATAAAATTACTTTAAATTGTTTGTTATTCTCAAATGATACTTTAAATATGTTTTTATTTAGAATATTACTACAAACTGTTTTATTTTCGCTAGGAACATTATTTGTGAAGTTATGTACCTTGTATAACTTCAGTAATAATTAATATCAGATTAGATAGAAAAACATTATATTAAGGTTTGTTGACTATAATATTTTTCTTCACCTCATTTAGAGAATGTCGCAAATAATATAATAGACAATGTTATTTGTATAAAATTTTAATAGACCTAGCGAAAATAATGATATATCCAAAATATAAAGAAGTATGAATTAATGAATATTTTATCTGCATTTGAGAACCAAATCTTATTGTTAAATTAGATTAAAAAATAAGTAACACAGCAAAAGTAAAAATTATACAAAGTATATTATTAAAAACAAACACATGATGTTTAGTTTTCATGAAAAAGATTGGAGGGATTAAAATACAAAAAAATCTAAACACAAATTTCAGCCTTTGGTTTCAGCAACTCAGCAATCTTTACTACAGTCACAAAATATGTGCTTATGTCTATTTTTAAATCTGTCTGTTTATACTGGGTGTTCAACTAAATCTTTCAGAGATTATCACAATCGCTGCATAAAGCAACCCAACAAAATTTGGCCTACCACAGAAGGGAACAGTTTTCTATTTAACAAAAGTATTACATAGTAACATTATTTGGGGATGAGGTATGGACATCCGTTTAATTTCCAATACTCAATCAGTGAAGTTAAGCAGCACTGGTCGAGTCCGGCAATTGGATGGATGAACGATAGCTCGTCTAACAGTCGGTAGGCTGTCAACAGACAATCCCGGGAAGGCCGCTAGCCTGATGCAGGCGGAGAGGCGAGCCCGGATGGAGGTTTGTCACTCTGCTAGCGGTGCAGGCGGGCACGCCCAGGCGGTGGGTTAGTTGACAGTCGAGGACCGTGGTTCGGAGTCCACGCTAAACTGTAGGTCCCTAGGTAAAAAGGGCCCATTGTGGCCTACTTCCCTAGTAAAATAAGTAGCTACTACTACTACTACTACTACTAGTAACATTATTAAGCATTTTTCATTTCCGTAAAACTTATACCAATTTTGGATTTTTCATTATGTGCTTAATAATAAAACTTATAATTTTATATATGTCAAAACTTCAAAAATATTTATACCTAATTCTATACTATCCATTGCCTATAAAATTTAATTAATTAGAATATAATTTGTTAAACGTCATCTATCCTTAGCCTAAACTAGATGGCGCTTTATTATATGATAAATATTTACTGACACGTAATATATTAAAAAATTAAAGCCATAAATATGATTTGTGATATTACTACATATTTCTTGTTCAAAATGAAAAAGTTGGCCGTGTAAATTTAACACTAAAACTTTGTGAGCGTTTCCACGCCTTCTTCAATGTTTAAACATATTCTATCAAAATTACTATAAAATTTGTAGGTAAACACTTGTTCCTTATTTAATAAATCTACATAAATTATTATAAATTATTTTATATTAATTTTAATTTCATTTAAAATTAAAATTAGATGTATACACCACAGGCATTACAACTCCCCGTAATCCTAAGATACCTTGTGTCTGAGGAGGCTATACATTTAGAGTCAACAGACACACAATCAGTATACGAGCTGAAAAAGTCGAGCTCCTCGCCCGGGGATTGAGCCCCTGTGAAAGGCAAGAGCCCTTAAAGCACAATCACCAATTTAATGAATTTAATTAAATATGAGAATAAATGAAACAATTTGCCTAAACACTACATGAGAAGATAAATTATTATTGTCAAAAACATACCCATACATTACATTCGAAGAGAACTAACTTTTATTATGAACGAAATATTTATACTAAAAAAATGGTTAAATATGTAGGTATAAACTCCTATTATCACATTTTTTGTTTAATAAATTAATTTATTTAACAATATGTGTTCTATCTCTGATGTTATTAATTATTTATATGCAGTTTTCTCCCTCGAGGTCATCAGTTAAATGCTACTGTGCAAACCAATGATATTCTAATAGGTTTATTATATTGTATAAACTGCGGAGCAAAATATTAATAAGGTATCTTTCAAGTATTATTTTATATAACTTACAAAATACAACATTTTAATATAGGTATTGTACAATATAGGAGTTTCCCAGGAATTCACAAACTCTAAGAATTCAAGTATATATATATAGTCAGCCGAATTTTCTTAATTTTTATTCGTGACCGGTAAGATGTAGGAAGAAAAAAAAACGAAAGTTTTAGTTAAAATGGTGCATCCAAATCAACAAAACAAAAGTCCGGACAGTTGCAAATAACTTTTTTTATGTAAGATTCACCCCAACCCGCCCTAACTTCGACGCCACTGATTAGTTTTTAATGAAACTTTTCGTGTACTAGCTACTATGAAAAATGTTTTGAGGAGAGGAATCACTCCTCGAAATGCAAGTTTACAGCACAAAATTGAACCGATAAACAATTTGCCATTTGCGCTCTACAGTTGTAACTATATATGTGTGCCCCCCCCCCCCCCCCCCCCCCCCCCCCCCCCCCCCCCCACCCCCCCCCCCCCCCCCCCCCCCCCCCCCCCCCCCCCCAAAAAAATAATTCCCCCCCCCCCCCCCCCCCAAAAAAACCCCCCTTTCCCCCCCCCCCCCCCCAACCCCCCCCCCCCCCCCCCCCAAAAAAAACCCCTTCCCCCCCCCCCCCCCCACCCCCCCCCCCCCCCCCCCCCCCCCCCCCCCCCCCCCCCCACCCCCCCCCCCCCCCCCCCCCCCCCCCCCACACCCCCCCCCCCCCCCCCCTCCCCCTTTTTAAATAATGCTAAAATGATCCAAAAAATATTTGAAAAATAAATCGTTACAATTTTATTGTATACACTGAGTCCAAGATAAGAATGCACAGCATGGGCATCTTGGAAATGGTAGGAGATATGAATTCGGTTAAATGGGGAAAAAGTTGCGTAATTAGGATACTATCACAACGGTCTTAATCAATGTCAAAAATTATTTTTATTTTTGAATTATTTCGAAAAAGAAATCGTATTTTTTAAATTTGCTTTTTTTTTTTCACGTTATTATCAAAAACATGAAAAAACAAACAAAACATCCTCATTGTACTTTCTAATGAACTTTAACGTGGCAATGATATTTTTGCCCTCCGACGTTTCGTGATCGTGGAACCACTATCAACTTCTTTTTTTAAATACAGACCTGGATTTTTTTTACGGATTTTGAATGCATTCTTCATTCTAAATTCACCTATGTATTACACATAGAGCTTACAACATGTTTTTCTCTAGTTATAGTCGTTACTAGGATTTATGAAATGAATAAATAATAAATTTAATTTGAGGACTGGATACAAATACAATTTATCAGGTACTCGTGCATCTAGTACGTTAAATGATAATCAGTTAACAAAACAAATGGTTTAATACTGAATAATAATAAATTAATTACATATGTATTAACCTCAGTAACTGCACAGATATAAACAATCGATTTTATTAAAACCATAGATGTCAAACCTCTAATAAATGTTCAAAATGGGAACCGTTATTTTCTAAACAAAGATAGCATCTTCGTAGAGTCTAAAACTCTAGTTAGCATTTCTGGTGTAATGCTGTTAAATGCTTCGGTAATAGATGCATCTAATTCTTGTTCATTTTCAAAAATTATGCCTGTATACGAAGTTTTTGATATATCCCCACAGAAAAAAATCCAACGGTGTCATATCTGGCGATCGTGCTGGCCAGGATACTGTTGAATGAGTGCCAATCCATTTTTCTGGAAACCGATTGAATAAATATTCTCGAACAGCCCTAGAATTATGTGCTGGAGCACCATCCTGTTGGAACCAACAATTCTGGGAATCAGCGAGAGGTAAGTTGTCTAGGGCGTCTTCAAGATAAGTGTCAAGTAAGTTCTGATAACGTTGGGCAGTCAATGAGTCATGGTAAATAAAAGGGCCTATAATTCTTGTACCAAAAATGGCAACCCACATATTAAAACCAAAGCGGTGTTGGTGTCTGGCTGGTTTGAACAAGTGTTGATTTTCTCGGGACCAATAATGTGTATATTTTCGATTAAAAATACCATTTTTAGTGACCATACTTTCGTCTGATCAAATTACTTTTTGAAGAAAATTATTTTATCATGCTGCCATCTTTCTGGGTACCTATCGAGATACAAATTCTCAGCATCAACACAATTTCGGTGGCACAAAATGTAACATGTTACCATATCAAATTTTTCTTCATTCGAAAACGAATCCATTAGTATAAATATGTATAAAGACAACAAGATGAAACAACGACTATTTATGAATATGACAGATCGTTAAACTCAAACAATCATTGTTTTTACCAGCCTGCTTATCACTAAAAAAAGGTAACTCAACGTGTAGCACATTGAGCATAATTTTTTGCTTGACTTTTATCAGTTTAAATGAAATAATCTTTAATCGAAGTCGTGGTATTACTTTTGAATTTAGAGTGTTCAAATTTCTGAGAAATGTAGATTGATGAAAACGTGATCGGATTTGCCGATTTGCTTGCTCCTAATCAGTATTTAAAAATAAATGATTTAAAATTTATTTCTTGCCTTATTTTCCGTTGTTGAAGGCTGAAATAATTAATACATTTTATTTGCAACTTTCAAAATAAAGGCCGTACTACATAAATCCTAGTAACGACTATAACTAGAAAAAAACATGTTGTAAGCTCTATGTGTAAGACATAGGTGAATTTAGAATGAAGAATGCATTCAAAATCCGAAAAAAAAATCCAGGTCCGTATTTAAAAAAAAGAAGTTGATGATGGTTCCACGATCACGAAACGTCGGAGGGCGAAAATATCATTGTCACGTTAAAGTGTAATAGAAAGTACAATGAGGATGTTTTGTTTATTTTCTCATATTTTTGATAATAACGTGGAAAAAAAAATACTTAAATGCGAATTTCAAAAATTTACTTTTTTCGAAATAAATCAAAAACGAAAAATAATTTTTGACATTGGTTAAGACCATTGTGATAGTATCCTAATTACGCAACTTTTTCCCCATTTAACCGAATTCGTATCTCCTACCATTTCCAAGATGCCCATGCTGTGCATTCTTATCTTGGACACAGTGTATAAGGCTGTTGCAGATGCATTATCATTATTATACGAAACTCTCTACATCTTGATACAGTCTTGACTTAGCCAGATCATTAGTTTTCATTATTAACATCAATCAGTGATAAATAGTCACTGGATACCGAACTGGGTACTGTTTAAATAAACATAATGAAAACATGAAATAGGTAATTCTTTATGAATCATTTTACGACCTTTTAAAATCTAATTACTTTAGGAGTAGGAGGCAAAATGTTATTTAATACTATTATATAGAATTCAATAATTCTTAATATTTTCTTGAAATAAAATCACACTTAGTCTCAAAAGATAATCAAATAATAAAAAAAACCCTCATGATGTAGACTGTAGACTTTTTTGGTATACCCTGTATAATATACATACCTATGCGCATAACAAACTCAAACAGCCACTATCTATATAAATTGAAGCTACTAGATAGATCAATCTTAAAAAGGGTTCACTCCTTACAATAATATTAGATTCCTTAGAGATGTCTATTTATAGAAGCTATACCTAATTAGATTTTATAGTATTCAAATACATTTATAATTCAGACCAATTTTCATTTAAAAATATTTTATAATAAATACGGCTTGACAAAATATCGGTTTCTCATTTTTATTTAAAAAATAATATGTTATTCGGCATGATTTACTAATGTAATTGTGACACAAATATTTTTTGTTTCAGTAATTCATTAAGTAGTTTTTATTTTATTTCTTGCTTATATAGAGGAAAAAACGTTTAAAATTAAATAAGAAGATATTTTTTAGTGTCTTCTTTTTCTCCTCAAGAAATATATCGTTCTTATGAAAAATAATAAGAATTTTCTAATAGCATTTTGGATTTGCCCCAGATTTTTTAACATTGTGCAGTAAGCAGATTTTTATGATAACTAGTAACAAAAAAATCTAACAATGTTATTAATGTTATAAAAGTAGTAATTTTTATAAAATTTAGAAATACACGTGTGCACTGATTTAACTAAACAAAATGTAAAATATATCAGTTATATCACTGACAAATTTTACATGTTAGTAAGTGTGACAGTAACTCAGGTATCTTTTTTTTAATAAGAAATATAATTTAAATATGGAATATAACTATACTTCTGTAAAACATGTTTACTATGCAAACGTAAATGATCTAGATTCGTAGATTTTCACCCTATTATTTATGTATAATATTGGTAAAACTAATGTAAAACTGTTTAATAATACATGCACTCCAGAAGAAATAATAGACGCTGATAAAAATATTGACTTACTTTAATTTTTTCATAAGTTGTTTCCAATTCTAAATGGTGCACAAATGGATTTAACATTTTCTCTGAGTCACATTCCTCATGGGAAATACCTCCAACAAATTTGGCATTCATTTTTGCACAAATATATAATTAAATCAGTAGTATTCACATATTATATTTGCTTCAAACGAACCGCGCGCGATGCAGACACTAAATGATATCCCTCCCATGTTCAAACAGAACCAATCGAATGTGGAACTCCTGCTACGAAGTTGCAGCGATTCAGCTCGACTATGAAAATCGTTAATTTCACTTTTGCGTAAATGATACATCTAATGTTATACACCGGCTAGCCATCTCCTAGAAAGCGCGCAAACTAAAATATTTCAAATTTCAGGAATGTCTTCATTAATCGAATATTTGTTTGGATTAAGGTAAAAATTATTTTATTACATTTTACATTGTTTGAGGATCTCAATTAATACCAACTGTTGATGTTTAAAAGACTAGATAGGAAAATAAATTCTATCAGGTTGTAAAAAAATAAAAAAAATTCTAATAATTATTTTCCATCAACAATGTACTACGATGGAGATGAATATACCAGCACTCAGGATATCACCAATGCTTTATCTACATGTTTTCGAAATTCTTACTCTATACCAAGTTCTGATCAAGATGTGACTGCTGACTCTACCTCCGATATTCTTAATCTGAATGAATTTTCTGAACATGATGGCATCAAAGCCCTTAAAAAAATTAAGGCGAATAATACTATGGGACCTGAAAAAATTCCTACTTTTGCTTTTCGTGACCGTGCTTCTATTCTTTCTAGGCCTTTAATTATACTTTTGAATCTCTCATTGAGATTTCATACTTTTTCGAACATATTAGAGTAGTCCCAAATCATTCCTATATGTAAAAAAGGCGATAAGCAGAATATGCAAAACTATATAGAACTATAGACAAATCAACAATCTTTCTAAAGTATTTGAAATTTTACTTTATGGACCAATTTTTAATCACGTGAAAATCAGGTTAGCATGGCTTTATAAGTGAAAGATCTACCACAACTAATCTGTTTTGTCTTACAATACATAACTTTTCAAAAGCCTTTGGATAAGCTGGACCGTAAAATTTTACTAATGAAACTCGCAAAATTTAGTTTCTTGGAAGACAACAATTTTTCAGCACCTATCTCAAAAATATATTACCATTTGTAGAATGTTATGGTCATCAATTAGCTGAATTCACAGCAACATCAGGAGTGCTTCAAGGCTCTGTATTAGGTCCACTATTTTTCAACTAGTTAATGATATAGGTACTGATATTGACGTCCCTGCCGTCTATACGCAGATTACCTAAAATTGTACAAAACGATTAATACACTAAATGTCAGCATAATTCTGCATGCGGCGCTTAGTAAGATACACACTTACTGTTAAATGTTAGCAAATATAGTTGTGTGACGTATTCCATATTCTATAAAAGAAAATAATAATCATCTTTAATTATTCCCTAGACAACTCTACTTTACCTAGCTGTTCCCTTGTTAATACTATATTTATTCCTTATTTAATGTTTGTTCATTTTCCATGATACCTAGTTGTATATCTAGGTGCAATAAGAATTTGCTCTTTTGTTTTGTTTTTATATTTTTTGTATATTAAGTTTTTAAAATTGTTTTTTTAGTATATTTTATTTTATAAAAAAAAATTTCCTTCTATGTTCGATAATTTGGTTGGTTTGTCGAAAAAAGTCATTTTCGTAACAAGTCTTAAGTACACCGGTTTGAGTCATTTGCTTGGGTCGATTTGATGACCCAGTTCGATAATTTTGTAGGTCTCGGTAAATGTTGGTTATGTTATAATTAATTTTGAATAATATTTATTTCAAGCATGATTTTAAACTCAAATGTTTAACCAATTGAAACAATTATATGAAAATGCTTAACGAAGATAACCCAATAAACATTTTTATCTATATGATAACATCCGCAAATTTGCCATCACTAAGCGTAAATAACTTTAATTTATATAATATAGTAACAGTAATTTTTCCATTACTCTTGTAAATCTGTTAACGCACCTATGGAGCAGTTTATAAGGTTTGCCAATGATAATAACAGTATTTAACTTCAGAGTTTATAACCAATAGTAACTGAAACATTTTATATACCTTCTTATATAACCGCAGAATAATATTATATAGATACCTTTGGTGATGAAACGTAGTTATAACGGGTCTTCATAAATGATCGAAAACCACGTGACCAATCAGTTCCCTTTAACAGCCTCGTCGAGTCGTGCCATCAGCTAAAGATGGTTAAAAACAATTCCTTAGACACATGCGTATGTGCAAAATCATCATCAGGTACTGTCGTAATACGAAGGACAGAAAATCACGAGTTAAAAGGTGCCAATTGATCATGTGGTTTTTAATCATTTATGAAGGCTCTGTATAAGCGTTTTAAGTAACCTTATATGTACAATGGCGGATTTAGGGAGGGTAGTTCCCCCCCCTTAGGGTTTTATTTTCTTCAATCAAATTAGGAAATATATGCATGGTTTTTAATTCATCACAAATGAAAATTTAGTTTTAATGTTGAACAAATTTCAAAGTTTGCGGCCCAGTGGTAGCAGTTTTGGGTGTACAACACACCCTAGAAATAAGGAAAAAATGTTCCCAAGCAGCACTTTAACGTGTCAATGTCATCCGACGTGTCCTGCGTTGATGTCGTAACAACGATTATCCAACCCGCTTTTGCACAAATTTGTTGGATGCAATCAGGGCCGCTACAACATCGCCATGCGACTGAGAGTGACTGATGATGACCAACGACATCGTTTAAAAATTGCGTGGAAAACCAAGTTTTACATCAAAATTGACGAAATTTTATAGTATGTTTTTCTAACTAAAAACATTACTGTTAGACATTTGAGCCACTTGTGTTTACTGGAATCAACATCACAGCTGTTCGCACCTAAACATAGAAATATAGAAGGTGGAGCTTCACCTTCTGTATTTTATTTTGATGTTTTCAGTAGATTTTAAGAGCTTTGTGGTACCAGTTCATGATAAAATATGAACAGCGGCCCAAAAAATCAAACGCACCCGCACTCTGATGATGATGACTTTTTTCATGGAAACACAAATGTGAGTGATTTAACTGTCAACACACATATACTGATTACTTAGTAGTTTTAAAATTAAAGTAGCATAATTAGATTGCCCAAAATCTCATAAATTTGAATATTTTTTACTTTATTTGTCAACATCGTTTTTGATAGCATGTAATACTCATAAAATCAATAGATTGCAAATACTGCAGAATAAAGCAATGCGAATTATATTAAAATGTAACATCTACACTCCTGTGAAATCTATGTTAAACGGGCTAAACTGGTTATCAGTTGAGCAGTGCATTAAAAGAGCTAATTTAATTTTAATATATAAAATAAGTAGAGAAGAAGTACCGATCTATCTACAAAATCTAAAGAAAAATACAGATATACATAGTTACAATACCAGACGGAAAAATCACTATGACGTTGAGTGTGTCAGAAAATCCTTTTTACAAGGTTCATTATTTAATGAAGGACTTCGTCTTTTTAATGCTCTGCCAACTGATATAAAGGATGCACCAAGTGTAAAAATATTTAATAAATATGTATGTAAATATCTCACAAGTAATTAAGTAAAATATTCTGAAGTCTGAATATATTTCGAATACCTTAAAATTTTATATACTCATTCTAGTAGTTTCGGATACAATTACTTTTTATTTGTTTGTTTTTTGTGTTAGAAATAGTAATATTACTTAGGTTAGATTATTTAGGTTTAATTAAATATCTATGTATCTATGTAGCAGACAGTGCTAAATAAAGATCTATCTATCTATCTATCTATCTAAAGATCTATCTAACATCACAATGGCGGACAACAATATGTACGTTTGTTCTCGAGCTGGTCTTGAAAATATAACGGGGTTGTGTAGAGCAACCTCGGACGTATTTATGTATAAAAATATGTACTACATACAACTATTCAATTGTAAAAAGTGTTTAAATATTTAAATGTCGCCGGTATCTCTTCATTGACACTGAGAAGGGAATTCTACGAAGAAAATCACGAGAGTAATAGAATAACACGACAAAAATTTATAGACCATGTTGTTGTTATAAATAGTTCTTCCTCTTTTACTCGCTTTATTATGAACGTTTACATCACGATGCGTTGTTCATAAAATTTTAAAGTATGACTGACTAACCTGTACGTTGATAATTCAGTCTTATGACTGCAAAGTCAATAATAAACCCAAAACCTACACCAATGCTCACAGTCATATATTGAAGTCGGCCAGATGTTGTTAAAACGTGTCTATTTTACTTTAATCACAAACAAATGATAAGCGACGTCATCTACTCGGCCAGAAGTTGTGGGTGATATGATGACAATTTTATACACCTAATACAAAGTTAATTTCTGTACAGATGTGGGCGGAAGTCGCAAAATTGCTGTTTGGGTTATTACTACTACTCTCCCTAAATACACCACTGTTGCGCCCCTCTTGGCCAAATCCTAAATCCGCCACTGCCCTTATAAATTTTGCATATAATGGTGTTGGTAATATTTCTGTCACTAAATTACTGCTGCACATTTCACTCTCATGGGACGCAAATATGTTTTCTCTCTTGGACACGCATATACAGTGTGTTCCATTTTGAATACATACACCTCTGTATTTCGGTTGTATTTGGGCAAATTGAAAAATTCTGTTTTTAAATTGTAGTACTCAACGAAATCTACCTCCCTGAATGAATTTTTTTTTATGTTGTGTATTCACGGCCTATTATAATTAAAATAAAATGCTAAAAATCAAGAAATGCTATTAGCGATTTCTTTAACGAAATGGTTTTTAGTAAATATGAATCGGACGTGCTTAGAAAGTCTAAATACCGAATTTCGTATTGATAGCTCTTACAGTGTCATAAATTAAAAAAAAAATGAAAAAAAAATTCGAAACGTTCTTTTCAGTTTAAAAGACGTGGAAGAGGGCTCATTTCATCTAATCAATATTCAGTTATACTACAGTTTATATAGGGTGATCGGAAAGTACTCTCTGTACTCGGAATTTTGAGGAAGAGTTAATCATAACTTTATTTTGGTACCAGAGTGTATTTTCTGATTGCTTTGTATAAACCATAGTATTATTTTATATTCATTAGATGAAATGAACCCCTCTTTACCGTGTAAACTGCAAAAAACATTTTTTATTTTTACAAAAATTGATTAGTCATAGTAAAAGCTATCAATACGAAATTCGGTACTTGGGCTTTCTAAGCATGCCCAATTCATATTTCCTAAAAACCATTTTGTTAAAAAATTTCTAATAGCGTTTCTTGATTTTTAGAATTTTATTTTAATTATAGTAGGTCGTGGTTACACACCATTAAATAAAATGTCGTTCAGGAAGATAAAGTAGGTACGTCGAGTACTACAATTTATGCAAAAAGAATTTTTCAATTCGCCCAAATACAACAGAAGTACAGGGGTGCGTTTGTTCAAAGTGGAAAACACTGTATATACTCTTTCTTCTCACATACAAATTCTAATCTGATATTTTGTGTCCTTTCATGCAATGAAATAAAAATGATGTTTAATTTAATCAGTTCCTTGTGACGTTTTGCCATAAGCATAGGTCAAGGATTTTTTTACAGCAGACATGAACAAGATGGCTTCAAAAATTGCAGGGATTGTGAAACTTTACATTTTCATGTAGAAAAATAAATTTACAGAAACTACTCCAAGAACTATTTTCAAATTGATTTAAAAAATTATACACACTTTTTATTACTTGTCTAATTTTCACTTTATTTGTTATTTACAACTAGTTTCATCCTATTCGAACATTTTCAAGTAAACTAAAATATACACAGATTTTACTTTCATTTAAATATAAACTGAATTGAATAGAAGGATGGGTCACTTTATGGTTGATTATATAATTCAAATTTGTACAGATGTTATATCTTTGAATGTAGGGGTTTTTCAAGATAGTAAATTAAATTATGGTGTGATTTTTATTAACAGCATTAGGTTATCTGAACAAGTTTAATAACGGAGAATTATTTAAATCTATTTGTGTGTTTAATATGTTGTAATATTTATTCCTATTTCGTTTATTAATTTCTAGCGCTTCTAATAAATTAAGTTTTTTATTTTTCCCACAAATATGTAATATTTTAGGTTGATGGTCATCAGTTATTGTATGACCAGAATCTGTTAGGTATTTATAAAAGTTGGAATGTTGTTTTTGTGTGTGAATATGTTCTCTATATCTTATCCTGAACGATCTACCTGTTTGACCTACATATGAGGCGTTACATTCTGGGCAATCTAACCGATATACAACACATTTTTTTAGAGATCAGTTTTTTGTTTTGCATTGAAAAGATATCTGCCTGTATTTTTATATTGTTTTAATATTAAATTTGGAAAAGTATTGCAAATTGAATAAGAGAGTCTCAACTTTTTTCTCGTTAACAGTGGGGTAAAGTTCTTTTAATAAGTCCCTTTTAAAATGGGTTAAGAAAATCCCGAAATATTGATGAGAAACCATTTTCAAAGTCAAATCTCTCATAAATGACTTTTCATCAACACACAAAAAATGGGTTTCTTCCTATAGTAAGTAGAACATATTACGGGTAGTGTGGACACATTGTACATAAAACATATTTTGCAAATATTTACGTTTTACGAAATAATGTGTTGAAATATCACAATTTCGATTAAGGGATTTTGTTTGCGGTATTCTCTACATTGATATTTTTTTTGAAAAAAACAAAATGATAGATTAATATGGCAACCAATTCTTGAGAGATTTAAACTATGCAAAATTAAGTTCGTGTTTATGCTGTTTTTTAGATGACTGAATAAAAATATGCCATTTTATTTCTCAAATCCCATCTCAAATCCAATACGGCGTCTTCTAGCTTAGCCATTATTTTAACATTGCATTAAGGAAATATACAAAATACTTTTAAAGCACAGGTGAAGTTGAACAGATCAACAAAAAGAGCAACCCCCCCTCACACTCAGCTACCCCTACTTTGAAATCTTATGTGACACATTACCTCTTGCGATATCTCAAATGAGAGCCATTTTAGAATGCTGTCTTTCTGAGAATATTAAATTTGATTTCACCAAGTACTTTTTGTGTAGTCTATCAAATATTATTTTTTATGAATTTGCTACTAAACTTACTACAGATCATTCATAAATTATTAAAAACCACGTGACCAATTGGTACCTTTTAACTCGTGATTTTGTGTCTTTCATATTTCGGCAGTACCTGATGAGGATTTTTGCACATACGTATGTATCTAAGAAATCATTTTCAACCATCTTTTGCTGACAGCATGACTCAGAGGGAACTAATTGGTCACGTGGTTTTCGATCATTTATGAAGACTCGTTATAAAAACGTGCCCATTTTGTTTTTCAGTTCTTACAAATCAAAAATTCTCTACAAAGGTCGAACTTTATTATACCTACTATACATTGCATTTTTACAAAACAATCCATGAAACTATATGTCTTTTAATTCAATTAGTAACAGATGCTGCTGCACCTTTCACCACGATAACTCAAAAGTTAGTTAAGAGTTTCAATGAAAGAACTCAAGTCACACATACTCGTACTTGTTGAAATTAGTTTCAATACTTACAGAAACAGAATCTGTGGAAAACAAGAAAAAGAAACCGATCCCAGATAGTCTTGAATGAAGGGATCCAGATTGAATTGTTAGGTATTTTGCTATCAATCACAGTTTATTTTGCTAGGTCTGCTATAACTGAAATTTCTCATGAGGCTGTCCGCAAGGTTCTAAAATTGCATAAACTTCATCCTATAAAATGCAAGTCCATTAAGAATTAGTTGAAGACAATGTTGATAGAAGAATCCGGTTATGTGAACAAATGACCGAAAGAATACTCGTAAACAACAATAATGCTTATGTTACAAAATATTTGTTTCAGCAACGAATCAACATTCTTTATGGATTGTTTTGTCAATAGACACAATTGGCGATGCTAGAGCGATCAAAATACACGTTTTTATTGAAGGATATACTCAATGCGACCACAAAAAAATAAATGCTTGGTCTGGTATATTGGAAGATAGCATTATTGGCCCATTATTCATTGAAGAAAATTTCAATGGCAATATCTATTTGCACAAGTTAGAAATACCCTTAAACTCTCCTTTATAACCTATATATTGGAGAATCAATTTGATGAGGCTGGTAAAATCTTATCTTAGATGAAGACCTGATTCACTTCCAGGAAAATGATGATCCTTCCTCCGCATTATGTTTTACCAGACTGGGAATGGTTGGATAATGCATTTCACTGTAAATGGATTGGCATAAGAGGATCCATAGAGCGATCAGCAAAGTCTCTAGATTTGACGTTACTCGACTCTTATCTGTGGCTTCATTTCAAATCTATCATTTACAGAACTACACCACAAAACATTCAAGAACTCTGGCAAAGAATTACTGCAGAGTGTCACTCTATACCACGAGAGGTTTTTCAAAATGTAAGTCCATAGTTTGAAATGCTATATTAGTGTTTGAAAAGTAATGGACAACATTTTGAGCATTTTGTTATGAATTAAAATATATAAATAAAATGCTTGTCAGCAATACTATGTCAACGGTGCTTTTTAAAATGTGAACTTGGTAATGGTTATTCGAATTCTAATTAAAAGAATAAAAAGAGCAAGTTTCTGCAGTATTCACAGATTTCGGAAAATCAATTTTTGTTAAATTACACGAAAGGTATTTGATGAAATTAAATTTAATTTTTGCAGATAGATAGCTTTTTAAAAATTCTTTCATTTGAGATATCGCAAGAGGTAAAGTGTCATTTGAGATTCTAAAATAGGAGTGGAGCGGATAGTGTTGAGGGGGTCGCTCTTTTGTTGATCTTTATATTACAGTAATCACTCCTTGATCCCATTAACCGCTCTTCAATATCTCTCTCTGTCTCGGACATAATTGGGGTGGAAACTTTTCCAATTGACATCCGGTATATAGTACTAAATATAAACCATATTTTCATTTATTTATAGTTGGTATATTAAATAAAATAGAAATGTGTTTATTTGGGTTCGTACGTCATTTTTTTACTAATCAGTTATTTTCAAAATGCTTAGACCGTTTAAATAGTTCGTACCTATCTGATTTAATTGTTCCATAATTATTATGTAGGACATTGATTTATTAAAATAATACTATTATTTTAAATTAATGATATATTTAAAATGAATTAATTAATGTTCAGTAAACATAAATTTGACTCTTGTGTCGACCTCTATTATTTAGTAGTAGAACAAAGCTTAACGGCATATGACTGGAGGATATTTCAAGAGTCGTACTTAAGTAAATTTTATTAATTGGTTTTAAATAATCGTCATATCTTATAAAGGGTGGTTTATAGTTCTTTACTTAAAATTCAAGTAATACTGTATGTCAACATCTGGTGTTGTTACTCACAAACCAGGTTTTACCTTCTTGAGATACCCTGTTTATTTATATAATGTAATTGCTTAAGAAAGCTCTGTTTTTATTGCTAATGGTCGTAAATAATTGATGTAATTGCTTTAAGAAAGCTCTGTTTTTATTGTTAATGCTTATATCGTAAATAAACGTAATTATTGCTAATTTTTTTTCGGTTTCCCGACGCTGAACAGTCCACCCGTGGCCACCGACGTCTCACGGGAATCGCACATTAACCACAGCCACTTCCCACATCCCGCAGGGTTAGTGATTGTAGATTCTGGAATTGTGTGCCTTAGGCAGACGGAGAGAACCCAGAATGACCGCCTTCTGCATTTGGCCTGCCAGCCACTCAGCTGATTTTTGGCAGGCCGGTATGGTCTTCAGTTCCGAGAACAGTGTGAGCTTTATCCCTCCGAGTACACCGTAATGTCAGGAACATTTACACGCCACACGCGGCTACGGTGGACCAAGGTATTGAAACACCATCTTGACAGGCCATAATGAATTCCTCGGTCTCCGACATAAACCCGGCTGAACATAGAAAGGCGAATGTCAGCCTGGTCGATAAACCCAGTGTTTCTATGTTCTTATAGAAGACACCATGCTGGGGTTTATCGACGTGCTGCCGAAACAGATTTACCTGTTCGTCAGCTTTAATTCGGACTTTCAGGCGATTTGGCCAAAGTTCAGTGACTGACTTTACGTCAGGCCCTCACCGGCCAGCTCGCCTGGTGTCAAATGTGAGACAGAATTCATCTGCTGCTCTTTTTGCTGCCTTGAACAACCTTTCTCCCACTCCTACAGTTTTGTAATGCTTTACAAACCGCAAGAGGGGATCTGAGCTCCTGAGGATGTTACATGCAATACTCAGTACTACTCTGCCTTGCGTACACTCCAGGCTCAAGAGTCCTCGTCGGAGGTACACACGAGGAACGGATAATCTAGGATGAATACGTCTGTGAATATTCATCATCTTGCGGGTATCTCTATCTAATTGCCGCAGCTTATCCACCGTCCAAGTTATTATTGCCTCCTAATTGCCTGCGTGGAGATGTTGGTCGATCCTTGATTTGTTGGGACCTTCCAGCTGAAGCCACAAATGTGCCCTGGCTACCTGTCAGTGGTTGTCCATTTCTGTCTTCTAACAAGTTCTTTTCAACTTTTCGTTACCGTACTGAGGAGTACCGTAAGGTCGAAACACGTGTCCACGGCAGTGGCGGTTGGTCCATGGAAGCAAGGGAAGTAGTGCTTCCGCTGGGATTATTAAAAAAACACACATAATTAGAACCTAATTATTATTTATCACATATATTAATCATTAAAATTTATTTTTACCCAATTTCAATAGACACGGCCCTGCTTTTCAACAGCTGAGATAATGTTGCATGATAAAACCGTAACGATGACGCACTCGATTAATCGAGCCAACACGAACTCGCGCGACTTTGATATATGTAAGCAACTTCTTGAAATGCATCCCATCCCCACTTCATAATCTTGATATCTGAGCCATGTAGCATCGTAATGCGTTTTGTTTTATAGATTTTAATCTCGATTTTAATATCGATTTTAATATTATACTTAATATTAATCTTCCTAGTATTATTCTCAGCTTTTGTGCTATATTTGTAAACACTTTTTTGGTGTTTCTAAACCTGTGGTGCGGCGACAAGTGATTTTTAAAACGTTGAACATTAGTGCGCATGTAAGCAGTGTTAGAATTGCTTATTAAATTTGGAAGCTGGTCCTAGCACTGTGGAAAATATTATTTGCGTTTGTGTGGTGTGCAATTTGTTGAAAAGGGGATTTTCAACATATTCGTTTCAAGATAAACTGGATATTATTAGAAACGGGAGACCAACACCTGATTTAAAACTCTTAAAAACGAAAGTTATAGGTACTTTAATGATGAAGTGTACAGTGCTAATCAGTGGTTAAGGGGCTGTGAAAATTTGTGTAAATTGTTTTGTTGGCCATGTGTACTTTTCACAAATGAAAAATGTGTTTGGAATAAAAATGGCTTTTCAGATTTAAACAACATTCACAAAGTGACAAAAAGGCATGGTAAGTGTGAAACTCATTTGCGAGCGGTGCTAAAAGAATAAACATTTGGAAAATCACGAATTGAGCATTCATTAGATCAGCAGTTGAAAGAAAGTGACCGTAAGCATAATGAACTTATAAAAAAAAAATCTAGGTGTTAAAAAGACTTATTGACATTGTTTGTTTTCTCGGCGAAAATGAACTTAGTTTTAGAGGTCATACTGAATTTCGGAGCGTTGCTAATAGGGGCAATTTTATCAATTAGCAAAATACGATACAATTTTAAGTAACCATCTGGAACACTCCACGATATTTCGCGGTACATCAAATCATATTCAAAATGATTTGATTTAGTCGATAAGCAATATTGTTTTAGAAAAGATCAAGCAAGAAATAAAAAAGCTCCTTTTGTTGCAATTATGTTAGATGAAACAACCGATATTACGATAATAGTCAGTTGTCAATCGTAGTACGCTACATAAAATCAAATGGGAAAGTCCAAGAACGATTTTTAGGATTTTTTAGATGTAACAACGCAAAGAACGGCCACAGCTTTATATACTATAGTTTGTCAGATAGTCGATGATCTACAGTGTGGTGCTAAACTTATCGCCCAAAGATATGATGGAGCCGCTGTAATGGCTGGTGAATTGGGGGGCCTGCAGGCCAAAGTAAAAGAGACTTTTCAGAATGCAATATTTTTTGTACATTGTTTTGCGCATCGATTAAATTTAGTTCTTGCTCAATCTGCAGCGTGTCTTAAAGAGTGCAAAGTATTTTTTTTCAAGTATTAGTGGAATGGCTACCTTTTTTTCAAAATCATCAAAACGGACACGAGCTTTAGATTTGGAAGTACACAAGAGACTACCCAGAGTTGCTCCAACACGATGGAATTACAATGGGAGGCTAGTACAAACTGTATCTGAATATCGACAGCCCCTAATTGATTTATTTGAAAATATTTTACAAAGCAAAGATGATTGGGACACTGAGACTTTGAATAAATCCAGAGGTTACTTAGATTCATTGAAAAGAGACTTTGATTTTAATTTTTTGTTAAATATTTTTTTCCGAAATATTCCCATTTACTGATAATTTATTCAATATTTTGCAAACTAAATCAAATGACGTTGGATTTTGTGTAAAGAAAATTGAAGAATTCAAAAATTTGATTTGTAACAAAAAGAAATGAATTTGAAAAGTGCTGGGAGAAAACTAGTATGACAATTTAGAACTGCAAAGAAAAAGAATACGAACTGAATTTATAGTTTATCATAGAACTTCATATCGAAGATATTTTATCGAAATTTTGGACAATATCACTGGGCAAGTAAATAATAGATTTAAAAATTTTAGTGATATACAATTTTTAGAATTGTGTAATTTTAATGAATTTAAAAATAAACAGTTTCCACAAAACGCACTTCAGTCATTGAGTGGTAACTACGGAAATTTTTTTGATATAAATGGGTTACGATCGTAACTTTCAGTTATTTATGCTACAGAAGATATTAGTCAGAAACATAACGCCAACGAACTGATTATCTTTATAAAAGAAAACAGTTTGGATCAGGCCTACTCTGAAGTGTTGAAATTGTGTGAATTAGTGTTGACGATACCTGCAACTAGTGCTTCGGTTGAACGCAGTTTTTCGACCTTAAAAAAAATAAAAACTTTTTCAAGAAATTCAACCAGTGAAGAGCGGCTTTCAAAATTGTCCTTGTTGACAATAGAAAGTGACTTTGTGAAGGAGATGTTCCAAAATTGAAACTTTTACGACGAAGTTATTTCCGACATCGCAAAAAAGGAGAGGCGGATTAAACTACATTATAAATAGGTAGGTACGTGCATGTTAACTACTTAACTAGCCGGCTCAATTTATAGTTGGCTAGAGAGTGCACGATGGCTAGTGTGACTGAACAAACTATCTATTTCGCTGCGGGTTCAATCCCCGCCACCGGCGCTGGCAATGTCAGTGGGTATGGTTGTGTGTCTGCGTTTTTTTCATAAGTGTAACCCTCGCCCGTGCAGCTTCGACTTTGGAATCGGGGGTTGTCTAATTTTTGTGGTGTTTTTATGTTTTATGTTTATTGAGAAGTAGCGGTCCTACAAGTGTACTTTTTTTCTAGATATCATAACTTTGCAGCTTTCGACATTTGCTTTAAAATGAGTATACGGAAGCCACGCCCCTTTTCTTAAAAAAAATTTTTTACTCGCTTCGCTCGGGGCTTCGTACTACCCATCACCCACACTGCTTCCCCTGTATCAAAACTCACCGCGCGCCCCTGGTCCACGGTTAGTTACTTTTATGGCGGGCATACCCAATTATGCAATTTTTCTTTACTGTAATGTAATGATCCCCCGATGAAATCTTCTTTTTTCTTACACACACACACGCACACGCACACGCACACGCTCACGCCCACTCGCACGCGCACACGCACACAGACACAAACACATATACTGCATGTCTGGCGATGTGGAAGACAAGAGGACATACGGACTAAAAATTTAATTTTTCGAGGAAAAGTCATTCTTTATAAAAAAAATTTGCTTGCTGAAAAAAATACGATTGTCGATGAAAAAAAAATAAAAATTTTATACAGGGTGTCCAAAACTTTAAAAATTCAAATTTTTTACAAGAGTAAAGTACCCTTATTATAATTTTTTTTAGTAAAATGCTATTCAAGAAAATTGTCTCAAATTATCACATCTTCTAAGATAACAACATAACAGAAATAAATTATTACAGTGTCAAGCAAAACGTCGTTGTCAGTAAGTTTTAAAGATTTTGTCAGTTTACAATGTTAACAACAGAGCAAAGAATACATAATTATTTATTTAAAATTACCTCGAAATACTACTATAAAAAAAACAATACATATATACGATAAATAGAAACCAATACATGATTATAATTTAAGGCATAATTCATAAACATAGACCAAAATCATATACTATAACAATAATTATTCAAACATGACTCCACCATGAAGGACGCATTTTTTCAGTTGGGCTCTAAGATAGTCATAACTATTCCGCACTTCTTCTAGGGATATTGCTTATACAGCTTGTATAATTCTTTGTTTTAAAATGTCCTCATCATTTGGCAGTGGATTGGCATAAGTTAACTGTTTTAGGCGTCCCCACAAATACATATCTGCCAACGTAAGGTCGGGACTTCTTGGGGGGCCATAAAACTGGACCATTTCGCCCGATCCATTTTTGTCCAAATTCCAAATCAAGCCATTCCTACACTTCTCTAGCAAAATGGGCCGGGCATCCATCTTGCTGAAAGTACATGTTTCCTCGGTAATCTGCTGGTAGTTGTCTCAAATAATCAGAAAAAAAAAAGTATTTAACATATTTAAATAAGAATTTGTTTTACAAATATTCTCAAAGAAATACGGTCCTATTATACCATGGTAGGAGACAGCGCACCAAACATTCACTTTTTTAAAATATTGACGTCGGGTTGGTATTCTGAACATAGGATTAACATCACTCCAGTAAGGAACATGTTGCTATGCCACAGTTCCATTCGTCGAAAACTTGGACTCATCCGAGAACATTATAAGTTTATGGAATCCTCTATTACCACCTAAAATCTTACTCCCTACCCACAAACAAAAATCCAACCTTTTGCCATCATCACCCTCTTCTAATGTGTGGTTATAATGGAGTTTGTAGGGACTTATCTTATTTTGCTTTAAAATTTCTTGAATAGTACCTTTTTGGACCACCTGTAGTTGCGTAGCTCGTTTCCTCAAGGACAGTGTTGAGTTTTCTCTAACATATTGCAGTACAAGTAGAGTCTCTGCATCATCTTCATTGTAGGATTTTTTTACTTTTTTTAAGTCTAATGCGGATCCCGTTTCACGAAACTTCTTGACCAGATTGTAGACCGCCCATTTGGTTACTTGTACATTGGTCAACCTCTCATGAAATTTTCCAATAACGTATCTGTATGAACAATCTCCGTCACCATAACATTGGATTAAATGTATTCTTTGCTCCGTTAATATTGGAAACTGACAAAATCTTTAAAAGTTACTAACAATGACGTTTTCCTTGACACTGTAATACTTTATTTCTGTTATGTTGTTATCTTAGAAGATGTGATGATTTGAAATAATTTTCTTGAATAGCATTTTGCTTAAAAAATTATAATAAGGGTACTTTACTCTTGTAAAAAATTTTAATTTTTAAAATTTTGGACACCCTGTATAAAATTTTTATTTTTTTTTCATCGACAATCGTATTTTTTCAGCAAGCAAATTTTTTTTATAAAGAATGGCTTTTCCTCGAAAAATGAAATTTTTAGTCCGTTTGTCCTCTTGTCTACCACATCGCCGGACATGCTGTATATGTGTGTATATATATCGGGTGTAACAGGATCATGGTTCTCCTTTAGTTTTGAAGATAATTGATTGAAATTTGGGATATTTTATATACATAATAAGCAGCACTTTTTGACAAAGTGATTTTTTTTCACTTCCGGTTTCACTGGAAGTGACACCCACTTTCGATTTTTTAATGGTATATTATTGCATTTTTGAAATCTGCATAATTTTCTGAATCCCACGATACCAAATATGTGACATATCTAACGTCAACATTTTTTTATAACAGAATTTGTAGTTTTCCATTTAAGTGTAATGCTAGAAAAATCGAAATTCCGCCAGAAATACGATTTTTGAGCAAATAAATTTCTTCAAAATGGTTTTTGGAGCAAAACTCAATTTTTTCAAATGAACAGTGTTGATACCGTGGTACCATTTATTAGTACTATTAATAAGGAATTTATTCATATGTCGTATTAAAATGTGCGATAAATACAAACAAAATTACAGCTAAAAGAAAATAGGAAAATACATTTTGTTCTAATTACCTTGTTATACATAAGGTGGCTTTGGAATACAAAAAATGATCACAAAACATTACAACAGTTGTTCAAAATGCTGTCCATTAACGTCAATGCACTTTTGAACTCGCATAGCTGTTTCTTGAAGAACGTTTGCCAATTGCTGGGCCGTTATGCTATTAATTGCGCGTCTTACTCGTAGCTCCAGGTCATCACGGGTTGTAACAGCGGTTGCGTAGACAATATTTTTTAAATAACCCCCAAACAAAGAAATCAAGGGGTGTTAAATCAGGTGACCTTGGAGGCCACCTCACAGGACCATTCGTCGAAATTACGTTTTCTCCGTATCTCCGTTGAAGGTAATCAATTACTATCCATGAATTATGGGGAGGAGCGCCATCTTGTTGGAAATACATTCTCTGTTGTAAATGGAAAGGTAATTTAGCTAAACTGTCCTCAATTTCATTTTGCAGAAATCTCAAGTATCGGGCTATTGTTTTCAAATATTATTAGACCAATGATTCTACTACCGATTATTCCAAGCCAAACATTGAAACTGAACCGCAATTGAAAGTTACCCTTCCGTAATAAATTTTGATTTTCTTGTGACCAATATTTTGCATTTTGTCAGTTAAATAATCCCAAATTTGTAAACCTAGACTCGTTCGAAAATAAAATCATTCCCAAAAAATCATTGTTTGGCTGCACGTTATTCTGAAAAATCCAATTGCAATATTCCTTCCTACGTTCGTAATCATTTCCGTACAAGTCTGGTGCAATTGGTATTTAAAAGATTTATAGTACTATTTGTGCAAAATTTGGCTTACTGTTTGGTGACTGATTTCCAATTCAAACCCAATTTGCCTTAAAGAAACAGTCTTATCAACTTCTATCCGAGCCAAAACATTAATTTCCGTTACTTCGTCAAGAATGAAATTTTCCTCGGGATCATCATTGTTGGGCCCACTTCGGAATTGATTTTCAAGACGATTAAAATAATTTTTCGCTGGACATTGTCTATCATGATATCGTTCGGCATAAAGGTGTCTAGCCGCAATGGCATTTTTTCTACATTCCTCATAAATAATTAACATGTCTACTTTTTAATCTCTTGTATAAATTTGCGGCAATTTGCACACAATTAACAAGAATTTTAAACAATTTTTAAAGACACAATAAAAACACCGGTAACCCATAAATGTTTGACAAGCTAAATATTTCATTGTTTTCAAAGCCACCGTAGTTACTTCTTAACATTTAATTAGAACAAAATTATATTTTCTTATTTTCTTTTAGTTGTAATTTTGTTTGTATTTATCGTACATTCTAATATGACATATGAATAAATTCCTTATTAATAGTACTAATAAATGGTACCTCGGTACCAATATGGTTCCATTTGAAAAAAATTGAGTTTTTCCCCAAAAACCATTTTGATGACCTTTTTTGCTCATAAATCACGTAATTTAGTATTCTTGACGGGATTACGATTTTTCTAGCAATACACGGGTCATTTAGAATTAATCGGAACCGCCATGGCACACTTAAATGGAAAACTAAAAATTATGTTATAAAAAATACTGACGTTTGAAATGTCACTTATTTAGTATCGTCGGATTCAGAAAATTATGCAGAATTTAAAAACGCAATAATATACAGGGTATTCCATTAAAATATCGAGAGTTACTGTCATTTCCGGCGAAACCGGAAGTGAAAAAAAATCACTTGTATGTCAAAAAGTGCCGCTTATTATGTATATAGGATATCCCAAATTTCAATCAATTATCTTCAAAACTAAAGGAGAAAATGGGGGTGTACCATGATCCTGTTACACTCGGTACACAGGGTGGGGCAATAGTTAGTCCGACTTCGATATCTCGAGTTCTATGATAGCTAGAAACTTAAGTAAACTAGACAATAGAGTCTATAACAGGAAATCGTTTTCGAATTTACAGGATGAGCCAAGACGATTCTACAGGGCCAAGTAAAATTTTTAAATGAAATGCCATGTATATCAGAACATTTTTTGAAACCTCTTTGTGGCCTCCTTTCACTCCTGTATTATTATTAACTTTCTCCCAACCACTTGGATGTAATGATTTTTTTTGTTGAAGTCATGCAATTTACCATGTGTATATTAAAAAAATCACTACAGTCACAATTATCGATTTTAAGAAAAAAATATGTGAGTGCCAGTTATGAGACACCTGTGTGTGTAATGACGCTCAGCCATTTTCACTTCCTAAAAATATACAGGGTGGCCAAAAAGGTTTATAAATTTACAACTTTTTGAACTTAACTTTTAAATTTTCAAATAGAACACCCTGTATATTTTTGGAAGAGGTGATGTAAGAGTGAAAAGTGAACATATTTGTACATACGTATATGGCTATTTGTGATCGTTTTCAATTGAACAATAACTGCAAAATTCAACAATAAAAGTTAAGAATGTGAGTCAATAATAATACAGGTGTGGAAGGAGGCCACAAAGAGGTTTCAAAAAATGTTCTGATATACATGGCATTCCATTTAAAAAAATGTTAGTTGACCCTGTACAATCGTCTTGGCTCACCTATTCACATATTCGAAGTTAATTTCCGGTTATAGACTTTTTTGTCTAGTTTATTGATGTTTTCAAATCAAGATTTTAACTATCATAGAACTCGAAGTTAAATGATGGACATAACTTAAAAAAGAAGACACAAAAGGAAAACCACTGACCCATCGCACCTTTGTGGCTTCCACTTGGATAGCTCTATATTAGAGCATCGACCAAGCATCGCACACGCGGGCAACTATAGCAACCTGCGTGATATTTCCGACCCAGGAGAATATATAAGTACAGAGAAAGAAGCTGTACCACGGGATTATATACATTACAGTACAAAATAACTTGATTTAACGGGTACGCCCGCATAAAGCAATTTTTTGCATACTTCCACCTTGCATTCTTTATGTGGTTCCACCCAAATGACTTTTTTTTAATTAAACACCACAGGTAATGCAACCCCCTGTATCCCTGAAGGTAACTCAAGGTACCATGTGTAATAGACGGCTACATATTTAGAGATAATGGACACACACCCAATGTCCGAGTATGCTAGGATTAATTTCTGGTTTAGAAGAAATCCTAGCTCCTCGACCGGGGATCGAACCCCGGGTGAGAGGCAAGTGTCCTTACCGCTCGACCACGAAGCCACATATCGTGTTCAACACCGGATCAAAGCAACTTGATGAGTTATGGTGGATGAATGGATGGATCTGTTCGCGTCTCCCTTTTTCGAAAGGGATGTAAAATTGTGGGTCCATGTACCTGTGATATGAACTCTACTCCCACGACAAAGTGAAAATTTGCTGGTTTAAGGGTGCCAGTATTTACACATTCATTGATGAGCTCCTGGCGTTGGTAATTTGTCCTCATAGCAGAAGTAAGTGATTGAAAAAAGTAAACAGAAATCACAAAATATTTTTGCACGTTGATGTATAAACTTATTACATTTAAATTTACATACGAAAACCTGAATGTCTTGAACGTATTCTTCTTCTTGTTGTATAATGAAACGATATAAGCTATTGCGTATAAAGAAAATTTACTTCACTTTGTGCAGCATTTTCCTTGTGTTATAAGAAAACATAAATAAATAGTTTACTCTTTCTATTTCAAAGTCGCAAAGAATAAATAGGGATTGAAATAATAGTTGTTTTTATTCACACATTGATAATATATTGTTCTTCAAATATAGCTGATGCGTGTTCCACTTTGTTTTCATTTATTTTATATTAAAACAAAAAAAAATAGGAATATATGTCTAAGGTGTTTTTCCTCAGTGTAGTCGGTTATCCAATGTACATACTTACATATTTCATATAAATTATAAATCTAGACACAGAATCTAGATTAATTGTCGACCTTAGGTTAATTAAGAATCTGTAGTTTATTTATTTAATAAATTAAAAATCGTTATAAAATTTTAAATGAATTTAAAAATAATTTATTATTATATATTATAATAATTAAATAAGAAAATTTTCAAATCAAATATAAATTGTGTCAATTCTTACTTAGTACACCCCTGTTCTGGAGGAAATATAATAAATTCAAGACAGAATATTTCTCATGATGTAACGTGTATATGACGCTACTGTCGGGCAGATGGCAGCACTTAAATGAACTAGAATCATGTATCTCTGTTTTTAGTATTTTAGTGTGTTTTTTAAGGTTATACTCATTTTGTTCCACAAGGAAATAAACAACCTTTCATATAATTTATATTAGTGAAAAAAAGTTTAAAACCTGCAATTAATTGTGCAAGAAGTTTTTTTACATGGAAGAATTAGAAACACGAGTGCAGAAACATGTTACCAATTTTTGTAAAATATTACCTAAGCATGTTGAGAATTGGAAAATAACATTACAAGAAGCAGAAAAATCTGCAAAGGCACTATCAAATTATGCTGAGCAAATATGTCATATAGAGAAGTAAGTTTTATTAAATATTTAATTAGGGTGTCGCTTCCAAAATTTCCAGGGGGGGGCTGAGCAAAATTTTTTAGAATAATTCAAAATTTGTATATGGATAATGGAAAAATTACAATAAAATTTATTTGTGGATGTTAATTTACCCAATTTTTTAAATTATTTAGCACTATAATTTGGTTTTTATTATAGTATACCTACCTATCCATATATTAATGAAAAATATTCATTATGTGTCAAAAGACAGGAGGGGTCATGTATAAAATATTTATAGAATATCATCCCAGACAGCAAAAAAGATCTTTTAAAAATATTTCGTAAACATATTAGGTTAAATATTTCATTATTTTAGAAATATTTTGTTAATATTGTTACAATATTACGGAAGTATTTTTGCGGACCACTTTTTTGTCATTAAAAAATGTTATATAAACATTTAAGGAAAAGCTATTAAAATATTTTGAAAATGTACCTATTTTAAATAATGGAATATATATACAGAGTGGTTCAGTTTTCAAGGTACAAACTTAGGAATGTGTAGAGTAGGATGTAAAAATAATAGGAATTTCATCTATGAATATAATTCGAAAAATGCACCATAATTTAGATACAGGGTGTTGAGGTTGCATTAAAAAAGTTTATAATTTAATATCTAAGCTATTGTTTTCAAATTTGTCACATCGTCTTTCTATGTAAAGCTGCATTGACATTTCAAATCAAAAATAGTAACAGAAAGCCATTGGCGTAAATACGGTTACAAACCACTTTTATTTAGATATAAGTAGTACTCCATTGGATATTTTTGAAAAGAATTAATTGTAAACTGCTAAATTGCCCTTGGCATTCTGAAGTAAAAAGTGTTTTGGTAAAATTTTGATAGAACAAGCCGTTTCCGATTTATTTGTAATTAACTAATTAATTTTGTGCAGATATTTATGCATGATGGGGCACCAGCATATGTTACTTTAAATATCGGACATTTAAATAAAATATTTTCAAATAGATGGATCAGTAGTGAACATGATGCTTTGGTAAACGTGGTGGCCAGCGTTCTCCTGATATAATGCCGTGTGATTATTTTTTATGGGACATTTTCAAAGCCATGGTGTATTCCACTCAAATAAACATAGAAATAGAATTGTGGAGACAAGTTCAGATGTCGTAAACGCCGTAAAAAATGAACATACTTAAATAATTACTAATGTGATCTTTATCATGACTGAATTAAATGTAAAATAATGATTTTTTGCAAAAACTGTCTAAAAATTTTAACATTTTTGTTATCTTTAATGGGCGAAGAAGGCCATTAACAGTACCTGAAATAATTTGGCCTTTTAGAACGTATAAGTACTTCGCATTCAGGAACATTGAATTAATTTATTGAATAAGATGCATCAATATATTTATAAATTTGTAATTTTAACTTTCACAGTTGTGTACTTTTAGTTTTCAGTTAATATTGCATATCCGTGTATATTTTTCTGTATATATTATATTTTTAAAACATATTTCTTTATTTTTAACGCATGGTATTACGACGGTGATCCTACAATTTTGTAAAGATAGGCGAGAAAACTGCATGCAGTGGGTTTAATAAGTCAAGGTGGTACGACGGTATATGCAACAAAAAATATATTTAGTAAATCATTAATAGGTGATAAATGTTTTTAATTAAAAGTCTTGATCTAAAATAAACACAAATATATATATATATATATATATATATATATATATATATATTGTATGTTTATTTTATATTTATATATATATATATATATATATATATATATATATATATATATATATATATATATATATATATATATATATATATATATATATATATATATATATATATATATATATATATATATATATATATATATATATATATATATATATATATATATATATATATATATATATATATATATATACCCGTACATATACTGTTTTGACAATTATTGCATTTTAATAACTTCATCTTCATATACCTCAATTTAATTCATTGCGCAATATGCCTAGCTCATGGATTAAATAGAGTAGCAGAATTAATTAGAAGTGAATATACCAATGTTAATGAATTAAATAAAAATGGTAAAACGATTTTTTTAAAAGCACCTATAAGAGTGCAACTATATTATAGTATAGACAAACTCCCTGATGAACCACTGCCCCCTCATCCCGTAATTACCGGGGGGATACGTATGGTTAGAGGCCACAAACTTTTATTTTAAATATTTTTATACTTTGGAAACAGGAAATATGCCATTATCAGATTCAATTCTCTTCATTGTTCATTTTTTTTATTATTATTTATTTTTGTTCTTCCTTTTCTTTAGTATTTATTGTTCGTTATTTTAAGTTTTAAGTAGGTATCTATTTGTTTATGATATTATTATATTAATATTAGATTAAGGATAATAAGTAACTCTACGTATACCCACGACCAAGTCTCCAATTTTATGGGATTACTAATGTTTTTTGCACGAAATTTTAATATATACTGTTACGCCACTGGACTGTGTAGACTGGTTAGATGTGACTGGAATTGTACGAGAATGGCCGGGAATATTCTGGAATGTTCTAGACCGTGTGAATGGATGTATAAATAAGATGCACGGTGGGCCGAGACTCAGTCTTAAGTTAAACGTGAACGAGTAAAGAAGAAATAAAAAAGAGACTTATAAGTGTTCAATTGTGATTATAATTAAGACTTATTAATCTATTGTTGTAATTGTTAATTAGTAAATAAAGTAGTGTGTAAGTGTTACCTGGACTTTCAATCAACGAATCTACGAGTATAGGTGTTTGTGGGGAGAGCAAACACGTAACAATACATTATTAGTTGGTCGAATCGACCTTTACTGGGTGAAAATCCACGTTAAAACTGAATAAACTGTTTTACGAATTTCACAAAAATTTTTATGTGTATATTTTTTAAAAAACATAATAATAGCATGACAATTGTTTCTTCAGATGTGAGTACAAGACTGACATTACAATGCTAGACAGGTATAAATAGAGGTTCAGTAAAGTTATAAAAATAATCGTAAAAATAATTTTGAATACATTATGAATGAGCATGTTTGCAGCTATCAAAAAATGTTTCCAAACATATCATTTATTACATTAGTAATTAGTTTTATCAATTTGTTTATTTACTATATATTTTTTACAGGATCATGGTACGCCCTCTATTTTCTTTTAGTTTTGAAGATGAACGATTGAAATTTGGAACATCCCATATACTTAATAAACGTCACTTTTTGACATATAAATGATTTTTTTTCCACCTCCGATTACACCGGAAGTGACACTAACTTTTGATTTTCAAATGGAACACCCTGTATTTTTTAATTCTGCATAATTTTCTGAATTCAATGGTACCACAATAAGTGACATTTCAAACGTTAATATTTGTTTCAATTTAATTTTTAATTTTTCATTTAAGTGCGTCATAACTTCCGATTTATTCTATTTGACTCGTGTAATGCTAAAAAAAATTGAAATCCCGTCGAAAATACTAAATTATGTGATTTATGAGCAAATAAAAATGGTTTTTGGGATGAAACAAAATTTTTTCAAATGGGACCATATTGGTACCTTGGTACTATTAGTACTATTAATAAGGAATTTATTCATACGCATTATTAAAATTTGCGAAAAATATAATCAAAATTACAGCTAAGAGAAAATAAAAAATAATACAAATTAATTATAATTATCTAGGTATATCTATCTTGGGAATACAAAATAGGAACACAAAATATTACAACAGTTGCAGTGCCAAAGACTATATTTTTACTTTTATTTGGATTTTATAGGAGTGAATTTTGAAGGGTCCAATTTTTTATTTCATTTAAATAAATCATGATTAATGTTCATTTAGGCTTTCTCAGACTTCATCTCATCAAAATAAAGTAAAGTTGTATATCGTCAACGTGCAGGGAACAATATTTCGTGACTTGAGGCAAGTCTGCGGTGTAGATGTTAAAAAGCAAGGGCCCCAAAATCAAGACTTGAGCACTCCCGAGAGTAACAAGCGTTTGTCAGAGAGACTTCTTCCACTTGTGGTGTCAAAACAAGTATATTGAAAATGATTTAGTAAGACGTGAGCCACATTAAGATATTTTTATCCTCTCTCCCGTAGAATTTAAACTTTTTTTATTAGCAGGTCGGGTGTTCTAAGGAGTCAAAATCTTTTGACATATCTAATAACTAAAGTCGAGGAAGTTCGTTTATCAAAATTAATTGATCTCAAAACATCATCGAAAATAGTAATCAAGGCCGTGGATGTTCCATGATTCTTTCGAAAAGCCGACTGTATTTTGGGAATTACATTATGGTCTCGCACATGAGGGGTTAGTTGACCATAGATAACAAACTTCGCTGAACTGAACTGAAAGTACTAAAGTAATGGGTCTAAGTTCCGTGATGGTGCTTATCCTGCTATTGTTAGGTATTGATTTAACTAACACCCGTTTCCAGATTAAGGGGACTGTTCCGCTTTCAAATGAAAAATTTATAATGTGTGTTAGAGGTTCCGCTATGTATGGTAACCTTAATTGTAGCATTTTGCATGAGATACCGTCATATCCAACTGTGTGAGGTTTTTGTTTTGAAATTAAATTGTGAATAACTTCAACTGAGGCATATTGTAATTCGAGGCTGCTATGTGAGTAACGGTTATACTCGAATTGTGCAAGATAATTTTCAGGAATGCAATTACGTGGTATAGAATCAGTAAAGAAGTTGTTGCTATTGTTTTCATCGCAGAGGTTTTCAGGAAGTGGTGCAAAATGTTGCCTAGATTTAATGACTCCATTAGATTTTAAAGTAGACCATAAATTTTTTGGATTTTTGATATTTTGATTAATATGGAAATTAAGAAAGGCTTTTTGTTAATTTTTTATTGAAGTGTTGTAGATGTTTCTATCTACAGGTCTTCTGTTGCTTGTAAACGTATTTCAAGCTTTAGTTTTGATTTTTTTAGTTGTTCAAAATGCTGACATTAACGTCAATGCACTTCTGCCTTCGCATAGCTGTATCCCAAATAACATTCGCCAATTGCTGGGCCGTTATGCTATTAATTGCGCGTCTTACAACTCCAGGTTTCCACGGGTTGTAACGGTGGTTGTGTGGACAATATTTTTTAAATGATCCCAACCAAAAAAAAATTAGGGGAGTCAAATCTGTTGACCTTGGAGGCCATCTGATAGAACCATTCGTCGAAATGACGTTTTCTCCGAATCTCTGTTGAAGGTAATCAGTTACTATTCTTGAGTTATGTGGAGGAGCGCCATTTTGTTGGAAATACATACCCTGTCCTAAATACAAAGGTAATTCATTTAAAATGTCCTCAGTCTCATTTTACAGGAATCACAGGTATCTCGGGCACCAGTCAAGGTTCCTTCAAATATTATTGGGTCAATTATCATACTACCGATTATTCCAAGCCAAATATTGAAACCGAATCGCGCTTGAAAATTACTTTGCCTTAATAAATTTTGAATTTAATGTGACCAAAATCTCGTATTTGGTCGTATAATAACCCCATATTTGTGAACCTCATCCGAAAATAAAATCCTTCCCAAAAAAATATTGTTTGGCTGCACGTTATTATGTAAAATTCCAATTGCAGTAGCCTATTCTACGTTGGTGATCATTTTCGTACAAGTGCTGGTGCAATTGGTATTTAAAAGATTTATAGTTGTATTTGTGCAAAATTTGGCATACCGTTTGGTGACTGATTTCTAATTCAAACGCAATTGCCTTCAAGAAACAGTCTTAACAACTTCTGTTCGAGCCAAAACATTAATTTTCGTTCTTTCATCAATAATAAAATTTTCTTCGGGATCATTGTTGGGCTCTCTTTGGAATTATTTTTCAGTACGATCAAAATAATTTCTCGCAGGACATTGTCTATCAGGATATCGTTCGGCATAAAGGGTGCAAGCCACAACTGCATTTTTCTACATTCCCCATAAATAATTTACATGTTCACTTTTTCATCTCTGGTATATATTTGTGGCATTTGGAACAACATTAACAAGACTTTTAGACAATGTTTATCGACAATAAAAACATATGTTTGACACGCTAAATATTTCATTGTTTTTAAAGCCACAATTAATGACACGCTAAATATTTCATTGTTTTCAAAGCCACCATTTAATTACAACAAAATTGTATTTTATTATTTTCTCTTAGCTGTGATTTTGATTGCATTTTAATAATGCATATGAATAAATTCCTTATTAATAGTACTAATAAATACCATAGTACCAATATGGTTTGAAAAAATTGTGTTTTGCCTCAGAAGCCATTTGGTGAACTTTATTTGCTCATAAATCACATAAATTAG
Organism: Rhamnusium bicolor; assembly: GCA_029963845.1. Taxonomy (NCBI): domain Eukaryota; kingdom Metazoa; phylum Arthropoda; class Insecta; order Coleoptera; family Cerambycidae; genus Rhamnusium; species Rhamnusium bicolor. The sequence continues at coordinate 235,948 of JANEYF010002106.1, forward strand.
GATTTTTGACGAAATTCCGATTTTTCTATTTTTACACGGGTCAATTAGAATAAATAAGAACAGTCATGAGTCGACACACTTAAATGGAAATGTCACTTATGTGGTATCATTGGATTCAGAAAATTACGCAAAATTCAAAAATGCAATAATATATAGGATGTTCCATTTGAAAATTAAAAGTTAGTGTCACTTCCGGTGAAACCGGAAGTGAGAGGAAAATCATTTATATGTCAAAAAGTTACGTTTATCGGGTAAATAGGATGTTCCAAATTTCATTCCTTTATCTGCAAATCTAAAGGAAAAAAGGCGGGTGTACCATGATCCTGTTACACTCGGTATTTTAAATTATACCCAATTAAATTGAATATATTGCGTTAATTATTATTACGAAACATTAGACACAACTTTTTTCGTTATAGTTTTTGGGAGTTGCACAAATCTGCTAACCGTAGCAAAAGCCTTCACTGATTCATAAACTGTCAGATAGTGTTGACCATTCTATAATTTGTTTCAATTTTTCTTAATATTAATACAGTTTTCGAAATAATGTTTGTATTTCGAATGCGAAATGTTTTTGCGTTCTCATTCTCATTTTCGAGCGAAAAAATAGCATTTCGCATTCTAGATACAAAAATAATTATTAAACGCTGCTTTATCGCCTCGGTAGTGTGACTCCCATCCATACTACCGGGATTCATATCCGGGCCGTACCAAATCGATGAGGTAATGGATGAGGGGTCCTGCTCGCCTTACCATCTTTCTAAAGGGACTGTAGTGTTACATGTATATGCAATGCGAGTACTTTAAAGATTTATAACAAAATACAAAGTGGGTGTTTAGAAAAATTTCCAGATTAAAAGTACCTTATCTCATGGTATGGCGTCGGTGATTGGCGGCAATCGGGCCCGCGCCTAGTTCTTTTGGCACCCTTGTGCATTTAGCTCTTTTGGCGCACTTGTGCATTTTAATATATTTCGCCCTCAGTTTTCATAACGCTGATATATGGGTAAAGATACAGGTAAAAAATAAGTAACTGAATGAAATACATATAATAGATTGCAATTTCTTTTTGTTTTTTTTTTCTATCATTGTACATTTTATTTGCTAGCCCGAACGCCTTGACGCCGTCATGCACCGTACCACTTTGCCCTTATGTACGGTGCGGGCCAGGCGGAAATATGCCGACGTTAAATAAGTGATAAATAGGGTTAGCAGAAATGTGCGGCGGGACATAGGCATGCGCCTCATAATAAGCGTAATAAAAGAAATTGACTATTAACAAAAGCAATAAACTGTTAACTTACGCTTTTAACTAGCTTAATGAACTAGCTTGGTTATCACAAACTGGAGAAGATCTGTAAAAACTTTGCAGCATCAGATATGTTTTTATGGTTGTCTCCGTGAGTGATTTTCACTGTGGTGAAAAAATATGCTTATATTTTGAAAATGACCGTTCGACATCTATTGATGTAATACAGGTATACTTAAAATAGTATTTGAACGTACTTAACGGATCTTGGGTTGTACCATCAGTACCACCACAAAGTCTTAATCTGGTAAAACCGGTGTCTTGCTTTAACACACGTGCGAACGTTTTCTAACGGGCTCATTTTTTTCTTCATCTATAGTGTGTAGCAGTTGATTTACTTCGTCTACTATTTGCAGAGATTCTGCTAACGACAACGCACTGTTTTATAAGTTTTGTAGTCTTTTATAGTTCATGTGAATAGTTTTTAAAGCTGTTTCAACGGAAATATCTTCGAATTTTGTTTGGCTCTCCTTAATAGCTGCAGTCTTGACAGCTAATTCATTGTAATTCATTGTAGTATCATAGTTTTTATTTGTTGTAAATATTCAGCATAATAAAGAGCTGCCTTCAATCAGTTCCCCAACGTGTAAGAATCGGCTGTGGTGGTTCGGGAATACCGGGACACTTGCCATGAAATGCGCGAAGACGTTTAGGAGATTTAAGGAACACTTTTTCTGTACTTGCTATTAATGCATCTATCTCTGGACAACCTTGTCGAATAGTTTCTGCCACAAGGTATGAAGCATGCATTTTACACGTAATATATACCAACCTACAACCGTGTTCTTGAAGAGAACGGCCTACCAAACGCATTGTCGTGATCGGTCACAAACATCAACACTTGACTTGTTGACAGATCAAATTTTTCTAACGTCTCTAGCACCACCCGCTTAATTGTTTTGCCAGTACATTCAGTTAGCCTTTTGCTGGCTAGTAATAGTGAAAATGTCGGTTTAAAAGGGTCCAGTACACGTACTATAACATTTACAAAATAGAATTTTTCTTACGATCTGTTGTCTCGTCAACACAACCACAGCCGTGTATTTTTTAATATACATTTGATCTTATTTACAATGTCTTCGAATACAGTGGGTACATAGTTACGCAACGTTGCGTGACTTAGTAACGTCACTGGGGATTATATTTATTCCAGAACTCCCGAAATGGTTGTTTATCGAGTAAGTGCAGTGAAACATCACAGGCAATCAGCATTAACAGTAAATCAAACATAAACTGTGTTTTCGAAGACACCAATTTTTTCTTTTTTGTTTTATGCTGCACAGTATTTACGTGACGTCTACAATCATATTTATCCCAGGACATCAGGTCTGTCTCGCACACCTTACAAATTATTTTAGCACCATTATAGAATAAATCCAGAATTCACTGATAAATTTATTCACCTTGTCAGCGTATGGCCGTTTTTCACCCTTGCGCACGTCTGACATATTTTATTATTAAATTAATATCAACAATAAAATACAATAAATAAAATTATCAAGACAACAACATAAAATACAATGGAGAGGAATAAATTAGCGTGTAAACACTACTACATACAACAATGGACAAGTCTCGTGGCTGGCTTCGATTTATCCGGTCATTGCCTCACCAGATATCTATCTACCTGCTGTTACACCACTGAATAGCCGCACGACTTGCCAACTCTAGTGATAAAGAACACACTGCTTTAATGTTTTTTTTTAAGTTTAGGAGACAGTCGCTCTCAAAAACTGTTTTGTATTATATCCGCCATTATTTTTTGAAAATTCTTGCTAATGTTTGAGTTTAAAATAAAAAAACAGAAAAAGTTATGAAAGGAATATAGGATTTTCTCTACCTCTGTAGTAATAATAATAACAGAAAAGGGAAGAGATGATTCTAAACTTATTGACATTGTTGAAATTTTATAATTTTAAGGTCCGCGAGTAAATAGTACGTGACTAGAGACGGGAAGTACCCAGGACACCGCGCTGAATTACATAAAGATATGATAAATGATATATTACGATTGGCGATTTTGTAGTATCGAAAATAACAGGAGCAATAAATATTTCACTAAACACACAACACTGCACACTAGTAATTTCTAGAGTTCCAGTAAATTGGCAGCATCTGTTGAGGATGTTCAGGAATTCACTTTTGACGCCTGTTGCTCAAAATACATATACAAATACAAAAAATTCTTTAAGAGATTGAATAGATGTTAAATATGTATGTGAAGTATAAGTTGACAAAACCAAAAAGTCCTTATAGCTCGTGAAGAGATGTAGATATCGAAAAAATATATAAAACACACCTCTTCATACTTTCTGTCGACTTTAACAGCATACTATCCTGTGCAAAAGTCTCAGTCCCTTTGGACGAAAAACAAAAGAAAAATTGGAAAAGATCGAATAGATTTTTGTTAGCTGTCTACGGGCACTTTATTGGCTAGTTACGCATCTTCTGTAAAAACATTTGATTAGTTTCTTGTGAAGTGCTACTCAGCAGAATGTGTTTTTTCAGCGCACTGCAGATGCATTCATATAGGAAGCTACGTCGGTTACATAGAGTATCACCCGTCCTTTACTGTTCTCCAAGTCGGCGTTACATATTTTTCTTAGAACGAAAAGTAACAAGCACCATTTTGGGGGTAAACTGCGGGAAGCGGATATTGCCGCATGCAGTTACCATAGCCGTTCTGACGACCCGTATAGCGAAATCGAGCGCTGCACTAAAAAGGTTAAAATTGTGCTTCTGCAAAAACATCTGTTTTTACCATGCTGTATACCTATGTACGATACGATATCTACATAAACAGCACAGAAATTAGACAACCCCCGAATCAAAAACCGAAGTTGCACGGGCGAGGGTTATACTTGAAAAAACGGGGACATGCAACCATTCCCACTGACATTGCTAGTGTCGGTGGCGGGATTCGAATCCGCAGGACTATGGAGAGATTATTTAGTCACACCTGCCATCGCGTGCTCTAGTCAACTACTCCACCAAGCCGGTGCGGACCTGGAATGTACGATTTACTCGCGTACTTTAATAATCATACAGAGCTCGTACCAAAACTTAGTACGTCTGTGCTGCGTTGTTACGATAAGAATTCAACAAAACCTAAAGACATTAATCACTAATTCAGTATTTGTAAGTAAATATAACTTCATTACTACTCTTTGAATCTGGAGAAGGTGATCTATCGTTAATGTGTCTAAAATATATTATGCTATATGGTAAAAAAGTTGAGTGTAATAATTCTAGTGGTAATTATGACATTTTATGCCATATTTTTTACTACATTTTTTCTTATCGGTATTTTTACATTATATAAATAACAACGAAAATATAGCATGGGAAAACAATCTGTCTGGGATATAAAAATGTTTATAAGTTTGCATATAAAAAATAATAATAATTAATGTTTAATTTTATTTTCTCAAAAATATTAAAATTAGCACAATTATAACAAATAATATTTTTGTTTCAGAACCGATATAAAATATGTGGATGATTTTTCCAGTTTACAACAAAATTTACTATACACAATTTTTAATGAAATGGAATACGAAATATCTAAATTAAAAGAGCTTATGTGAGTATTCTATAAGAAAATATTTGGTAATAAATTATATTAAATTCTCCACTATTTCACTCTCATGTGAGAAATCGTTTTAAATGATTTAAGTTGCAAAAAGAAAGGTCCTGTCTTCTCACAAATTATATTTACGTATAATTAGTTTCGGGGTCAATCTTGACTCCATCCTCAGATACACTAAAACTTCTAATTTTAATGTATCTGGTTACACGTACACACACATAATTTGTGAGAATATAATAAGATCTTTTGTGCAACTTATATTTACTTTTTCTTTTTTACAGAAAGCAACTAAATGATTTAAATCATGATACTAAAAATAAATTATCAGTATTAGAAAGATCAACAGTGGATTTAAACTGGGATAATAATTCTCTATTAATCAGAGGAAGTGCGTTACAACCCCCTTTATCAAGGATATTACAATACGGATTAAAATTTTCGCTATACTTTGCAGAAAGTCTGAAATCAATTAATGAGCATGTTAAACGTTTCGATATTAGGGATCAGAATTCAATGAATTCTTTTCAAAATTCTTTTAAATTTGATTTAGAAAATTGTCTTGTAAGAAATTTATTATCTATAACACAGTATGTAAATAATGAGAAACTTCTTACTTGATTGTGTCTTTATGTTACAAATTTCCTACCTAGCATAATATATTTTCATACAAATATACAGGGTGGTGAACGAGAAGTGAGTAAGTATTACTTATATTAAAAAATGACCAGAATGTGAGATGTTTGGTTAATTACAGAGATTTTTAGTATTTTTTCCCTGTAGTTGCCTTACTCTGCACAACTCCGTTACTCATTTTTTTATCTAGTTAACAGTGGCTTTATTTCATATCTATTTCTTTCTCAAACACTTCTATGATAACCAGTGTACATTGCAATTGTTTTGTTTGTTGTAAATAACCGATGATAAATCTTTTGTATATATTTTTTTCAGATCCTATTGAATAGAACATTTTGTAAAATAATTAGTGCCTTGCTTCTTATATCTGATTAATCTTTCTAGGACCCTGTGGAATCGGTCTTCACTGCAGCTATCCGAGACCCTATTAACCGCTAATAAGCAAAAGTGCTGTTCCTGCACTTTAAAGGGAACTGGCGCCCGAGTAATAATCGAAAATCGTACTACCGCCGCACCGTCACGTCACCTTGGGTATTACAAGTGACGTCTTCTTCCATAAAGGAAAAAAAGAGTGTCACACCATGTTGCATTGCAATTTTCTCGAAACTGTGAAGGTGTGGAGTATAGTACTAAAAATAATATAACAATAATAATATCTCTATATTATTTCGATCAATACGTTTTATTATAACAGACATTTATTTTAACAGAAATCTGCATAATTAAACTAGTATTTATTATTATGAGAGGCATATTTTACTATGGATCGCCAAATCAATTAATAGTGCAAACAACGGAAATAAATATGTGTATTAAAAATTAATTGGAAACTAAAAATGGTATTCTCATTTCAGAATTTAATCCTCTTTTTAAAAATGGAATCGTTTATCCCTATCATCATTAACACATTCAGAACCGCTGAAAATGTCTGTTGAAGGGATGAATAGAACATTAAAAAAAAACGGAAAATTCTGATTGTGCCACCAAAAATGTTGAAGGGCGCCGGCGCCAGTATTGATTCTGTTTACAGCGTGAGTTGGTGTGTGTGGCGCTTAACGGAAGGACGTTTTATCGTCCTTACAATTGGCAGGTGCGTAAAAACTTTTTCTGATATTAATATAAAATAATTTGTAAGAATTATGACTGTCATATAATGCTTACCAACAACAATGAAGAAGTGATTAAACGTAAATGTTTATGAAACAATACTACAACATTCAGTGTATATTAAAAGTTGAAAAACGAACGTGCAAATAAGATAAATTGTAGAAATAATAGTAACTAATCAATCAATCATCGTTAACGCGTTCTTGGTATGCTTTTGATTAATTTTTTAATTTGAAATTTAGCACTAAGGCAGGGTGAGAAGGTGCTCAAAGAGGATATATTTATGAAACATTAATTAATACACAATTAATTTTTAATGGGTTTTCTGGAAACATTTTATTACTTTTGATCTTATGATGATGTTTTATACAATTATTTGTAACATTTTTTGATATACGTGCATACTGGTACATATAATTACTTTAGATCCTGAGGATAGCTGTATATTTTTAAGAAAATATATACAGTGTGTTTCACTTTCTATGAATTCAATTCGATATTTAATTTTTTTCTTAACGAATCAAAATATTTTTGGTTTGTACGAATGCCTAAAACACATTTTTCATGTATTCTAACCAAGATCACGAGAAAATTGAAATTCCTATTTTCGCTGTGGGTGGGACAGCAAAATGATATTTAGAAGTTTTTCAAAATCAAAATCATTCAACAGTTTGATTATACAGGGCGATTCGTGAGCAATGTGCCATAGCCTAATGGCAGATAGAGCACTTCTTCAAGGCAAGTCTGGATCTACAAGAAAAACATTTTTTGACCACTGGTGAAGAAGATACACGGTGTTTTATGCATTTGGTCTGACAATTCAAAGAGCTATTCTCTGCAACGGATTGGATGTAACCGAATGAAATTTACCAGCAACATTTCTCACCTGGGACTTGTCAGAATGGCCTACTTGGTTTTGAAAACTTCAGGGCCGGACTCGGTAAAAGTCTGCCCTCCTCGACAAAAAAGTACATTTTTCTATCGCATTCGGAAAGTTCAGAGGAAATGCTATCAGAATAGCGAATCAATTTTGACGGCACACTTAAACCGTTTCAGAAAAAAATCACAAAACAATTTAGCGCATCATAACTAACACTTTGACCGGGCATTAATTATGGAATAGTTTGATAGAGTCTATTCAAATGCTTCCGATCCATATCCCTTCTGAGACATAACAAAAAACAGCAAAAAGCATACCTAGCAAGAAAAAGACAGGGCCATACTTGTGAAATTTTAAAGGTATACAAAATAATAAAATTCGAATGAATTACGTGTATAATCTACATATAAAAAGCATGCACACATAAACGTATGTCCGATTTTTAAAAACCGAAATAGTAAAATTAATTGATACCAAAAAAACCGCTCTGCAGCATAAGCGGATGGCGAGCGCCGCGGTGCACTTTCAAACACTAAAATTGTAAAATTTCATAAAGACATTCATAAGCAATAATTACAAACTGGTCTGAACGATTTTACTGCAATCCGAGAGTCCCCACAAAATTTTAATTTTAGTGGTCGACAGAAGCAAATAATTATCAGAGGCCAGAGCCATCATAAAATAGTAAAAGCTAAATTTCTGCATTTCTATCATACAAATTTTATAAGATGTTAGTCGCATACACTAAAAAATTAATTATTATAAAACAAATAAATAACAATTAATATTAAAGTAAAATAATTTAAGACAAAATAATAATAATGATTTCAGGCAACAATCATTGTTTCCACAGCGTCTCATTAACCGCTAGATTTATTCATACCATACTTAAACTTCTAAATTTGAGTTTGCAACACCGTGTAACGGAGCAACGAGACAACCAGCCATATTGGGAGCTTTTGGCATATCGGAGCTTTCGAGCGGGGTAGTTTTATTTTTACTACGCACTTTCAAAAATATGACATCATGTTAACATCGCAATAGATGACGACACAACCGCTATAAATACAAAATTTCAAACAAGTTAAGACAATTCTACCACACGGCTTCACCGCGAGAACGTCGTGGTACTATATTCATTTTTTAAGTATAATTTTTCACTCTTTGCATTCATAGAGACTTGATGTCCCTCCGCGAACGACAAATAACTAATTTAAAACCAGGTGAGTCCCTCGTTGACCGTTTCACAGGTAATAGATCTCACATGGGCTCCAGAAGTGGTAAAATAAGCACTAAGAAATTTTTCCACGCACGAGGCTGGGTTATTTTTTGGTATCCAAGACACGAAGACAGACGGCGTCTACCACCTATAAAGTAATTTTAAAACATTCACCGCAGAGAACCAGAAGTAATTCTTCGACAGCTTTTATCATCCATGCATTTTGGAGGAGTCTTCCGTCATCAGATTGTACTGTAAAAATCTACATTGTTTTTTATTTATTAAACTTAAAGAACCAGAAGCAGGCTCCTACGGTCGTAGGTTGTCTAAAAATAAAAAATTAAACGTTAATGCAAAAGAACATCGTCGTCTGAGATCTCCGAGGACAAAGTAAGGAATTGACTTGCATAGTTAGAGAATCATTTTTCAAAATTATTTTTTTCGCGAGGCTAGGTTTGTTAAGATAAATTCTCTCACCTCAGTTTTATATTGGAAAATGTATCTTATTTCAAAATTAAAGCTGTTTGATATTGTGCTAAAACGGACAGTTTCCTTTTTTCTCTAAGTAGACTGTAATTTCTAAAAAAAAAAAAAACTAATTTTGACATAATATGAAATTATTTAACAGACTTACCAATTTGTTGTTAGCAACTAGCTTTGGGTGCCAATCCGTTCTTCTTCTAGTATTTATGGGGGATGAGGAAGAAGGATAAAGAGAAAAAGGACATTAAATACTAGGACAGCAAAAGTCACTTCCCGGTCGTTCACTTGGTTTAATTAATGATAATTACTATTCAACAAATATTTATTTAGGCAATAGGCAGTATAATATTTATTCAAAAACAGTTGAACACATGTAAACTATATCGTTACAATTTTACTCATAAAAATCCTAAGAAAAAACAAAAAAAAAACATTTTCTAAAAAACTCCTAATCAGTTCGTTTTAATTTGGTGTATTCACCACCGTCTTATGATAGGCAATCAGCACACATAAGCTTGAGATAAAAGTGTTGCCTATTGCGGTCGGGACAGGGCGAATGCATAGAATTATACTATTGTAGATTTATTATATGTACAAATTCATCCATTAAAAATGTTATTTGACCAGCTTAAACAAAAGCTTCACACTTAAAATTCATTTAATCAACAAAATTTGGTTAGTTCTATGTTTCCCGGGTGTTTACTAGGCTGGCATAAAAGTTTCAGGATTTATTGAAATTTTTTGAGTTTTAAGGATCGAAATTTTTATAAAAAATAAATTTCATCTAAATCATTTTGTTAGTCCATAGAAGAATTATTTTTTATATTTTCCATAACTTCCGACTTGGTCATTTGAAAATAAATTTTAAAATTTATTATATTTTAATAAAATTTAAGCATAAAAAGATACACTGCTCAATCAGTTTTTTCCGATTCCGAAAAATTAAAAAAAAATTTTTTTTTTGGTTTTACAAATCGTTCATTATTAAGAAAAGTTGGCATTTTAGGCAGGCTAGTAGTATCCGAGTTGTAGGTCAACTTGCTGTCCAGTCTGCAGAATTTCAACAATTTTTCAATAAAATTTTTGAAAGTGTTTTGTGATTGTGAATTTTACGTTAATCTAAAGGACTCCCTGTCCAATTTTATCTTTGGTCTTAACAAAGTCAAATTTTACACTCGCAAATCACCTGATCTCACTAGTAAAATTCAATGTTGTAAGGAACCCTCTGTTCAAATTATTTTTTGCCCTTCAGCGACAAAAAATAAATTTCGTAGTTCTAAAAGTATTTGTAGGGAAGTAAAAAGACATTTTTGCACAGACCCCCTGTTGAATTTTATTTTTACATAAACGCTGATTGAAAAAAATATTTTCTGTATTTCCATAAGGCTAGAAAAAAGCCAAAATGCCAGGGACCCCTTGTGCAAATTTTTATTAGCCCTAATAAATAAATAAAAGTATAAGCCGCTTGATTAAATCCTTCAGCTACAAAGTCTGAGGTAGAAACAAATCCCTCAAGCCAGGACCTCCCAAGAGGAGTTGCTGAAGTCTTACTCAGTCTGCTAGTATAGCCAAAGTCGCACAGAAATTCAACTAGGCAAAGAAGTCTACTTTACCTCTCTGTATAAACAAAATCGACCTTGAGAAAATTCCATTCCCACGATGAAATACCAAGGCAACAAATCAACAAAACTAAAATTATTTTCGTGGCAGCAAGTCACGTGACGCCCAACTTAATAGAATAAATAATAACCTAGCTAGGGCGAAAACGAACATAACCTTGTCCAATTTGTGACATAGTGCCTTCAATGTGGGGCTTCCTAGTTAAATAAAAAGGACAATTATAAGAATTCATAGCCCATCATCGGCTCCATAAAAGAAAACCACCTTGGTGTAATTTGTGACACTGGAAACCATCTATGAAGGACCATAGTGCCCGCTTATTTCCAGACACTTAGTTCTTAGACATTTTTTACTTGAAATTGAAGTTTTTATTCGTGGATATCGTATGGCCGTTTATTTTTAGGACACCTTGTATAATGCAAGAGTTCCAACAGCCTCCTACTAGTATGAGATTTTATTTTTCGTGGTTTTTAGTTTTGGACATGACTTTGCAAAGAACAGAGTCAAAAATGACCGATTTCACACAAACTTTAATGTAGACGTTGAAAAACCGATCGGGGTTTTATAATAACATACGGCATTACCAGAATATTGTGACCAAAATCTAAAGATGAAGTTATGTTACAAAATAATAATGATAAATTTCAAACTTGTAACAACCTACGTGTTTGCAGCCAGCAGGCCGCTGTATAGTAGTGTTGGTTGCATACGCAATCGAGAAGACTCGTATATTTTGAAGTTTAAAAGTTTAGTTCTTTTTTAGTTCTCTCAATGTAATGAGGTTAGGTAGTTTACGCGCCTTTTCGATCTTGTTTATTTTGTGGCAAATATTCAGTAAATGTATTCTATAAAAGTTATTAAAGTGTAACAGTGAAGTTGGAGTTTTGATCTCACAAATAAATATGAAAGGTTGGCCCCTGGTCATCTAATATCCGTCATAAACTAAAATAAAGTTATAAAATAACTGAAAAATTTATCAAGATAACGTCCATCAGGGGTATGAATTAAATTAATTAAACATCACAGGGAATACATCCCCCTGTATCCCTGAAGATACCTCAAGGTACCTTGTGTCGGCTATAAATTTAGAGACAATGGACACACACCCAATGTCCGAGTATGCTAGGATTAATTTCTGATTTAGAAAAAAATTCTAGCTTGTCTGGGGATTGACCCCGGGGGACTCCAATGTATTTTCAAATTAAAACAATTTATTACCTTTTAGCTGGGTGAGAGGTGAGTGCCATTGCTACTCGACTACGAAGCCACACATGATTGCAATGTAGCTGCCTATTTTTCTATCATTTGTTTGATGATACATACTTGACACTTGAAAATTATTAAATTTAATTTTAATATTATAAATTTTAAATTATACAAACGTACAATATAGTGTGGAATAATTATAGATTAATAATGCAGAAACACTGCTATAAACTATTTAAAACATTTAAAAAAAAGTCCCATCTTTGAAAAACGGAAATATAGCTTCCTCTCTATCTTAAATAGTTATTTCCGTGTCATGAAAATTTGTTTTAGATGATAAATATGTTTACAATTTTTTAATAAAAATATACTAAAGACGTCTAAGGGCAAAAGATCATTTTTTAACATACATGTTTCAAATAATTTTTCGTACTGTGGCTTAATTCGCAAACAAATTAGCGCTGTTGTCTGAAAATGTTCGGCCTTCCTTATTTTCCCATTTCCATACACCCCCAATTCTCATTCTCTTCACGCACCCTAATCGACAAATTTTAAATTAGATCCTTCAATTTTCGTTCTTTAATGAACTGTGGTTTGTAAAAGATCTAAATTGTTTTTTGTTCAACAGTGGACTGGAATATCAGCTTACAAATAATGCTAAATAAACTTCCTGCAATAATTTGTGCAATATTTATTTTTTAGTAGGTTGGTGTCGTAAAAAATATGCTAATATTTTTAAAATACATGAGATTTTTAATATTGTAATAATTAAGGGGCAGTTTTCAGTTAGTACAAAAAATAATCATCAAAAAAAAGTGCTGATTTAAGACTATTTCAATCAATTTCTGAAGTCATTGATTTCAATAATCCAATATTAAAATAAACCTTGTTTGAAGATACCTACAGCCAATTTTAAATAGTCAAGCCAATAAATTTAAATAAAGAAAATAAAATAAATAAAAATGAATTACTGAAAATCTTAACTTTACAAACGAGGTTAACGAAATTTTTTAATAATGTTATTTATAGATGTTATCAGTTAAATTAAAGTCAAGTATGAATAAACTTGACTTTAATTTAGAATTTCTCAACTCATCGCGCATTGATTTGCAATACCCATTTGCTACACATTAACCGTGGAGGTGTACTTTAAATAGCACTTAAAATACGTATAACAACATTAATGATTTTATGTCCCTTCAAATCCATGGCGTCGACAGTACAAATCCACACGTACTGATTTTTTGCGTCATCAGTGATTTTGTCGACATAGTAGTGGGTACCATTTATTTTTATCCTCACATCGAATAGTGAATAAACACGGTTGGGATCATGCTGCGCACATACTGTCATTTTCTATGGGAGCTCAGGTAGGCCGATTGGGAAACCGGTCCGGGACTTACGTAAATTGTCCGGTGTCTAATTATTATAATTTTGGAAAATGAACAGATTTATTCTAATAACCCAATAACCCCATAACCAATAACAAAACAGTTCTAGAATGAAATATAAAAAAAATATATAAATTGAAAATTAATTTTAGCGAACTTCCTAATTTATATCCAAAATATTTTAAAATATTAAAAACGGGTGACTATAATTATTATAATGGCTCCTTGATTAATCGTTGCGTCTGTGTGTCGTAACCCTCTTGGTATTCTCGAACTAGTGTTCTCGCACACACAAACACTATACCACAGATAGATAGATAGATAAATAGAATTATTTTCCAAGGGACCGGTACAGAGAGTACATTTGGCATGAGATTCGTCGATCAGATGATCCTGAACAAAATTATATTCTACTGATTTAAAACATTTAAAACTAAATACACACAACATTTACAGTTAAAGTAAAAACAATAATAAACAGTACACAAAACATTTAGATTTAAAATAAAAACAATAGTAAAGACATAAAAACTAATTGCAATTTAACTATTATTATGTTACCAGATACAAAGATAAAAATTAATTATTTAAATATTCATCAACAGAGTAAAAACGTTTTTGGGTAAGGTATTTTTCAATATGTTTTTTAAATAATTTTAGATTATCGATATCTTTATAAGATTTTGGCATTGTATAACATGATACCATTGTATTCTAGACCTTTTTTGAAGAGGCTTAATGTATGTTTAGGAATTTGCAAATAATCTCCTTGCCTGGTCGAGTATCCATGAAAATTGCTATTTCGCGTAAAGTTTGGTAGGTGTTTCTTAACATACAGTAAAACAGCAGAAATGTACAGACATGGCAATGCTAAAATTTTATGATCTTTAAAATATTGCCGTCAATATGTTCTATTAGAAATCTGTGCGATGTTTCGTACCTACAGCTTTTTTTTGTAGTTTAAAAATACATGAACTTAAATTCGAGGATCCCTAAAATAAAATACCGTAAGTAGCTCTAGAAACAAAGTGAGAATAATAGTAAGATACCACAGATCTACTGAACTCTCTTAATCTATATATTGCGAAACATACAGACGACAACCTACTACACAGAGACTAGTTATCCCAGTCTAAGTTATTGTCAATGTGTAGTCCTAAAATTGATTTGTTCTCTATCCTGACTAAATAACTCTGGTCAATAATTTTCTTATGTGGAGTAAATTTAATAAATACTGTTTTATTGCAGTTTATAAGTAGTTTGTTGTTGTTAAAATAGTTGATATTGATTAAATTTTGCACATATTCATTACATAAAAAAACAATTATCCTTAGCAAACATAATTAAGTTGTTATTCTCTAGTTGGGACGATCATTTACATATAACAAAAATAATAGTGGACCAAGAATAGATCCTTGGGGCATTCCACATTCTAGTTTTAGCTTGTTTGACTTGATTCCATCTATTTCCACTAATTGTTCTCTATCGGTTAAGTAAGACTGGATGAATTTTTGTATATTTCCTGTAAAGCCATATAGACTTAATTTTTGTAATAAAAATTCATGATTTACCATATCAAAAGCTTTGCTTAGGTCCATAAACATACCGATGCATTTTTTATTTGAATTAAGGTTTTGATATAGTTTTGTAATAAGATCTAAAATGGCAGTTTCTGTGGATAATATCTTACAGAATACATGCCGTGCTGGATGTAAAATGTTGTACTTTAATATTAAATGAAACCATTCTGTTAAATATAAATTGTTCTACTATTTTAGAGATGACAGATAATAATGATACTGGACAATAGTTTTATAATTTACAATTTTCACCTTTTTTATATAAAGGTATTAGACGGATTATTTTCAATATATTCGGGAACTCACCATTCTCAATAGATAAATTCATTAAGTTAAAGGTTTTACTAAATAGTTTATGGAATGTTTTAACAGATTCGAATTTATACCATCCAAACCGCAAGAATGCGTTTTTTTTTTTAAATTGTTTAATAAATTATAAATTTCTGATTCCGTTTCAGGTTCAAGAAATATTGTAGGCAACACACGATCAGAGTAAAAGTCAAACGTATCATAAAAATTCAGAAATTTTTCATTCAGTTTTTTAGGTATATTGATGGAACATTTATTAAAATTATTAACGATTTTTTCGGGTTCATCGACTATTGTTTTGTCAACTTATATGTGTGAAATTGTGCTTTGTGTCCTGGAGTGGATTGGAACCTTTGACGTGAAGATAACACTGACGTAGTTTTTCACGAAACACCAAAACACTATATACTGCACTCGACGCGCGTTTCGCCAACCAAGTTGGTATCATCTGGAGAGGATTAAAACTAACATTTTTAATCATCTCCAGATGATGCCAACTTGGTTGACAAAACGCGTGTCGAGTTCAATATATAGTGTTTTGGTGTTTCCTGGAAAACTATGTCAGTGTCTACTTTGTGCGTTCTTTCTATTTAATGTGTCATTTATAATACTCCAGATTCGATTTATTGCCAGCATTATGAAATATTTGGTCATTTCATTAATGAGTTTTTTGCTGCCTTTAATATTTTTCTGTATATATTTTGTAATAATTTATAAAAGCTAGATTCTGTGAGTTTATTGTTAGTCTATATAGTTGTTTTAATTTTTCAGATGATTTACGAATTCCTTCTGTAACCCATTTATTTTTATTTGTTCTTTTAATAGTCACTTTTTGTAGTGAAAAAGCAATATCTAAGTGAAATTTTATTGTATTGATAAACATTTCAAATCCCGCATTTACATTACTAATACTATATAGATCATGTCAATGTTCTTTGATAATATTGTATAAGAATGTGCTATAATTGTCATTACTATATATTCTAACTACATACTCTGTTTCAGAATTTACATTTAAAGTGACCGGTATATTGATAATTTGACAGAAGTGATCAGAAAGACCATTATAAATAATTTCGCATGTTGTTTCATACTTATAATTTGCACAGATATAATCGAACATGTGGCGGAATTTAACTTAATTCTAGTGGGCTCAGTTGTTTTAATTATAATATCATACATTGACAATAAATTAAGTAACTCATATTTATTAGGTGATTCAATTAAATAATTTATGTTTAAGTCACCGCAAAGTACAGCAGTTTTATTCTTATCACGGCATACCTTATACAAAACCTCATTTAAAACAGAACAAAACATTGTTTAATTGTGTGCTTTTGGGAGACCTATAAACATTTAATAAAATTAGTTTGCCTCTTTTAAGTGTTATTTTTAAACCGCCAATATCTCTTTCCAACGATAATTTTTTTATATACTCTAATTCTTTGATAATACCTTTAAGACAGCCTTTTAAAAAAATCGCAATACCTCCTTTTTTGTTTATATCTCTGCAGTATATGGTAGCAAGAAAGTATCCCTCAATTTGATTACAATTTGTTTCGCAATAACGTAAATGATGCTCAGAGATACAATGTCAAATTTATGTTGTAAAAAAATTTCTAATCGTTCAATTTTATTCTTGACACTATCAACATTTTGATGAAAAACCTTAAATTCAAATCACTATTTCTAATTGATTGCTATTGATTATCAGATGCAATATAAATTTTTCTTTTCTTTGCGTCAATTTTTCTTTGAACAACACATGTTATCAAACATTGAGTGCTCAACAGGTAGATTTAAATTTAATTTAATGTTTATTTCAATACAGTTTCCACACCTTACCAGTTGCTCGTCACAATTTTCTGTCGTATGATCAGTTTTCTAACACTTTAAACATCTTTTTTCCTTCTTACATTCATCAGATTAATAATCAAATCCTCCACACTGAAAACAACGAAAAACACGCACATAATCAAAAACACGGCATACTGTCCACCCTATATTTAATTTTCCATGTTCCATTATTTTCTTGAAAGAAGACGGATCACATATGGCAATAGCCATATATCTTGACTTAATTTTTTAAAAAACTTTCACCTGAAGTTTTGAATTTTCATTATTTAAATAAGAATTTTGTTTTAACATATTATCTATTAACAGATTTTCATCAATTTTGTCTTCCAAATCAACAATTTTGGTACAGGGATTTTTTTGTTCTGGAACATTAATTTTATAATTTTTGTTTAATTTCTTTACAGCTACTGCTTTAATTTTCTGGATTTCATCTTTATTGTTACATTTAATTAAGACACCTTCCTTAGTATTCTTTATACATGGATACCAACTTCCAGAGCTGCTAGTTTTATACATTTTTGTATGCCATTTCTTGTAATTTTGCTATCCTGAGCGATCTTTGGCTTTATAACAATAACTTCATCGGCGACTTTAGAATATTTTTTTTACATTTTTTGTCCTTTCTGTTTTATTCAAATAAAAAATTGCTTTAATTTCATCAAGTTGCTTAGATATCTCATTCTTAAAACATTCAAATTGTTTAATAATTTCACCGTTATTTTTTAAACATATTTTGCACATATTACAGAACCATTTAATATGGTCAGGGTTATTGTTAAGGAAGATCTTTGCTTAGCATATTTACACATTTTGGATGGAAAAAGTTACCACAAAAACCATTACATTTTATAGATAAATCATTTCGATTCACATTGACCACAGGCTTCTGCCATTGTCTTAACATTTAAATGAAGCGCGGTTTAAACAGCTGATTGCCCACTAACACGAGCCGATGGCAGTGCAATGGTAGGCAAAACACTATCTCTTTTACCCGTTAGAAAACGAGTTAAAGCCTTACGTTATCACTAGAGCTGTCCGAGGTCACCTGGCCGCCAGAGCCGTCATATGACTCATATGTTTACATCATATCATAATACTTGAATAAGTATATTAAATGGAAATAAATTTTAACAATAATGTTACATTTTATAAAAATTTGTATAAAACTCACCCTTTTAAACAGATTTATGAAGTAGTTTGGTTGTCGTCATCACAAAGTGGGGAAGATCTATAGTATAATAGCATCAGGTATGTTTCTACAGCTGTCTCTGTCAGCGATGTTCGCTTTGGTGAAAAAATATGTTTGTATTTTGAAAATGACCGTTCGACATCTACGGATCTAATACAGGCATAAGTAAAACAATCTGTGAACTCACTTAACGAAGTTGTAGATGCACCATCACAAATTTGTCTTAATTTGCTAAAATCAGGATCTTTCTGTAATACACTCTCGAATTTTTCACTAACGCGATTATTTTTTGCGTCATTTATAGCCTGTAGCTGTGTTTTTACGTCGTCCACTATTTGCAGCGATTCCACTAACGACAACGAACTATTTTGCAATTTTTATATTGCGTCGTGTAGTCCCCTATAATTGTTATTAATACTTTTTAAATCTGTTTCAAGGGAAACGCCTTGAAAGCTTGTCTGGCTTTCCCTAATAGCTGCAGCCTCGTTATGGTTGAACTGTAGTATCACAGCTTTTATTTGTTGAAAATATTCAGCATAATAAAAAGCCGTGGAAATGTTGGTTTAAGAGGGTCCAGTACACGTACTATAATATTTAAAATAGAATTTTTTTTACAATCTGTCGTCTCGTCAATACATAACCAGAGCCGTGTATTTTTTAATCCACATTTAATCCTATTTACAATGTCTTCACGAACAGCTGGAATATATCTACATAACGATGTACGACTTGGTAAGTTCACCTGGGGATTGTATTTATTCCAAAACTCCCGAAATGGTTGTTTATCCAGTATGTGTAGCGGAATATTACAGGCTATTAACATTAACAATAAATCACACATAAACTGAGTTGTCAAACGCATGCCATTTTTTTATTTTGAGGTTGCACGGTATTGATATGACGACGACAATCTGTTTTGTGCCAGCACATTAAGTCTTGATTGCAAACTTTACAAATTATTTTGCATAAATTTATTCACTGTGTCCGCGTACGGTCGTTTTTTACCCTTTGGCGCGTTTGACATTATGTATAATTTATAGGTACAACCTCACGCATTAACCTTTCAAATAAAACTGCAGCGTAAATCACTTCTAAATCGGCACGTGTGACGACAGCGCAAGACCGTGGCTGTACTCCAGGCACATCGGACAGCTCTAGTTATCACTAGTGACAGATTATGCAATGTTTATTTATTTATTCTTTCACTAGTCCTTTAACCGGTACTAAGACGATCATAATTGACAAATTTTGTAATTAAAATTCAGAGTGAAAACGAAAATTAACAAGGCTAAACAATCTTTTTGCTATTATTTTTTTACTTTTACAGAAAACTTATCATAGATAAGTATAACATATATCTTTTTAAACAATTATTTTCCCGGCTGAAACGCTGAAACTTGGATCATAAAAAAGATAATATACATATTATGTTCAGTACAACTGACACAATAATGGTAATTTTAATTTTAACTACTCTGTTCAGTAAAATCAAAAATAAATAATTCAGTTGTACTGAACATAACGTGCATATTATCTTTTTTATAATCCAAGTTTCAGCGATTTGGCAAATAGCAGGGATAATAATTGTTAAAATAGATATATGTTATACTTATCTATGAAAAGTTTGTTGTAAAGGAAAATAATAGTAGGCAAAAGATTGTTTAGCATTGTTAATTTTTGTTTTCACTCTATCTTGAACTTGTACCAAGAAAAGGATACCTAATTTGTTTTAAATTAAAATTCACTTACTACCCTGTTTTAACTTAATTCATACAGACACACCCAGAACTAAAGAGATCAACCTTATCAGGTTGAATCTGAATTACACGATATTGAATTACGCGACAAAAATAACTCGCCAATAACAACAGTGTTAAATTTGCAATTTATTCTTTAAAATAAAGGTTACTAAAAATTTTAGAGAAAGGTTGCTAGATGAAAATAAACAACAACATTAATTTTTTTTATTCTTATTAATATTTTTTTTTTATTATTCTCAAAAATGGTTGGTTTTACACCAGAAATTCAAGTAACAAAAAACTTTTGACAATAATGATACTATAATCATAATCGACATTATATTTTATTACAGTATAAAGATCCCCAAAAAAATACCACCTCTATTTAACATTTTTTTGCACATTACATGAACTAAGTTATAAATAATCAGAGGTACAATATCAAATTTTACTAAATTATTAGTAGGAATTTACAAGATATTTTTTCCTTCATTTTTGGAACTTATAGTTTGAAACTAGAAGTGTTTGAAACAATTTTATTTAACTTTATAGTGTATAGAGTGTATATAGTGTATAGAATGTCACTATATACTTTAGGGCATTAAAATTAGGAATACACTATATGGTATCTTAGGTTCGGACTCCACAATAAACTGTAGGGCCTCGTCTTTCTTTACTCAACATAAAATCTGTTACTTCGGTGACTTGAGAGGCGGTTAAGAAAACATTTTTTTTTTTGAGTTTGAGATTGAGAAATGTTTTGGAATAGAAAGTTGTGGAAAGTTCCGGAATAGATGTTAATAGAAAGTTCTCGTCCCTACAAGTTGTGTCTCGACAATGATGCTCTCCAAGTTTCTGGTTTTGATATAATATCATGAAGCTCGCAAAGTCGCGATCCAGTCAGAAATTCACTGTCTACAAAGTGTTAGTAAGTATAAAATTTGGGTATATATACATTGCGATGACCTCATTCCCTACAAAAACATGTATGTTTTCATATGCATTTTCTAAATTAATGGGTAAGTTAACAAAGTCACACTACCAAGGCACATTTTATAATTTTAAATACCGTGTGTCCCAAATTCGATTCTCACCATTGCGATCTCGGAAACTATAAGATCTACAAGGTCGGTTAAAAAGGATGCTTTAGCAAATTTTATGCTGATTCCAAATCCGTTAAGAAATCGCGGCTAACTAAAACCGTTTTTGGGATTTTCCGAAAAAACGAAAATTTTGTGATGTCTCTTTTTTGGCTATATCCAAGTAATCCTTAGTCAGATAGGTTTTAGATTTTTACATTATTGGGACACTTTTTGGAGACTAATATTTTGGTGTAGAAACGAATGTTCGATATTCTTTTATTTTCGAGATATCCGAAGTAACTTTTGTTTTTCTTATGGCATCCATATTGGATTTTTTTTCAGATTACGCTTAAAAAGAGCTTTCAAATGGTGTATCACATGTCGAGGAAAAATAGTTTTTCAAGGGACTAATTTAAGAAAAGTTATCCATTGCTTAACAAAACAAAATAGCAGGCCATGGGAAATCAAAATTTTCTGTTAAAATACTGAACATAATAGATATGGAGAAAATAACAGCAAATTAAAATTTGCTAAAACTAAAACTTACCCATTAACCGACCTTGTAGCTCTTAACATTTTCGAGATCCCAATGGTGACCAACGAATTTGGGACACACGATATAGCACAAGCTTTATGTCTATTCTGGCGGAAAAGTTGTTATCAACCTAAAGAAACTATGATTTGATTTCTTAATCAAAACAATACGTGAAAAATTAAGAATGTACTTAAATAGTTGACTTATCTAATGTTTTCCTGAAAAAAAAAAACAATAGTATAGAAAATAACGACGTCGAATGTTGTTCTAATTTATGCACTAAGCTAAGAGGTAAAAGTAAAAGTATCCTTGACACATAAAGTGAACTGGAGTCATAATGTGAAATATTTAAAACAGTTTATACACACATGAGTCAAATTATACGTTATACAGTTTTTTCTATATTATTGGATGTTTCTGCTGTATGGCTAATTTTATACAGTTTATAATATACAGATCAAGCCAACCCACTAGATACACGATTAACGGTATGCGCAGTTTACAGTCGCCCGTATGTTGCCAGCGCGAATGTCAGAAGGTGCTTTTACAGTAGGTTAGGATATAGCCTTTCTTAAGAATGAGGTTTTTTGAGCATAAAAGCCAATTTCATAATGTCTAGTTTTCGTAAAGTATAATAATTTATTAAAACTGTTTTGAATGTAGAAGATACCTAAAATATTATTTTAAATAGCTGCGCCATCTGGCACCGAGAAACAGTACTACGTAATTATTAGAAACAGTGATCTAATCGGACAAAGCGATGAAATATAATTTTATTTAAAATTAATTTTTTATGCAGTAAAATAATTTACCTACTTCATGTTAACTACCAGTACAATGCTGACAAGCAACTTAGAAAAACCTTTTATTTTCTCTTCTTACTTTTTCCTATCAAACTTTCTCTATTCGTACTTCGTATTCTGACGGGCGACTGTAAACTGCGCATACCGCTAGTCGTGTATCTAATGGGTTAGCTCGATCTGTATACAGTGCGGTCCTAAAGTCACCCCCTCACTGCTATTTTTTAAACCGTTTGTAATTTTGTATTGTTTGGTGGCGGTATTCCCAGGCAGGTTAGATGCTTTTTGAATGTAAACACGATTACCGATATTCCAATATGGCGCCTAGCCGCCATATTGGATTTTTCTACAGCGTGGAACAGGGGTGTGTTATCAAATTACAGGTCTTTATATCGCCAATGTCAGTTTAGAATTTCATGGTGATTTCTCAAAGCGTGTGGAATTGGCCGCATTTTTTTATGCGCAAAAATAAATTAGGTCGCCAATTCTATATTCTTTAAGGAATAATAATGAAATTTTAGAGCGACATTGGCGACATTAAGATCTTTAATTTGTTATGCAATACACCACGATACCACGTTGTAGTAAAATCCATGACGTCTGGACGTCATATTGGATTTTTTAGCATGGTATAGGGGTGTATTGCATATCAAATTAGAAGGTATTACGTCGACAATGTCGTTGTAACATTTCATGACGATTCCTTAAAGAGTATGGAATTGGCAGCTTAATCATTTTTTTATACTCAAAAATGATTAGGCCAATTCCATACGCTTTAAGGGATCATCATGAAATTTTAAAGCGACATTAGCGACATAAAGTCCTTTAATTTACATACCCCAACCACGTTGTAGGAAAATCCTATATGGCAGTTAGACGCCATATTAGAATATCGATAATCGAGTTTATGCTCAAAAAGTACCTACATGGGAATATCGCCCCCAAATTTCAATAAGAAATTCTAAACGGCTCAACAAATAGCAGGGGGGGATGATTTTAGGACCTCACTGTATGTATTGATCTGATCAAGGTTAGACAATCTGTTTAAAACCGGCATACTGGACACATCTTATCAATTGCCAGTGCGCTAGGATATTTTTGCAATAATTGCCTCCTATTACACGTATTTATAAGATAATTAATTTAGATTTATTTTGATATGCTGCTAAACTGGATCGCATTTCTTTATTTTGTCTTAAGCGATATTTTACTCTCTCACTCATCTGTTCTGATAAAGTATTGGCGTCCGTGAGAAAAATTAAATTCCAGATAATGATGAAATTGGACGTTTTGTCTCTGTGTCGGTGAGTCTGTGTGTCGCTGGTCATTTGTAGTGACAGCATTTTCTCAAATGCGTCTCAACGTCGAAATATGAACATTTACATATAAATCTGTGACATTCAAGGATGAACCCTATTGATTATCATGAAATTGGGATACCAGGGAGGGCACATCTTAAGGTGCTTAATGTGCCGAAAAAAAACTTTTGAAATTTCCTCGTCAGATTAATCGTTACAGAAAAAAGGCCTAAAATTAATTTCTATTAAAAAATTACAGTTGGTCTCGGCAATACTTCTTCATCATATCCAATTTGAACACCTAGCTGCGACAGATTTTTTTATTTATGTACAAAACTCGCATCAATTTAGTCATAAAATCTAAACTATTGATATCTGATTAGGTAACGTTTGAAGTAGCTTTATAAATTTTACAATACCCAGTTCGACTTTCTCAGTTTAAACATTGTGTCATCTGAAACATAATTCTCACACCTGATAATAGTTACAACTAGATTATTCCAGACAGCCATTATCCTCTATTTCTGCAGGATCAAATTATTATTAAAATGTCCTCCAAAGCAACTACATCAATATAATGTGCAATCTATTTTTAGTTGCTTCTAACCCTCAAAGCTGTGGGTGTATAATTCTTATCTCTGCAACAGCTAAATCTGATAACCAACACGCAAGTATTGTGTTCAATTCAGGTTTAGTTTTATGGTGAACCTTTACTACATTTTAGTTTCATTTAACTCACACAATTGTAATTGCAGTTCGTCATTTCGTCCCCCACTGGTCGCCTTGTAACTTCAACATCATTCCTCATTTAAGCGACCTTTTGGCTGGCTGATAAATAGAAAGGATTCTAATTTTTTTCGTCCAACCAGAATGATGGTAATTTCATATTAACCATAATCAAATTATAGGAAAAGAAGTGAATGCATAATGCATCTGTTTAAAAATTTAGCACATACGATGTGTTCAAGTTGTTTACTGCTAAAAACAGGCCGAAATCTAGAATAAACCGGATAAGGCAACTTAAGTGAAAGTATTGGGGTGAATGGTAGCAACGTCTGTCATTTCATTATGCTAAGTTTCTAGAGTAACTAGAATTTCACCTGTTCCGCCCACATAAAGTAATGAAAAAATGTAAATTTAATTATGTACGAATGGATTCACCCAGCTATTGCTACAAATTATATTTTCCGTTCATAGCAGTTATATTCTAGTTGGAAGTAAACTGCTAACTATCCTCAACAAGTCATTAAAACGGGTTATCATCATTCGCCCGTATAACCACAACTTACTCTCAACTAATTAAGACACAAAATTATTGCACGGCGTGGCAGGGTGACGATGTGTATCATACTAAAGGGCTGCTTATCTCATTGTGTTGGACATAGTACTTTATTAGTTTATATATGACCGCTCTGTTTGTCCTCAGGTCTGATACTGGTAATGATGTAAATACTACCGTTAATATGTAAATTAAGTTTGTTTATAATAATTACCCAGCTATTTTATATTAGGGTATCAATTAATTATAACAAAATTTCTAGAATATTTAATTGGAGAAATAGGAACATTCAAGAAGGTTTAAGAGAAAAGTAATTTGCTCTCTTTTAAATAACATAGCAAAATTTTTAAACGAGGTTTCAAGTTATTTTACATTAACGATATTGGAAAAATTACACTTGCAAATTTTTTTTTCATGTATGCTTGCGCTTTTAGATGTCCAGGTAAAAATGATGCCTCATTTTCATCGTGTTCTTGTTTTTCCTAATTTTCAAATAGATACAATTAATTCTCATTATGCAGTTAATGGCATTCAAGTGTATTTGAAACATATTCTGAGTTTATGAACAAATATGGAAGTAAGGCATCATTTATCACAACCTGATGCCAAAGGGCCATTGGTATGCTCCGAGCTGGCTTACGTAAAGTCGATGTTGCTACAGAATTAGGAATAAGCCAAAGCGTCATTAGTAGGCTTTGGAATCGGTTTTTTTTGGAAACTGATTATATACGATAAGTGGTCTACAACATCGCAACAAGATTGTTATCTTCGACTTACAATAAAAAAGAATCCTATCCTTTATGCTTCTCAAGTAACAAGCACCTTACTTGCATGGGGTTACAGTAAGTGTCCAATCAGCACGCAATAGTTTAGAGAGTTTAGCCAATTAAGTCATAATTCATATTGGTCCACTTGGTTAAATACAGCTGACCATGCAGCCCGTTTAAAGTGAACAAGAGACCATCAACACTGAGACATGAAATTGAGTTTAGTTTTATTCAGCGATGAGTCTCGTTCGGCTTGCACAGCGCTAGTAGATGTCTACGAGTTTGTGTTCTGTGCTGTGTATTATTATTTTACATATATTTGAAATCAATTATGTCTACAAGCGAAGTTTAGATATTAGCTATAACATATGCCAATGAGGAAAAGCTATTTATTCATTGCATCTCTGATAACATTTAAAGAACAGAAATCTTCGTTTTGTTTTCACTTATTGTATGTTTAATTATTGAAATCGTTGATATCACGTATGTACCGTCTGACCAGGGAAAGAATATCTGCTGAAAGAATATGCCTTCTGCATTCCATTTATAATGAAGCGTAAATGAAATGAATGAATTATTGCGTGGCAAATTTTTGTGATCGTTTGCATCCGCACCTACTCATTGGGAGAGACACCATATTCCTAGTATATGAAGGGCTTCATGCAAAAAGTCCCTAAGTGACTTACGTTGGTTTTTGAACAAAGGCCGCCATCTGCTACATGGTAGCCGTATCAATCAGAATATCTGTCAAAACGACGTTGTAAAAACTCGATCATACATCGAAATATTAAGAAATATTTTTTTATAACCATTAATCTAGTTTTAATACAGACTATAAACACTTAAATGGCAATATCTCAAAACGTTTCGCAGAAAACTGGCGAATTATCGGCAACACTCTCCCATTGATTAGTTTTCATTGCTTTAATCATAATAAAAATTTTACATAAAATATGTAAATCTCAGATTGTATGATTAATAAAAGATACATCTTTCGGTCTTCTAATAGATCAGATAGATGAAGACAGAGCAAATTTTAAGAACAATCTGCTGATATACCACTGTATTATTCAGGATTATGTGCAGTACATGTAGAATATGTCAATGGCTTGGGTTGATTACAGTTAGGCATTAATATCACACAAGCTATTCTAACACTTGTTCCAATGCCTTGTATTAGGGAAATGCATTGGACAGTTGTTATCGATTTGGAGAACATGCTCCACCATAAACTCATTTGCACAGTAGGTCCCGACAGAGCAGGAGGACTTTAGTGGATAAAATATTCAGGGTAATTCCCTGAATCTTCTACGTCTAATTGCTGTCATTATTTGTTGAGCATACCCCTCGAGACCACTGCGACCCATCTAGTGACAGGAATCATAATAATCACACATTTTATACTGTTGACATTAAACTTTATACCCCCAGAGAGCATTAACCACTAAGCGGTCTTAGGTAGTCCATCTAAAGAGAAGCCGATACGGAAATTTTTAAACATGCTAATCCTACGACTTCTAAATGTCAGAGACCTATTAATATCTGGGTGTGCAACAACATCATATTCAGGGCATGAAAGATTTGTTGTTCCGAATTTTCGAGGAAGAACAAGGCATCTGCGACTATTAGACGATTCAGTTATATTACTTTGTATTAGGGAAGTGGATAGTAGACCAGCTGCGCTGGTACCCGCAAAAGATACCTATCTACAGAAACATTCATCCTTAATCATCTGGTGGAACTTCCTGGAGTGTATGCATGACAGTGGTACTGAATGTGGCTTCTAACATCCTTCAGAGTTCGGATTAACTCCTACGTTTGGTATAAAATTATGAAGTAGCAGGATTCTTCAAAGCAGCAGAAAGATGAGCAGTGGATGTTGTTCTTGTATTCGCTTGAAATGAAGAGGATGACGAGGTGGTGATATAGAGTCAGTCATAGGGCTTCAGCCAAAACACCTGAGAGTCCCAATTAAAACTATGCGTGTGCGTGTGTGTGCATGTGCGTGCGTGTGTGCGTGCGTGCGTGCGTGCGTGCGTGCGTGTGTGTGCGTGGGTGTGCGTATGTGTGCGTGGGTGTGAGTGTGTGCGTGTGCGTGCGCGATTTCGGCCTACATCCACCGTCATAACACGCCACTACAAGAATTTTATTACCACCAGATATCAGTGCTGCCCATTTCCGGAGATATTAAGTTCTTGGTCGACAACAAGAAGTGGCGTTACCACTGGAATTACTCGTTTCTGACAATCAAGTAAATCTAAAGCCAACAATCCCGACATAATCCTCCTCGACCATCAGAACAAAGTAATGTACATCATTAAGTTTTCTGCACCTGCCGAGAAAAATATGACTTTGAAAGAGGAAGAAAACAGACCGAATATCGCGATTGCTGGTAGGAATTCAAAGTGTTGTATCCAGGATTCTCGGTCAAATTCAACAAGCAGTTCGTCTAGATTTTAGTAAGAATTATAGAACAAATGCACTTTCTCGAAAAACTAATTGTCGTGGATTTATCATTCATCATGATTCTGAAAATGTTAGAAAAATATTAGTTCGTGTTTATGAAAAATATTAATTATTTTTTGTACAAAGTATTCATAGATTTGTAAATCAGCAAAAGGAAATTATTGAAATCTCAAAAGGAAATCTTTACTGGATTATTCGGATTGATCTAAAATTTTATCCGTGCAAATTTCAAATGGCACAAGAACTAATTAAAGATGTCAGATTGAAATTTTCTAAGAGATTTACCATAAATCAATATTATACCAAAAATAGCTCATCAAATTTAATGAAGAATGAAACCAACTTTCGTGAATGGGGATTTGTTAGTAAACAAAATTTTAGGTACTGGTTCAATGTAAATCCGCGAGAACTTCATAAAATACCATTGTACAGTCCTAATGTTATCTGGCGTGTTATTAGATATTTTGGCATCATTGGTCTTTAGTTTTTCTAGGACAACACAGAAACGCCCTTAATATAACAACTGCAGGTTATATGAAATTATTACAAGTGTTTGATTTGCTAGAAATATAGAGTCGAATATTAGTTAACATATGGTTGAATGGGATGTTCATACTGCTAGAATTAACATGCAAAGCATAAGAACAATAGCCAATATTAATTGTCGTGACTTCCTACGGCGCGAATGATGCATTTTCAGTAATGGTTGAATGAGCATGGAATCTAAGACATAAGAGGTATTATTTTTTAGAAATAAAAGATAGTTGTAAATATTGTTATCAATATAAAAATATTTATATAACCCGAAAGATCGTTGCATAATATGTTACGCTAACAAAATGTAAATAGTTTGAATAAAACTGAAATATCTCAAAAAACCAATAGCTAAGAATTTATATATAAATGTTAGATTCTAGCACATTATGAAAGGAAAAATGTGGCGAAATTGATTGGAGGTCTTCCGAGGATAATATACGTGATATGCCTGGAGTATAAGTTGGAAAGTCTGTGGAAATATTGATTTAAAAGGGCTTATACGAGCATTTTATAAGATTCTGCTTCCAGCGAAGAATGTTTTTTTTATTACAGGTCATAATAAATCGACGTTTCTAACTTTTTTATACTTTAGCTGGACTTTATGTAGCATATGATTTTTATCTATTAATCGTTTCATATTATTGTTTATAAACATTCTTCTATAATTTATTTTCAATTGCAGTTGAATCAGGGACACGTTCAGTGCCAAACATTATTTAACAATTTTTAACAATTTCTGTCACCAATACATTCAGTGACATAGAAAAGTGACTTAAATACAACTATGCCTGCGTTCAGTGCCGGCTATGTTGTAATTTTAGTTAAATTTTCAACAGTGGTCTAGGGCTTTGCCTTTTACACACCTTCGATGTTGAACAATTCATGTTGTCAACTCGTGTTCTCTGACAAAATTAGTAACCAAAAACCTTTTTGCAAAAACCAAATTTCGCAATTTTTATTTCAACGTAGCTATTAATTTAATAGAGGAAATATTTTTAGTATATAAAGGAAATGGTATTTTAGAGTATAAACTTCGAGTAAGATAATATCTCTTCGAGTTGTCAACGTCGTATGTTTACTCTTTCTCTTTGCCTTTAGGATGTTGAAGTTATCTTAAGATTAAAAAACGTGGAATGGTAATCCTCATAATTAATATTTAACAATAGATGTCTTTACATTTAAAAACTTCGATATATTAAGGTTACGTGTTGTGTGACATTTTAGCATCATTTAATTTAGTGAATTTAAAATTTAGTGATGTGATATACATTACACCGACAACCATCGACAACAACACCGAGGGAGGACACTGGTTCCATCTTGAATACGGGTGGCGCAAAATATGCTGAAAAGCTTGTTTGATCCGTAACATTTAAACTAAAAATACGATAAACGAACAATCTGAAAGGCAAATAAAAGCTTTATTCTTGGATTTTTTTTACATCATATATGAAAAATCATGTCGGCCAAATGATCACCCTCTTCTTGCTCAAAATCAAGTGCTCTTACATTTTCCAGGATATCACTAACAATTAGAGTTTCAGGAGATATTGTAGTTATATCGTGCCTGATGTTCTCTTTTAGGGCCTCTATGGTTTGGGTGCTGGCATACACTTTATTCTTGAGATGTCCCCAAAGAAAATGTATGGGTCGGTCAAATTCGGCGAGTGCGGTGGCAATATTACATCACCATTTTTCTATGTGACGCGATTTGGCATAGGCTGCCTTAAGAGGTTCATTGTGGCTCAAGATGTGTGAGCTGTATTCTGTTGGAACCACATATTGTGGTTTTATGATAGCTATGATGTCTGTGACACTATGTACTAAACTCCGCCAACGCGTTAATATAAATAAGACCTTAAAAAAAGGTTCCTTATATCAAATTCAGGACCTTCCGTCAGGTTTCGTACTCTTACTTTTTGCATACTTTATAAACGTGATTTCGACTAAAAAATTTTCTTGAACTTTGGGGATATCTCAAGGATAAAGTGTATGCCAATAACTCTCAAACTGTAGAGGTTCTAAAAGATAACATTAGGTACGAGATAACCACAATATCTCCTAAAACTATGAGAGATTTTTTGGAAAAGGCCGTGAGATGAACATATGTTTGCGAGCAAGAAGCGAGGGTTCATTTAGTCGATGTGATTTTTCACATATGTTAAAAAAAAATCCAAGAATTAAGCTTCTATTTGCTGTTTAGATCCTTCATTTATCATATTTTGTTTAAAAGTTAGAAGGTCAAACAATCTGTTCAGCTTATTTTCCGCCACCCTCATGTTAAAATAAATATACGCTTCGAGACTTAAATATTAATTTCTTATTTGCTGAAAATGATTTTAATTTTAAATCTAAAGTAGTACTGTAGTTAGTAACACGAAAAGCCATAAGGACATAGTTACTGAGAAACACATATTTTGCTGCTGTGAGGGAAGAAAGAAAATAAATTAATGTGTTTATGTAATATTGTGGATTGACCCATATATTACCAAATTTAATTTAAAATGGTTTTAGGACTTTGGTAATATTCTAACAACTATAACAATACAAATTTTTAGTTGTTAATTTTTATTGTGATTAAAATTTGTGACGACATTCTGACAATGAAAATAGCTACTTATTCTCATTGTTGGATTACACATTTTAATTATAACAAAAGGTAACAACTAAAATTTTATATCCTTAGAATAGCGCCTAAAATTATTTTTAATATCGTACCATGTTCGGATTTTAAAACATTTATAATAAAAATAAATTCCTGAGAAATTTGAATTATCTTGAACACTTCACAGTATATGATATTAAAATATATCTGAAATTAATTGCTTTCCTTGTATAAAAGTTCACAGCACATCCCAGTGTTATTTTAATTTCTGTGAATACCCTCTATATTTTTTCAACGGGGATTTCTACTGATATCGCTAAATTTACCTCTTTTAATATCTAAACATTCTAACAAAATGTCATTAAGGACTACACATTTTCTCCGCTTAAATTAATGCCAACGCTTTAATATCGCTAACTCATTAACAGGAGTTAGCGATATCTAAAGCCAAATGCGCACTAGGTAAATTTCAATCAGTAAATCGTTTTAACTAAAAAAAAAGTAAAAACATTTTTGGATAATAGCAAGCACAGAATTATTTATGTGGAAATCAACAAACTAATTATTTCAATTTAGAACACTACTGTTGATGAAAATAGCCCATATCTAGATGATCATGTTGTATCTATGCCTCGTTGTTTCCGTATTCTTTAACATACAAATTGGGCGGTTAAGTTTTGCAAAGATTTTAAGGGAAAAATAAATTAAAATTCATTCAAGACTTATTTCGTTTAGTTCGTGGTGGTATTTAATATCGATGTGGCAAAAGTGGAAACATGTAAAAAGTGGATTATAGATAATATTGTGATATATTTTATTAATACAATAAAATATATGACTATTTCTTTGTATCTTTACTAGGCAGCGGAAATATTTACAATTTTTCAGGGCCAGCAGTTATATTAAAAAGTCCTATTAATATATACCGGGTGTAACAGGATCATGGTACACCCCCCTATTCTCCTTTAATTTTGAAGATAATTGATTGAAATTTGAGATATTCGATATGCATAATAAGCGGCACTTTTTGACATACAAGTGATTTCTTTTCACTTCCGGTTTCGCCGGAAGTGACACTAACTTTCAATTTATACATGGAACACCCTGTATACTATTGCATTTTTAAGTTCTGCATAATTTTCTGAATACAACGATAACAAATAAGTGACATTTGAAACGTCAATATTTTTTATAATATAATTTTTAGTTTTCCATTTAAGTGTGCCATGACGTTTCTGATTTATTCTAAATGACCTGTGTAATGCCAGAAAAATCTAAATTCCATCAAAAATACTAAATTACGTGATTTATGAACAAGTAAAGCTCATTAAAATGATTTTTGGGGAAAAAACTCAATTTTTTCAAATGGAACCATATTGGTACCGTGGTACCATTATTTATTAGTACTATTAATAAGTAATTTATTCATATGTCGTATTAAGATGTGCGATAAATACAAACAAAATTACAGCTAAAAGAAAATAAGAAAATACAATTTTATTCTAATTACCTTGTTACACATAAGGTGGCTTTCGAATACAAAAAAATGAACACAAAACATTACAACAGTTGTTTAAAATGCTGTTCATTAACGTCAATGTACTTCTGAACTCGCATAGCTGTTTCTCGAAGAACGTTCGCCAATTGCTGGGCCGTTATGCTATTAATTGCGCGTCTTATTCGTAGCTCCAGGTCTTCACGGGTTGTAACGGCGGCTTCGTAGACAGTATCTTTTAAATGACTCCAAACAAGGAAATCAAGGGGTGTTAAATCAGGTAACCTTGGAGGCCACCTCACAGGACCATTCGTCGAAATTACGTTTTCTCCGAATTCCCGTTGAAGGTAATCAATTACTATCCTTGAATTGTGGGGAGGAGCGCCATCTTGTTGGAAATACATTCCCTGTCCTCAATTTCATTTTGCAGAAATCCCAAGTATCTGGCACCAGTCAGGGGTCCTTCAAATATTATAGGACCAATGATTCTAATACCGATTATTTCAAGCCAAACATTGAAACCGAACCGCGCTGGAAAGATACCCTTCCCGTAATAAATTTTCTTGTGACTAATATTTTGTATTTTAACGATTAAATAATCCCAAATTTGTAAACCTACACTCGTCCGAAAATAAAATCATTCCCAAAAAATCATTGTTTGGCTGCACGTTATGCTGTAAAATCCAATTGTAATATTCCATCCTACGTTCGTAATCATTTTCGTACAAGTTGTGATGCAATTGGTATTTAAAAGATTTATAGTGTTATTTGTGCAAAATTCGACTTACTGTTTGGTGACTGATTTCCAATTCAAACCCAATTTGCCTTAAAGAAACAGTCTTATCAATTTCTACTCGAGCCAAAACATTAATTTCCGTTCCTTCGTCAAGAATGAAATTTTCTTCGAGATCATTGTTGGGCTCACTTCAGAATTGATTTTCAAGACGAATAAAATAATTTCTCGCTAGACATTGTCTATCAGGATATCGTTCGACATAAAGGTGTCTAGCCACAGCGGTATTTTTTCTACATTCCCCATAAATAATTAACATGTCCACATTTCTTGTATAAATTTGCGGCATTTTGAACACAATTAACAAGAATTTTAAACAATTTTTAAAGACACAATAAAAACACCGGTAAACCAACAAATGTTTGACAAGCTAAATATTTCATTTTCAAAGCCACCTTAGTTACTTACATTTAATTAGAACAAAATTATATTTTCTTATTTTCTTTTAGCTGTAATTTTGTTTCTATTTATCACACATTTTGATACGACATATGAATAAATTCCTTATTAATAGTACTAATAAATGGTACCACGGTACCAATAGGGCTCTATTTGAAAAAATTGAGTTTTTCCCCAAAAATCATTTTGATGAACTTTATTTGCTCATAAATCAATTATTTTTGACGGGATTTCGATTTTTCTAACATTACACGGGTCATTTAGAATAAATCGGAACCGTCATGGCACACTTAAATGGAAAACTAAATATTATATTATAAAAAAATACTGACGTTTGAAATATCACTTATTTGATATCGTTGTATTCAGAAAATTATGCAGAATTCAAAAATGCAATGATATACAGGGTGTTCCGTTTAAAAATCGAAAGTTAGTGTCACTTCCGGCGAAACTGGAAGTGAAAAAAAATCAGTTGTATGTCAAAAAGTGCCGCATTTTATGTATATAGAATATCCCAAATTTCAATCAATTATCTTCAAAACTAAAGGAGAAAAGGGGGTGTACCATGATCCTGTTACATCCGGTATACAGGATAGGACAATAGTGCGTCCAACTTCGATAGCTCCAGTTCTATGATAGCTAGACACTTCATTTAAAAACATAGTAAACCAGACAGAAAAGTCTATAACCGGAAATTGTTTTCGAATATCGAGCCAAGACGATTCTACAGGGTCAAGTAATATTTTTTAAATGAAATGCCATATATATCAGAACATTTTTTAAACCTCTTTATGGCCTCCTTTCACTCCTGTATTATTATTGACATTCTCTCAACCACTTGGATGTAATGCTTTTTTTTGTTGAAATTATACCATTTACACGTGTATATTAAAAATATCACTACAATGGCGACTATCGATTTTAAGAAAAAATATGTTAGTACCAATTATGAGACATATGTGTAATGACAATCGGCCATTTTCACTTCCTAAAAGTATACAGGGTGGCCAAAAAAAGATTTTTTAAATTTCCAACTTTTTGAACTGAATTTTCTAAATTTTTTCAAATGAGGGTTTTTTTCAAATAATTATAAGCGTGTTACATGATGCCCATGAAAACATCACACTAACACCAATCCAAAATTTGAAGGAAAAGATAATAAATGCTTGTAGAAGTATCACTCGGGTAATTTTATTAACAGTAGAAATCTCATTTCAAAGACGCATAGAAATGTGTGTCAATCAAAATGGGCAACATGTGGAACACTTTTCATATCTTCTTTTAAATGACAAAAAAATATATATTTTTAATTTTTATTGCTGAATTTTGCAGTTATTGTTCAATAAATCGAATATGGTTACAAATAGCCATAGGGATGTACGTACAAAAAATTGTCATTTTTCAATTCTACATCACATTGTCCAAAAATATACAGGTTGTTACATTTGAAAAAATTGAGAAAATTCAGTTCAAATATTTGTATTTAAAAATTACTTTTGGCCATCCTGTAAACTTTTAGGAAGTGGAAATAGCTAA
The DNA here is from genome assembly GCA_029963845.1 of Rhamnusium bicolor. NCBI lineage: Eukaryota > Metazoa > Arthropoda > Insecta > Coleoptera > Cerambycidae > Rhamnusium > Rhamnusium bicolor. The sequence goes on from JANEYF010002106.1 coordinate 271,651, forward strand.
GTGTCATCACACAGATGTCTCATAACTGGTAATAACATATTTTTTCTTAAATCGATAATTGTGACTGTAGTGATTTTTTAAATATATACGTGTAAATGGCATAATCTCAACAAATAAAATCATTAAATCCAAGTGGTTGGGAGTGAGTCAATAATAATACAGGAGTGGAAGGAGGCCACAAAGAGGTTTCAAAAAATGTTCTGATATATATGGCATTCCATTTAAAAAAATGTTAGTTTACCCTGTAGAATCGTCTTGGCTCACCCTGTATATTCGAAAGTAATTTTCGGTTATAGACTTTTTTTGTCTAATTTATATATGTTTTTGAATCAAGTTTCTAGCTATCATAATACTCGACATATCGAAGTCGGACGCACTATTGCACCACCCTGTGTAATTGATTTAATTGATGTAGCACTGATACATATGCATTTACTTATATACCTCTAATATATGCAACCAGTATTGTGGCATGAAGCCGGGATAAACGTATGTATATTATACACAACTTTGCTCTTGTTCCTCAGTTAGCGATTCGACCGCGTACGTTTACTTTCGCGGAGCAGTTTTGTGATATGGGTCGCTAACCTGGGACACAAAACAATGTGTAAAATTCTGAAAATTATTTGCTAGTGATGGGAGATATTTCAATAATTGATTATTATTAACAATCAACTAATGTTAGTAGGTAGTACTAATTTTAGTAATTTTAGCCTATTTTTTGTTGTTTTTGTATCATATTGGATGCTTTTATTTATAATAAATAGTAGTGATGTGTAGTTGACTGTTTACGATGTTTCCGTGACTAACCATATCATCGTAACCGGGCAAATTGGGTCACGAAACTGGTCATTTTAAAAAATGATATAACCGCTGCCATTGGATGTGCCATATTTTTTTATCAAAATGGTGTATAATACTTAAATAGATGTGGTTTATGTTGAAGGATATTATGCAAATTAGGAGTTTTAGTATTTTATTTTTTCATATTCGTCTAAACTGAGCTCACCTAAATATTTTTTTATCACAGATGTTCTCATTACGCGTTGGTTTTGTTGCGAATTTATCCAACGTAACGCTTTTGAATGAATAATTTCGTCACATTTTTGGGACACTTTTGGCAATTTATGAATATGTTTTGCCAAGCGGGTAGCATGTAGTAGTGGCTAGAGAAATTTAGATTGTCATATCTTAGTATTGGAGCATGGGACCCAAAACGATACTTTAAGGCATATCTGTCAAAACTAAATGAAGTTTTGCGAAAAAAATTGCGATCGAAATTTGCAAAAAAAGTTACAAAAAAATTGTTTGCTTCATCAGATTACTTTTAAATAATTTGTAAATACTTTTTCTTCAGAATCAGGAGGAAATATATCGACAGATTTGAAATTTCATAAAATAATATTGATTTTGTATTTATTAAAAAAAAAAAATGTTTTGTAAATATTTTACTTGGTGAGGCACACAATTTTTTCAGCTTTTTTTGCAAGTTTCAGTAGCAATTTTTTTTGCAAATTTCATTCCGTTTTAATAGTTACGCCTTAAAGGATTGCTTGGGTCTCATGCTCCAATATGAAGGTATTACATAATCTAAATTTCAACAGTAGGTAGCATGTCTTTGATACTTTTTTTCCACACAACCCGGCATTGTGCATGTTTTTTGGCATTTTTTAACAAAACGAAAATTAATAAGTCTACTGGTCTCTCTTATTACTAAGGAATTTATTTCAATTTCTTTGTCCATAAACAGGTGTTTGACTGTTATACATCAATTGTCAAGTGTCATAATTAAAATTTCAAGGGAAATAGTGGGTGGAACAAAATTTTGGACAACTTGGGCAAGGTGATCAGCCAAGTTGACCGTGCCCGTGACCACCTCGGACGCGTCCCTATATGACCAGTCAACTTAATCGTGACCTCACCGGTAAATGATCGGTCACTGACCAGCCATTGTGATCGTGACTGAGTGACTGCCAACACTAATATACTGGATGTCAACGGAATCATTAGACAAGCCATAGTTTCCAGAGTTTTCAAGATGTATGTCTAAAAATTGGCAGGGGTAACATATACCAAAAACTGCTAATTATTTAACACTTTTCCATCACTTCCGGTTTCGCGGAAGTGACCCCAACTTTGAACTTTTAAATGGAATATTCTTACATTTTTGGACTCCGGGGATGATTTTAAGTACGATTGCATAGTTTTAAAAAATGTTTGAGACTACTTGGTTTTTTAGGGTTATTTTTATTTTTGCATCTAGAGTACAGTGAATGCACTCAAATTAATCAAATGGACCAAAACGATAAGAGAAAAATGTAAACGTGACATTTTTCGAATTGGTTTAGTAGCTACGACCAACCAAATTTTCTGAAGTCACTAATTTGTAATTATGTCGATTTTTTCAAATGGCAACATCTTTTAAACACCCAGTAGTGAAATACTAATTTTCACGACTAATCCATTGATACCTTCAAATCAAAAATCGGTTTGATATTAACCCAAATACACAAGGTCTTTGGTGGATAATAATTAAAATATCGAGAAAATACGCTTATCAAGTATGCCGTGGAAATTGAATAAAACTAAATTCAAAATATTCATTTTGTCCACAAAACAATGCTGCAAACAAAAAAAGTGTGCTGTTCGAAATGATTTATTTTAACAATGAAAAAACATATTGAAAGATTAATTAAAAGTTAATAAATGTTCAAAGTGACAGTTTCTGGCTTGGTCAATGGTTTTCGCAAACATTTTGCATCATAGCAGAAGTTATACCTGCAAAAACTTCACATATACGATTTGGTAACATTTCAAGTGTTTTAGAGGGTGTATAAAAAACTTGTTCTTTCACATAACCCCACAAAAAATCTAAAATGCTTAGATCTGGTGAGCGGGTCATAACTCGAGCGGCATTATAAGGCGAAGACCCATCTTGTTTAAAATACATTTGTTCAGAAGCTGCAAGTGGTAAGTCCATCAACATTTCTTCCATATTATTTTGTAGGAATTCTAAATATCTCTCCCCTGTCAAAGGTTCTTGGAAGAAAATAGGCCCAATAATTCTTGTTCCAATCACCCCAGCCCACACATTTACTCCAAACCTTTTCTGAAAATTACCTTGCCTCATTAAATATTAATTTTCCTGCACCCTATATCTATTGTTTTGTTTATTGAACATTCCATTGTTGGTGAATCTCGACTCATCAGAAAACAATATCAAAGAAATAAAATTCGGGTTAGCGGTATTGTTGTGAAGTAACCAGTCACAATAAGCTAATCTTCGGTTACCATCATCTTGGTACAAATGCTGGTGCAGTGGGATTCACTTCTACAAAAGCCAACACATTAATTTCTGTCGCTTCATCAACGATAAAAGCTGCAGGATTGTTATCATTGTTTCTCCACAATTGGAAAATATTGAAAACATGGATGATGTTTGTTCAGAGACCTTTGGGCATACAATTCTGCGGTGGTTCTGGAATACTCCAAAAATTAATAACATGTCCACTTTTTCATCCCTTATATACATGTTAAACAATAACAACAATAATTAAAAACAACAAACAACAACAAATTCAACAATAAAGAGCACACTTCTTAAGTTAACAATACACACGTATTATTATCTGTCAAACTTCTTTTAGTTTCCACAACAACAATTATTTGCAGCGTTGTTTTGTTGACAAAAGGAATGTTTTTGAATCTAATTTTAATCAATTTCCACAGCATACTTACTTGATAAGCGTATTTTCTCGATATTTTAATTATTATCCACCAAAGAACTTGTGTATGTCGGTTAATATCAAACCGTTTTCGATTTGAAGGTATCAATGGATTTGTATCTAACTACTTGATGTCTAAAAGATGTTATTGCCATTTGAAAAGTTGACATAATTACAAATTACTGATTTAGGAAATTTTGGTTATTCGTAGCTGTTAAACCAAATAGAAAAATCTCACGTTTACATTTTTTTCTTATCGTTTTGGTCCACTTGATTGATTTGAGTGCATTCACTATACTCTAGGTACAAAAATAAAAATAGCCCTAAAAAATTAAGTTGTTTCAAAAATTTTTATAAAACTAATCGTACTTAAAATCGTCTCCGGAATCCAAAAATGTAAGAATATACAGGGTGCTCCACTAAACATTTCGAAGTTGGGGTAACTTCCAGGGAAACCGGAAGTGATGAAACGTGTGAAATAATGGAAAATTGGTCATATTTGGTATATATTATCCATGCCAAGTTTAGGACTTACATCTTGAAAACTCTGGAAACTATGGCCGTCTAATGATTCCGTTGACACCCGGTATAGTATATTACGTACTAATTTTTGTAGTGTGTTTTATTTTATTTACTTTACAAATAGGTAACAATAACTATTTATTTAAAACTTAAACTACTACTTGCTTTTAAATTATTTCACACCAAGTATGTACACTTGATTTAAAAAAAACTGGTACAACTCTTGTAATCGAAAATTTTAATAGTTTAGTTGTGTGCATATGTCTGTAAATAGGGCTGGCCAGGCATGTCGAGAGGGGGGGTGGAGAAGAGGTGATTTACCCCGGACCTGGGGTTTTTGGAGGAGATCGGTTTTCTTTGTGTTTTTAAACTTATTAAACCTTTCTCTTTTATTTTATTCAAATGAAATTTTAAAAAATAATTAGAAAATAACTTTTTCAAAACATTTTCAAGCCTGCCATATTATTGTTTAAAAAAGTAATATTTGTTACGGATAATTCTACTAATGGTTGTAATTAAAATACGAACTGAATAATGATAATTCTATTTTTAAAATAAGAACACAAAAATACCACGAGATTAAAAAAAATCTAAACAATGCAAACTGAACATAAAAATATAATAAAAAAAATAAAATAAATGAACTTCAATTACGTAATACAGAATTAACTAATATTCTGTCATTGCCCATTAGCGTCTAAAACTGCCTGAAGTCTTGCAGGCATGGACAAAATCAAATTTCTTGCAAGGTCAACTTCTTGCGACAAGTTCTCCCAAGCGTCTTCAATTATCCCTTCCAATTCTTGGGCATTATTTGGATGGTTATTTAATTTTCTTATATGTTTCACCATTAGTCCCCATACATTTTCAATTTTATTTAAATCCGGACTTTTAGATGGCCACGGTTACAACTCTATGTTTTTATTAAGAAACCATTGCCTGACACAATGGGCCGTATGTATGGAGCAGTTGTCTTGTTGGAAAATAAAATTATTTTCCGGAAACACCTCTATTCCTGACGGCAACATAATATTGTCTAATATTTCAATATATTTAATGGAATTGAGATGACCACCGCTGTTCCAACACACACCTAACCCATTTAGACTCATCCAAACCCAGACATTGACTGAAAACCTTCCTGATATTTGTGGATCGAAAGTATATTTTTCGTCGTATCTAGTGGAAGGAGGCCTATATACGCGAACATGTCCATCGTTACAGGATTTAAAAACCTTTTCGTCAGAAAAGACAACTTGTCCCCAGAAGTTTTCATCATTGATTATATAGTTGAGTGCAAAAATAGTCCTACCCTGCTTCTTTTCTTCTGAAAGTTTGTATTTTTTAGCCGCTGAACAACTCTTCAAGTCGCTTTGTAGTTTTATTCTTCTGCAAGCAGTAGATACCGAAGCAGGGAAATTTGTCTCTGAAATTGCATTTACTGCAGTCTGAAATGGGTTTTCTATTAGGTAATTTATAATATTTTCGTCTTCTTGATTATTGCTCTTTCTGGGCCTACCGGAACCAACTTTACGGGATACCGGTTGGTTGGTTTCCCATTGTTTTTTAACACTCATTATCGTGGTTTTACTCACAATGTATTCAGCAGCAAGTCTTCTTATGGACCAACCATCTTCAATTTTAGAAACAATTCGAAATTTTTGAATATCTGTTAGATGTCGAACCATTTTTAATAATGACGCCACTGATTAACGTCAAAGTGACATTTGTAAGATTATTAATATCAATCAAAGAACGAATGATTTACATAGCTAAGAGAAAGTGTACCAGTTTTTTTTTAAATCAAGTGTACCTATTTATATATAAAAAAAACTACTACATTTGTTAAATCAAATCTGTGTTTGCTGTACTCTGTTGTTGTAACTAATTAATTAAATACCTACTTTGTACTTTATCGTGTTCATCCAGCGAGGATTCTGATTAGAAACCGAGAGAGAATAATCGAATCGAACGCCGCCGCATCTATCGTGCAATAATTGTGTACCAATAATTTTCTTAACTACTGATATTAGTACAACTAATTATTATTGGAAGTCACAATCGATTATATCGAGATATTTAAATAATCGACTAATTCGATTATCGTATCTAAATTATTCCCATCACTACTGCCTGTCCATGTGAACTATTTAGAATTTAGAAGAACGAATATTAGTTGTGATCATGTATGATAATGCGATGGCAGACTTCAGTCATTCTGAATAATACATTGTATCAAGCGGTATGTATTTCATTATTCGCTTTATACTTTTGCTTTTAATTGCCTACTTATGTCCTTCTGTCAACAATGCAGCAGTAATGACTACTGGTCCCGGACTCTGGTCCAGTTTTCTCCCCCTTGAACTTTACCTAATTAAGAGTAGATAAAACGCCGACGAAATATATTTATTTTAGTTACTAACTCTCCGATGAAAATTAAAGAAATATGATATATTGAGGAGTAAATCATATTGTGCTAATTTATGGCAAAAATTTATCAAAATATTTTTTTAGTTCCAAAAAAAGCGGAATAGAAATCATTGCTTTAGAAGAGTGCTATATTTATAGATGGTGCAGATGTTTGTTATGTAGATTGAAATTCTTTATCGAATCGTTTTTTGATTTCTTTTATTTTTCCAGTAGATTTTGTGCTATTCATTGTCAAATGTAAGGCTTAAAACTTGAATACTGTATATCGTTAAATTGATAAAATTCATCCAAATAAATATGTACGATTAAATTATATCGAATAAAATAATTCGAATTAACTTATACGAATACACTTGTGGATGAGGTATGGACATCCGTTTAATTTCCGATATTCGATCAGTGAAGTTAAGGTACATTTACAACCAATTCGCTACCGACACAATTTACTAACGGTTTGTGAATTGTGCCGAGATAAAACTTAGGTCATTTATAATGAGTTAGAAGCTGCCATCTGTTGAGATTTTTTAATATTACGTGTGTGCAAATTTAGTTTGATTAAATAATTACAATTATGTAACATACCTTCTAAAAACATAATATTTTCTAATATTAAAAGATCTAATCTTTCAATTTCAAATCAGAAACCGACTTTAAATATAAACAATAAATTTGTGTCGTAGTACGCATGCGCAATTTGAAGTTCGTGCCGCAATTGAATTGAGTATTTGCTGTTTACAAGCATCCAATTCAAACCTAAAGTGCAAATCAAGGTCGTGCCGACTTAAAATTTTATTGTAAACAAATACATTCAACCAGATATGCTTAAAAGCCAATTTACAATCCACCAGCAGAATGTGCCCGTACCGAATTGATTGTAAATGTACCCTAAGGCAACACTATTAATTTTTGTTGCTTATCGTAGTGTGGTTTTATGTGTGTTGGGGGGAGGGGGGTGATTTGGTAGGACAGGAGGGGTGTTATGATAGTATGTTGTCCGTTTGTTGTTATTGTTACCGTTGCTCGTGGTAGTGGTAGTCTTTCGTGTATGTATTTATGCTAGCGGTGCAGGCGGACAGGCCAAGGTGGTGGGTTAGTTGACAGTCGAACACCGTGGTTCGGAGTCGACACTAAACTGTAGATCAATAGATAAAAAGGGCCCATTGTGGCCTACTTACCTAGTAAAATAAGAATCTACTACTACTACTACTACTATACGTATACACTTAATCGGATAAATTTACTCGGATAAATTTATCTCAAATAAACATATTGGAATACAAATCTGACGAATAATAAACATATGAAATGAATAATTTGAATAAATATAAAAGCGAATAATTCGGAAAATGTTTTTCAACTATTGCCATCCATTTTTTAGTGAGTTACAAGCTCATTTACATTCTGTTAAAAAAAAAAAAGGAAAACTAACCACTGCACGTAAAAAATATTAATACGAAAGTAGGAGATGAAATATATCAATGTAAAAATAAACGAATTTATTAAAGTAGGGCATACAAAATATAGTAGCCAGATTGAGTCTACTTATACTCCCCGGACTCTAGAAGGGACATGATTTGTTTTGTAACAGAGTCCAATGAATACTTTTAAGAGATATTCCCAAAAACGGCCGTTTATAAATTTTAATTAAGTTATAAGAGAATATGGTCCATTTTTTTTATAAAGTTGTGAAGGGTACGGTACTAAGTTTTTAATATTTAGTTATGCCAACAGTTTCTAGGCAAGGCTATTAACATATCAAGGTAGTATATTTTACCTTAAATGAAATTGATTCCTCCACCATCTATTTAAATATTTTACTGTTTTTTACTCCCTAAAAACACAGTATTTAAAACGTTTTAATAACAGATTTTCTGCCGCCGCGCCGCCGTCAGCCGCTTACGTGCCATTGATTATCAAGAGTTCGATAGCAGCTAGAGCACTAAGTTTTCTTAATGATTTTTTGAAACTTGTCAACGTAATCCTCCTTCTTCCTCTTCCTTATTTCCTTAACAGTATGAACACACAGTGTCTTATTGGTGTCAGAGAAAAGCCTCCAATATATTACAATTACAATATACAGGGTGGGGTAATAGTTCGTCGGACTTCGATATCTCGAGTTCTAGAAATTAAAAAAAAATGAAAGTAAACTAGATAAAAAAGTCTATAACCAGTAATTATTTTCGATGTACAGGGTGAGCCAAGACGAAATTACAGAATCAAATGCCTTTTTTTAAATGGAATGCTATGTAAGTATCTATATCAGTACATTTTTTGAAGCCTCTTTTTAGACTCTCTATTCATTCCTATATTATTATTGACTATCTCCCAACCACTTGGATGTAATGAATTTTTTTGTTGAAATAATGCCATCTGCAGATGCATATTGAATAAATCACCAAAGTCACAATTATGAAGCGGTTATTGTATAAAGGGAACAAGTCACATATTATGTCAAAATAAACTGATATATACAGTTTCTAAATTAAACGTTCGCCAACCGATGAGTCGATAAAGGGAACATCTCACGTTTACGCTATTGAAATTATGAGGCCAAAAAATAAGTAGTTATTGTATAAAAGGAACAAGTCCAGGACATGTTTCCTTTATACAATACACCTATACCGCGCAGTCGCAAACCTGTGCGCGTCATGAAGTAAATAATATTGCGTTAGTTATTTCTTGCATTTTAACCTGTAAAGAAGTTTTTTAAAAGAAAGTGGAACGTGTGTGGCTAATTTCTATTTAAATTGCGTAATATGTCTACAAGTGATTCAAATAGTGACGAATCGACTGCAGTAGTTGACCATAAACATAAAGAGAGCATCAGAAACTATGCAAAATATAAAAATAATGTACGTATTAAAGCCAGATTACTTGGAGAGAAGTATACAAGTCAAAAAAGAGTTCAGAAGCCGGCGAAACATACAGTCCCAGACTGCAGGTAAATTTTATATTATGTTTTGCTTTCTTTGTAAGAAATAGGAAAATATTATTTGCAGATGTAAACAAAGGTACATGACCAAATTCTCCGAGGAAGATAAAATGTGGATTTTTAAGTCTCTGTATTCAGGCAAACCCAAAAACCAACAGGATACGTTCTTAATGGGATTATTAGAAGCTAAAGAAATTCAAAGGCGCCGGTCTAGAAATGAGGAACCGAAGCAAGAACGAAAAAGTAACTTTGTGTTTCATGTTTTAAATAAAGAAAATCGAATCAGGGTATGCAAAAAAAGCTTTTATGAGTATGTATGCACTGTCCAATAAAGTTGTATTTCGCCTAACTTCGTTGCTTATATCTGGCAGGTCACCAAATGATAGACGTGGCCACCATATTAAACGGGTAATGCCAAATCTGATAATGTGATTTTGAAAATTAATGACCACATTATCCTTTTTCCAAAAAAAAGTAACCCACTACGGTAGTAAACCGCTGACATACCTTGAATCCCATTTAACCATCAAAAAGATGCATGAGATGTTTTGCTTTGATAATCCAGATCTTACGCGTATTGTGACCTATGAATACTACTTAAAACATTTTCGCGAAAATTTTGGGTACAGATTTGGTAGGCCCCAAGTAGATGTATGTCCAACGTGCGAAGAGTTGTCAGTGAAAATAAAATCTCCTACGATAAACGATAATGCAAAACGTGTAGCTTCAGCAGAGTTAATAATACATAAAAGACGTGCTTCAAAATTTTACAAAAAAAATTGAAGAAGTAAGAGGCCTGTGTAAAACAAACCCCAATGTTGGCGCCATTGTTTTCAATTTCATGCAAAACATGCCACTTCCTTTTATGTTAGTTAATGATATGTTCTATCTTCGAAAACTTGGGCAGTATGTTTTTGGAATTCACGATTTGAAAACCAATGAAGCGATTTTTTATACATCCTTTGAAGGTACTGCGCAACGAGGTGCTAAGAGGTAGCCACTTTCCTACAGGACTACATTAAAAGAATACCAGAAGGTATAACGGAGCTGTACGTATTTAGTGATGCCTGTGGAGGTCAAAACCGAAACCATACTATTACTCGTTTTCTCCTAAACCTGACTATAAATGGAAGATTTGAAATAATCCACCAATGCTTTCCTGTTCGTGGTCATTCATTTTTACCATGCGATAGAGATTTTGGTATAATAAAAAGAAGTTTCATATAAGTTTCGTGATCGAATTTTTACCCCGATGGAATATGTTGCATTAATAGCAAATGCCAAGAGAAGCAAACCATCTTTTTTGGTAAAAGTAATAAACACAGAAGACGTGTTAGACTTTAAGTCATGGTGGCCTACATATTTTAAAAAAACTACCAAAGAAATTGCTACCGAAGAAAATAAATAAAAAGAAAGCTTTAGCATATCTAAGTATAAACACCTAACTTATCAAAAGGAGACTCCTGGTTATGTACTGGCAAGAGGCTATATTGACGGCTTTATTGTGTCCAAGTTTCGTTTGTCAAAAAACACTGCTAGCCCACCATATCCAACAAAAAAGGCATATCAAGGGAAAGTGCCCATTAAAGCAAAAAAACTTGAACAGGTTGCAAAAGTCGTGAAATATATTCCTGATAAGCATAAGTGTTTTTTTGATCAGTTTGTAGATTGGCCATCAACCAATAATGAATATGACTCTGAATAGCATTTTTTAACCAAAAATGCCTAAAAATGTCTATGATTAGTGTTTTTCGAAATTTTGATAAAAAATAAATATTTTTAAATAAACTGTGTAATTTTTTTTTACCTATGCAAAACTTTCACCTGCATTTATTATATAATGGGAACAAGTCCAACTACAAGAAACCAATTTTTGTGTGAAAAAATTAATAACAGGCGATTCATTGGTACTATTATGCTATTGATCTCCCCCCGTTGCTTTATTTTTTATGTGCACAAAAACAAAATTGGATGTACTATTTTGAAAATATTAAGTTTTTTCGCATTTATTCAGAAACATTGTTTATGGACTTGTTCCCTTTATACAACAACCGCTTCTATGGATTTTAAGAAAAACTTATGTGAATAGTTACGATACATCTAATTAATGTTTTTGAATAATTTCTACTTCCTAAAAATTTACAGGATGGCCAAATATTATTTTTCAATTAAGAACTATTTAAATTAAATTTTTTAAATTTTTTCAATTAGAACACATTATGTTTTTCAACGATGTGATATAGAAATGAAAAAACATTTTGTTGTAAGTACTTTTCAATGGTTAATTGCAATTATTTTCGTTTTATTGAGCCAATAAGTACAAAATTCAAGAATAAATTAAAAAAAATAGAGGTTTCTTTAAATAATTCATTCGAAAAAATTATAATAAATGCACCACATGTTACCCATTTTGATTCAAACGCCATTTAGTGGGACCATTTCTTCGAATCCATTGAAGTGGGTAAATAGTATTTAACTGGTCCCTTACTGTAATAGTTTTTTTTTTTTAATTTTTTCTCTTTTCTTTATTCGGTGATTTTTAAATCACACTGTGAACTGCTACTGTGATTCAATTCAAAATCACAGTGATTATAACCTGTGACTGGGATCACAACTTCGTAGCAATCGCAGCGGAGTAATGACAGTAGCAAATTATTTCCGAGTGTTTGAGCTGTGATTATTGCGACTGTGACCAGTGTCCCAGTGAGATCTATGATCTGTACAGCGATTGGCCTATTGGCTGCAGAAACGATTCTTCACAGTATTGTGTACTATACTGATACTGCAGCTCAAATTTTAAAATTCACAGTCACTGTTTTGGTAGTACTTGAGTCACAGTGACTGACTGTGATTGCTCAATCACAGTGGAAAAATCACCGACTGTGAATTATCGCCCATCTCTATTATTCGGTAAGCAATAAAACCTCAGTTTAGTATAAATTGTATTGTACAAACGAACATTTATCGCACTTATCGGTCGTCGGTTATCATTTGTATTAAATTTAAAATATTTCGAGTTTTACAAAATAAATTTTAATAAAGCGGAACTTGTAGACATGACTTTTGTTTTAGGCGAGTCAGACAGAAATTGTTTGCTTGCCAATAGAATGTATAAGCAAAGGTATCCTGAAAGAAGGATTCCTGATGTTAGCAGCTTCCAAAACTTTCTCGATAAATTTGTGGAAACTGGAAATGTCGAATATAAAAAAAGTGAAAGAATTAAACGTGTTGTGAACGAAGAAAATGAGTTTTCTATGGTGCTGGCAACGGTTGAGAATCCCCATATTATTCAGAGAGAAGTGAGCTCATTATTAGGAATCTTAAAAGCAAATAAGTTTCATGCATATCATATTCAAATACACCAGGAACTATCTGATGATGATTTTCAAAGGCATGTACAATTTTGTAATTGGGCCAGAGATAAAATGCAAGATATCACCTTTTTCAGTAATGTTTTATTCACTGATGAGGCAATTTTTCATAGAAATGGATTTGTTAATAGGCACAATTTCCATTATTATGTTTCGGAAATTCCTCATTTTTTTAGGCAAGTTTATAATCAGCATATATGGTTTATAGATGTTTGGGGAGGAATTATTGGAGAACATGTAATAGGGCCACATTTCATTGATGATACATTAACTGGAGCTATTTATCTTCATTTTCTGGAAAACTATCTGCCACAATTATTGGTGAATCTTCCTGAAAGGATTCGAAATAGGATAGCACTCAACCATATTATTTAAATGAATTTAGAGAGCATTTAAATCATACCTAACCACAAGAAATGGACCCACCAAATGGTCTGCTAAATCCCCAGATCTTACAAAAATGGATTTCTTTTTTGGGGATACGTGGAGGAAATTGTTTATAAAGACACACCAACTACAGTACAGAATATGAAGGAAAGGATAATAAATGCTTTTAGATCTATCACACCGGCAATTTTAGGAACAGTAGAAACCTTATTTCAAAAGCACATAGAGATGTGTATCAATCAATATGGGCAACATATGGAGCACTTATTATAATTTTTTCTAATGAATTATTTGAAGAAACCTCTATTTTTTGTTTATTCTTGTATTTTGTACTTATTGCTCAATAAAACGAAAACGGTTGCAATTAGCCATAGGGAAATGTTCGTTTTTCATTTCTACATTATATTGTCGAAAAATAAACAGGGTGTTCCATTTGTAAAAATTGAGAAAATTCAATTTAAAAAGGTCTGGAAGATAGTCAATAATAATATAGGAATTAATAGAGTATAGGAAGAGGCTTCAAAAAATGTACTAATATACATAGCATTCCATTTAAAAAAAAGGCACTTCATCCGGTAATTTCGTCTTGGCTCGCCCTGTATATTTGAAAATAATTTCCGGCTATAGACTTTTTTATCTAGTTTACTTGTAGTTTTTTTTTATTTTCTAGCTATCGTAGAACTCGAGATATCGAAGTCCGACGCACTATTACCCCACCCTGTATATCAGTTTTAGATTTCATTTTCAAAACAAACCAAATAGGATTATGGCCTGTCCCCACTAGTCATAATAATTAATAAATTTGTTAACTATTTATTTTTGCACGTTTAATGGCATTAATATTTTTTCGTTCAGTACTATCTTGAAAATATGTAAAAAAATACAGGATTTACCTAGTTTTTTCTCTAAATATCTTCATTACCGTGAAACTGAGGGCAAATAATATTATTAGAAAACTAAATTCCCTATTAAAATGTTCATATACATTTTTCATCGCCGATTGTGTCAGAGATGTGGTCGGAAAAACTAGGATTTTGGCCAAAAGTAACAGTTAAAAAAAAATACATTTGATGATCGGAGAGCTGTCATATATGTAGTTTATTTAGCAACTTGTTATTTACAATCGATGTATTAAGCATATAACATTGTAAAATATAAAAATTCTTCTTAGATAATATTAAATTATATGATTTATATTTTAAATATAATATCCTTAATTGTTTTACATTTTCGGGAGAGCATTAAATATTATTAATCCTTTAAACAATAGAAAATTTTGTGTAAAACTTTTTTGTCTAAAGTGTATATAAAAGTCATTTTGTTGTCTTGTGTTGTGATTATTATGTCTTTGGAACATATGTGATACGCTTTTGTAAGTATTCAGGCAACAGACCCTCTCTTATTTTAAAAATAAATATCAATGTCTTGTAACATATTCTTTGTATTACAGACATAAATTGCAGTGTTTCTAATATGCTTCGTATAGGAGTATATCTATTCCATTTTAAAATAACAGGCATTGCCCGATTTTGTAAAACTTGTATATCCGTCTGATTTAAGAAATATAAAATAGGACCACAATGTTCAAAATGAGGAGAAATAATACTTTTATATATTAGTTATCCCTGTAAACATATATATGTTATTGCTTAATCTAGACAAGAAATTAATTTTGTTTGCTACTTTTTTACAGATATACGTTTATTATATGTGCTTTGATATTTAGTTCATTATCCACTATTACTCCTAAATATTTAATTTCAGCAACTTGCAACAAATTTATGGAGCAGTTTTTTAATGCACTTTTTTTACGTCATTAATATACAAACTAAAGAGCACTGGATCCGATACTGACCCTTGTGGTACTCGAGACTTCGTTTCTTTCTTACGAGATACTTTGGAACCACTTTATAACCGTTCATTCAGACCATATATTTTTAATTTTTCTACTAATCTTACACGATTTATCATTTCAAATTCCCGTTTAAAATCAATACCGCACATCTTATGTCAATCCTTCCAATTTGATATTAAGTTTTGTAAATATGTCTCGCAAGAATTACTCTTACGAAATCCTGATTCTTATACCACTATATTGTACTTTTCAATATGTTACTCAAGTTATTCTTTTACAACAATTTCCATTTTTTTTTTTTGTAAATGGGTAGAATATTAATTGGTCTAAATTCGTGAGTGTTTCTGATACCAATTACTTTTAGAATTGGTAAAATGTTGGACGTCTTCCGATGTATTGGGTTAATATTAATATGACTGTATTAATATGAAAAGAGACCTTATCCATTGTTAGCAGGTAGATACTCACAATAATTAGTTCTTCTATATTCATTCCACACCATCAAGTTATTTAATTTTATAGCTGTTAGTCATAATTGTTAACTTTGTAAATAATTTTACTAACTAATTTAATAAATAATTGCATAGAACTTTTACACAAAACTCGATTAGGAGAGAGGCCAAATTGTTTTACGTACAACTGAAGAGCCAGTTAGTTAGCGTTGCCAACCTAAAATTCATTGAAATAATTGACAACTTCAGTACCAGTATAACATAAACAAATATTCTTTATCAACTTGCAACACTAATTACAGCAAATGTGCACTACTACTAAATTTGCCTATTATGTTTAAAAATCGGGAGGTAGCGAGACATGACGGCAATTGACGCTAGGTGATATGTCACCGCGTAAATATCTTCATGCATATATAATACAATATCTTATCTTGTGGTTATTTTGGCAAGTTCGGTAACATGCAAAGTTAATACGAAGAGGACTGAAAATATTGGTGAATGTAACACTAACACACACATGTATCTTTAACTAGCAGTCACAAGAGTAAAAGTATATTAGTAATGTTAATGTACCCACTAAAACATTTGACACCTTCCAGTCATAAGTATTGGTGGTTTCATCTACGGTAATCCAGACGTATTTATCATTTAATTCAGAATAATTTTTCTATTTAATACTGTAAAATCTCTGTGATAAATATTTTTTCTTCGTGTAATTTCCAATGGCACCTGAATATTGTTATGCTGTCCAATAATACTCTTTTGCAAAAATTATGATATGACAATCTAAATTTCACGAACCACCACTGTGTCATATTGATCATTAACTACGTATATTTGTCAAATTTATTAATTTTATCAAGGATCTATATGCAGGACAATACTTCTAAAGTTTGCGAGGAAGTGAACTAAGTGAAGCATTTATTAGATCGAGAGGATAGGTTCACTTTTCGCATCATTGATTTAAACAATTTGATTACGATTGATTAAATACAAGCTTATAAAGTTTACTGGTCGTCATTCGAATCAATATCCACATAGTTTCTCTAGCAGCAATTGATTGTTCACACAATAAAGCTGCATTCACATAGTTTATATATCACTTTTCTAGATAAAACACAAATAAAAATATGTATATAAGGTAAATAATCACTATTATGTTTATTATATTAGAATGAAAACTTGACCTCACAATCCTTATTTAGTATTATATTCTATATGTCAATAAAAACCCTAAGGACATTAGTCTAAAAAACATACCGATATGAAAATATATTTCAGAAAGAAGCAGCTGACACTATCAATTATATAAGTAACTATTTATATGATCTGAAAAGTCAAAGGTTGAGTTATTTAAAGTATACTAGTAAAATTTCACATTGGCTTTAGAAATTTACTGATGTCACAAAAATATTCTTGACAAACCTTAACATCATTCTTTTAAACCTGATAATAATAGTCAAATAGTTTATCATTTTTATACACCTTCACAAGTAGGAGTGGGTAATTCTCACAATTTCTTTTATTTATTTGAAATTATTTGAAAAAACAAACTTAATAAATTGTTTCTGCTCTAGTAATATTGGGTAAATAAAGAACGTTTTGAATTTTAGTCTTCAAACGTCATCCGTTTCAGCGCTGAAACACAAGCAGCCACTGGAACTGCCGACGGTGCTGACATATTGCCAAATTTAATTATTTCATTATTAAACTTAACGTTTTACATTAAACGAAAATTAAGCAAAATACATATTTTAGAAACCAATAACTGCGTATGCTAAAAAATGTTATTAGAACTGTAGCAGAGAGAGTTAAATCCAGTTCCCAATAGGGGTACCTACGTTTGTATTCTGTATATAATTGTCTTACTCTTGGAAAAGTTTGATTCAACACAAAGATGAATGGACACATTCTCAAAATAGTTAAAAATCACAAATATTTCTTCAACACAAATACAAGATATGTGACAGCATTGAGTGGCACCCATTATTTCATTGGTTGATTAATTGTTGGTAATTATAAATTGTTCTGAAAGTATATAATTTTTTTGCTACAGAAATTAAAATTGTAACTATTTATATTGATTACATAATAATATGTAATACAGAATCATACACATAAAAGAATCCGACTCCCAATGTGGTGGGATATCCCCATTGAGCGAGGGTTGAAGTGAAACCCCTTAGAGATCGTGTAGACGAATGATCGACGGCTGTCACACACAAGTTTCCGCTGAAACAAGGGGCACTGATGATTCTGTATTGATGTTAGACTGAACTGCGTCTACATTGTTGAGCGAATATTTGAGGAATAATGTCGAACCTGATTTTAAACACTTCAACCCTCAAGCTGTTCTCCTAAATATCTTTTTTTTACATATTTCAATAAGTTTGATAATATTAGAAGAGTACTGGGATTAACTGAACTGAATTTATTTTAAATCATTTTCTGTGGAATCATAACATTATAAATATGCATTTTACATATACAGTGTGTTTTGGATTATGGCTTCAAGAGGAACTTTCGCTTTCCATTTTTCAAAAAAAAATTTTAAAGGAAAAACAAATTATCTCAGGAGAGTAATATTTCCGCCAACAAACATGGAATGTACGGGATGTCTAGAAATTTGCAAAATGTGGAAGAGATTAAACAGAAAACTACCTATTTTTTATTGAGATCAAAATACTAAAAAAAGGTTTGACAGCAAATATAAATATAACGCATGTAACGAAAAATCCAGTTTCAATTTCCTATTAAATTTTTTACATAGAAAGACCATTAAAAAAACACTAAAATGATAACGGGATGCCACTGGGATTTTCTTAGACATAATAGTAATATCACTTTATTTTCATATGCATTACATTGAAGCAGGTACATAGAAAATAGGCAAAAAATGTCAGAAAAAAAATACAAATATAACTGGACAAAAAGAAATACAAGAATGTTAAGGAATAGAGTACAGCGAGATAAAATTTTAACTTATATAAAATTATAGTGACACTAAATAGTAAACAATAATTTGTAAAATAATATAAAATGAAATGAAATGGACGGAGAAAAACAGTATAACAAATGCAAAAAAATAAAATAGCACCGGTGACTAGACATTTGCAATATTATATTTAATAAATTCGTCTAACGTACATATGATATTAAGATACTTTTTTAATTTGTTTTTGAAAATATTAATGTTTTTTGAGTTTTTTTATCCCTAAAGAGATAATACTGAATAAATGACAGCCATTATATATATCTATTATATTCTATATATAATGTAGAATTGTGGCGATCAGGACAAAGAATATGTTTATGACGAGTAGAATGTAGATGATCTATTCTATGTTTGGTAAATTAGTGAAAATGGCGATATACAAAATAAAATATTTCCAAAATGTAAACGGCAGTCAGAATCTTAAAAATTTGAAAAGCCGTTCTGCAGGATTCTCTTGATTTAAGACTTTCAAGAATACGTGATGCATATTTTTGTATAAGAAATACTCTATTAAAATCTTTACTTAAGCCCCAGTAAATAATTCCATACCGAAGGTGTGAATACAAACTAGCATAATACAAAGATATCAAGATATACAGCCCTACCTTCACTCCGTAGTATACCGTTGTTAATTTATGAGATTATCCACTTGAAGGCCCCAATCAAGAATCTTATCAAAATGTACGAGTATTCCAAGGAGTTTTACGGATAAGAGAGCTCTGTAAAAGTATTGTTGATGGTCAAGAGTTATATTGCAATGAGAGGATCTAAATTGATATTTATGTCATAGTGGTTTTATTTTTATTAAGTGGTAATTTATTTTTTTCAAACCATTTTTACTAGTTTACCAAAAAGTAAGTTGGCAGTTTCCTTAAAATTAGAGGAATCTTTCGATTTAAATAAAACATTTGTGTCATAGGCGTAAGTGATTAGTATATTTGGATATTCCATAAGCGTTTTGTATAAGTCATTGACATATATTAAGAATACTTGGGGCCCAAGGATGGATGCCTGAGGAACCCCAATAGATAGACCGCTGATTGCATAATCTTATCATCAAGGGATATGTAAACCTTCTGGCATCGATTATCAAGATAAGATTTGAACAAATTATATGCCGTGCCACGTATACCATACCTATATATATTTTTTAATAATATTGTTCATGATTTATGCAATCAAAGGCTTTACTTAAGTATATTTTTAACCCTAAAGCGAATGATTTTTTGTCAATAGAGTCAACTCAGTCAACTTCATTGATAAAGGAAAATAAAGCCGTATCCACACCTCTGCCTTTAACAAAGCTATGTTGTGATTCGTTAATTATGTTTTCTTTTTGTAAATATTTATAAAGTCTATCATTCATAATAGATTCGTAAATTTTCGAGAAAGCTGATAGGAGACTGATTGATTGAAAATTAGTAACATCAGAGTCGTCTCCTTTTTTTAAAGAAAGGTTTCACAATGACCAATTTTAATTTATCAGGGAAAACTCCAATTACAAAGGATGCATTAATGAGATATGTCAAAGGAAAGGCGTAGGGATATGTTTCGACTTTTTAATAAAAAAGGCAGAAACTTCGTTACACCAGAAGACTGTAATTTATTAGTTGCTTCAAGTAACGGACGCAAGAAATATTTACGAGAACGTATTGAACAAATTTTGACCAATTTAAAATCTTCTAGTTTAGACTTCATTATACTGCCTTTCCTTATAGTGCAGATGCCAAGAAATATTCCGTTTAAAAAATCCATAGGAATCATTCTGGTTGATGATTTACATTCAGAAAGATGAAGAGAATGAAATTCTAAAGGTTGCCAAACAAAAATTTTTTCACAAGAAACCATAAGGAGTGCACAACTCCACGTCTTAAAACCATTATAAAATAATTGGTAATTAAAATTTTTAAGGCATGTCTTTTTGACGGTTTTTCACAACATTATGGAAAACCGTTTTAAAATTTTAACGTTTAAAAAAAATTAAATAGTCTTTGAGGTAAGGTATGAATCAAAAACAGCATAAATATCATAAAATGCAAGTTTAATAAGGGCAAAAATAAGCAAATAGCATCAATTATAATAATAATTGGTTAAATATTAATAATAATTGATAAAAAATAAGATTAATAATTGATGTTAACATAAAATTTTATATTTCTAAAGATACATTTTGGCAATTATTATTATGCATGGGTTTACAAAGAGAGATACAGATGAAGTTATTTTTTTACAACTACAGGACATGGTTTTACGTCTACATTACATTTACATTTACCTTTAGTAGGTAAAAAATCAATTTTCGTTATGTGGAAAAAATTTTTTTTCTTAAATGTTAAAATTTTAAAACAGTTTTCCACAATGTTGAATTTTGCGAAACATCGTGAAGTACCCATGAAATCACTTTCCCCTCAACCCGTCTCACTCTTTTCACCTCTTCCTGTCCTTAAAAAGGGTTTCTAGGGTGGATTCAGTAGTGTACACTGATGATGCGATCCACTTTTCAGTGAAATCCCTCAACACCCTCCTGGCTTCCTAACCCATAAGCTTCTCCTTAAAATGGGTGGTTCAGTGATGTTACTGCGGAATCTCAACCCTCCAAACTCTTCAATGGCTCTAGGCTGCGAGTGAAAGCCCTCCACAGAAAGGTTATCGAGATCATAGTGTTGACTGGATGTGATAGAGAGAAAACGGTGTTAATACCACGTATAACGCTCATACCATCCATCGGAGTACCTCTTTGAGTTCAAAAAGGCTACAGTTCCACCTTAAGGTTTGTTTTGCTATGAGTATTAAAAGTCACTGAAGTTGGCAGGGATTGCATTGAGGCAGGACTGCTTATCGCATGGTCAATTTTACGTGGCCTGCTCTAGAGTGAGCTCATCCAGAAGATCCTGTAGGCCAAAGCTGGGAGTTGGATAGTGAAGCACTTGCTGACAAAACTTTTAATATATCGTCCCGAATTACACGCGAACGAAGTTACGGGTAAATATATTTTAGATATGACTCGTAAAGAAGCTTTTCTCCAGAGGTAAATTAATCTATCTGTTACTGTATTCGTAATTTCCAAAATAGTGGACTGCGGTCTTTCTTAAACTCTAAATTTGTACATCTAATCAAATTATACTACTTTAACACGTTCTCGTGTTTTGGAAGTATGTACATTTTCAATAAACTCCATTGGTGCCCCAAATATAGGACAAGTATATTTAGCTTCTGTAGTCGTCACGTTTATATTTTCAGTTTAAATATTGAATAAAATAAAATTGGTACAGAATGCACTACTTCCAATGCTTGATAACGAATAACTGAAATGAAGCAATTACTTTGAAATATGCCACTATCTTTATCGTATATAGCGCACTGTATTTGAAAGGTAAGTGAAACTATTTCTAATAACACTTGTCGACATAATTTTTGTCCTAATACGTACCATTTTTGTGTGAACACAATAGACCCTATTATATTGCCAGGTAATAAATTTTATGATGGGTCGGCAATTTTAGAAGAGCAAGTTAAAGTAAGGTGGGACATTTTCAGTATCAGTATTTTGACCGTCCAAGTGCCCAATTGTGTCTGTTAGAAAGTGTTTTCGTTTATCTACATAACTTTGTTACGACAAAAATGTCCAGTCAAACACGCCAAAGTTGCAAAACCTCAACTGACAAGTTTCGTTACATTTGTGGAGAATTCCTTGTGAAGTCATAAGCGTGGTCATTGTCTAAAAATGTGAGAAAAACGTATTTTCTATATTTTGGAGTTTTTGTCGGAGACCAAGAGAAGCAATGGGCTCCCCACGTTTGTTGTGTAAGTTGTAACGTGTTACTAGTAATGGATGAAAGGGAAAAGAAAAAATATGCCTTTTGCGGTTCCAATGGTATGGCAATCATTGCGATGATTGCTATTTTTTGTGTAACAAGAATTGAGGGATATTTCAAAAAGGAAAAACGAAAAATCAAATATCCGACTTTGCCATCAGCCCCAAGATCTGTTCCTCACAATGCATCAGACTTACCAGTACCAACTGCGCCTTTAGATTGGCAAAATATTGTTTTGGGTGATAATGGAAGGAGTAATGACCCTTTAAACAGCCCAGACTAGTATGCCGACCCTTTGTATATCCCAAAATGGTTTAGTGACCCTCACTTAACTGCTCAAAATGAATTGATTGATTTAGTACGTGAGTTGGGGCTGTCGAAACAACAAGCAGAACTTCTTGGTTCCTGACTTAAAGAGTGTAACTTATTGGCCAGAGAAACAAAGGTTACGACTTTTAGAAAACGAAACGCAACATTTTTCGCATTTTATAATATTGAAAATTTACTATGTGCGTGTATTGATATTGATGTTTTAATGCAGAAACTTAATATCGAGCATTCGCGCTTATTCATAGATTCTTCCAAAGACAGTTTAAAAGCTGTATTAGTAAATTTAAAACCATCTATACAAATTGTCCATTCATTAACAATAAAAGAGGATTATGATGATATGAGCACAATTTTAAATAAAATTAATTACAACAAATACAAATGGCAAATATGTGGGGATTTAAAAGTAATAGCCATTTTAGTAGGGCTTCAAGGAGGCTTTACAAAATATTGCTGTCTTCTTTGTTTGTGGGGCAATCGTGTAGTAAAAAAACATTATGTGAAAAGAATTTGGCCGGGAAGGAAAGAATTTGAACCAGGAACTAGTCATGTTAAATATGTGCCCCTTGTAGACTCTAAAAATGTTTTTTTTGCCACCTCTTGATATTAAACTTGGGCTAATGAAAAATGTTGTGAAGGCCATGAATAAAGAGGGTGAAGGATTTTTTTTTCATTTTTGAGGAAATTTGTTGTATTTTTGTTATCTTTTGCTGGAAACATTATGGAGTGCCACAACAACTTTTCCCGAAGTTTCGAAATGAAAATCAAATATTTATATTTTTCGTTCCATATTTTTCTTTGATAATGTATAGAAATGTATTCTAAAAAACTAGGTTTTAATAATTATTAGTGGTTAACTAGAATCTAACAAGTAACATATATCTTTATTTTGCAGATCAAGATGCTGACGTATAAGGACAATAATATTTAGAATTAAGTTGAATCTTCCAAATAATTAGCTATGGCAAACACGGCGCATTTCGTTCGTAGGCAAAGCTCACGTGACTTAAATCCACAACGATCTCTCGACCGTCTAGAATTAAAGGAAATGAGAGGCAGGCTTGTGATGGAAAATGGAAACACTGGAAGCTACGGTGCAACTAATGCGGCATTCGAGGATTCAAGCCCCAATACTAAAATAAAATCTACGTGTAGCAGTAAAAGGGGTTCTCAAGACGGCAAAGCAATATTTAAACCTGAATGTGGAGAAGACGAAAGAGAATCATGGGATAGTAAACTTACTTTTTTACTGGCAACTATTGGCTATGCTGTGGGTCTGGGTAATGTATGGAGATTTCCTTATTTGGCACAGAAAAATGGCGGAGGAGCTTTTCTTATACCTTATTTCGTTATGCTTGCCATTGAAGGAATACCCATTTTTTACCTAGAATTAGCAATCGGTCAAAGGTTAAGAAAAGGTGCTATCGGTGTTTGGAATCAAGTATCTCCTTTTTTATCAGGTTAGTAGTACTATTAAATTTAGATGTTATGTGATATTAGGATCAGCAAATATTGATTTTTGCTGAAGATTGTCTTTATACAGGTATACAGTGATTGGCTAAGTATGCAACAAAATCATTAAAACTGAAATAATTTTTTTTTGGAAAAAATACTCGGAGGATTTTATTTTATAAAAATATACATTTTCATATCAAATTAATTTTTTTTGCAACCCCCTTTTTTTGATTTTGATAGATCCTTTAATTGTCAAAATGTCAGCATAAAAATGTTGACATCTTACATAAGATAATTTCCGAGCAAAAGACAATTGAAAGTTAGAAAACTGTTGCCAAGCAAATAAAATTTTCAGATTAAGTTTTTCGAAGTGCCTTATATTTTTACATATCAAGTAAATATAAATGAAACATTCAAAAAAAGACTCAGTTTTATACCAATATTGTGTAACGTATTAGTTTCACAAAACTCTCTGGAAATTTAATTAATATTGTATGTTAAACAGTGACAATGGACAGATATGTTTATTAGATGTGGGGATAAGAGTTAAACTCAACAAGTGGTATTCAATTTGTTTAATGCAAAATATCCAGATCGACCTAACAGCCAATTCACAGTCAGTAAGATTGAATGTAAATTTAGAGAAACTGTACATGTTAAATACATTTCAAAACTAGGCCTTTCAAGAGTTAGTGTAAATAAGAAAATTGATATTCTATTAAATATGGAAGAGAATCGTCATAGTACTTCTCGACTAGTTTCAATAGAAAACGAAGTTAGTTAACGTACTATGTATACTGAAGGAAGCAACATATCACCCCTACAAAATTCAAATCGTGCGAAAATTCAACGAGGATGACCCCGACCACTGAATGCAGCCTTGTGAAACGATGATGGATTTGTGCCAGCTAATCCACGTTTTCAGCGCCAAATACTCTTTACGGATGAAGCCAGGTTTTTTCAAGTGGATCAGTGAACAAAATTGCAGGTATTGGAACAGGGAAAATCTTCATTGGATGGTTGAGGCACATACTTAAAATCCGCAAAAATTAAATGTGTGGGCAGCAATAGTCGACAATAAAATATTATGACCATTTTTCTTTGATTGAACCCTTACAGGGGAAAGATATTTCGAGTTTTTGCGAAATGACTTTGTACTCGCACTTCCGGAAATTTTCCCGATTGAGAATGATCTTGGCCTTCCAGATAATACTATTTGGTATTAGCAAGACGGCGTACCCCCGCACTTTGCCCGTTCTATTTCGTAATTTTCTGGACATCTTTTGAGGAGCAATAGAATGGCCCCAAAGGTCCCCAGATTTTAGATCCGTTGATTATTTATTTTTGGGTTATTTAAAGTCAAAGGTCTATATCAACAAACCACAAAATTTAAAGAATTTAAATAATAAAAAATGTGAGGAAATGCACGAAATTGGCGAAAAAGTCAGTCAAAATGTACAAGAAGAATTTTGTAAAAAAAGCTTGTCTATTGTCAAGAAACCAGTTGATGACAGTTCATACCCTTAATATGTTTTTTGTTTAGCAACAGAGTTTTTGATTTATTTATTGTTAATAGTAAAATGCAGGTTTTCTAGTTTTCGATTATCTTATGTAAGCTGTTTACATTTTCATACCGATATTTTGACAATTAAAGGATCCATCGAAATCAAGAAAAAAATATGGGTTGCCATTTTTAAAAAGATGTCGATAACGTTAGTCCTCGAAAACAAATGATGCGTTAATTTCATGTAAAAAGCGAAAACAAATGACATACTTACAATAAAGTTGGGGTCATATTTATCCCCCGGTCTTTAGTTTAACACATCCCTGAAGAAAATGTTCAGATGATTGTGATTTCATATCGTTAAGCATAAAAGTGTTAGTGGCTATACAATATTTCAATATTTAATCTTAAACGGTTTCGGAGATATTTAATAAAAACCATTCTCAGGGTACCACCGTTAAGAGGCTCTAGCTTCCTTAGGAAGCACTTTAGATAAAAACTTAATTTCGTCGCCATTTGACTTACTCTACATGGGTCCTAAGTTTAGAATACTCATTTTGATAACACCTTGTATATTAAAAAATAATAAAAATAATTATTGGGTATTACATACGCGTCTTTTCAAACCTAACATTTTTATATTTTATACTGTCATTCTTATCTGAATGCGCTAGTATAAAAGTTTTAGGTAGATAATAAATCAAACAACACTTCAAATACATGTTATCCTAGAAACTATTAAGACAACTACTCCATATAGAAGCATGAATTGCATTTAATTAAATAACAGTATCCTTAGTATTAGAAGCAAAACAATATTGAGATTAAAGAAATATTGACTCGCCTAAAAGAAAAATGTTTACACTTAAGAAATGATTCCCTTCAGTTACAATACAAAAATCGAAAATCCCTAGCCCGATATATATCGTCTCTCATTCTTCAGGAACTCCTCAGGGGGCTGTTTACCATGAACATATTATTTTTGAAAATATTTAAATTACATAATACAAAATGTGCACATTTGTTATATTTATTTTGACATTTTAAATTGAAAGATTAATTCTAACTTTGGTACTCACAATGATAATGATTAGATATCAATCTAACAGCCCCCTGAGGAGTTACGGAAAAATGAAAGACGATATACAGGGTGGGGCAATAGTGCGTCGCACCTCGATATCTCGAGTTCTACGATGGCTAGAAATTTTTTTAAAAAATTACAAGTAAACTAGATAAAAAAAGTCCATAACTGGAAATTATTTTCGAACATACAGGGCGAGCCAAGACGAAATTACAAGACCAAGTGCCTTTTTTTTAAATGGAACGCTATGTATATCAATACATTTTTTGAAGCCTCTATTGATTCTTATATTATTATTGGCTATCTCCCAACCACTTTGATGTAATGAATTTTTTTGTTGAAGTAATGCCATCTGCAGATGGATATTAAAAAAAATCACCACAGTAACAATTATGGGTTTTAAGAAAAACTTATGTGAATACCAGTTACGAGACATCTAGTTAATATTTCTGAATCATTTTCATTTCCTAAAAATGTACAGGGTGGCCAAAAATTAGTATTCAATTAAGAACTTTTTAAATTGAATTTTCTCAATTTTTTCGAATGGAACACCCTGTATGTTTTTCAACGATGTGATGTAAAAATGAAAAACGAACATTTTTTGTAAGTACTTCCCTATGGCTAATTGCAACCATTTTCGTTTTATTGAGCAATAATTACAACATTCAAAAATAAACTTAAAAAAAGAAGTTTCTTCAAGTAACTCATTAGAACAAATTATAATAAATGTTCCACATGTAGGCCATTTTGATTGACACACATCTGTATGCGCTTTTGAAATGAGGTTCCCACTGTTCCTAAAACTGCCGGTGTAATAGATCTAAAGGCAGTTATATATTATTCTTTCCTTCATATTTTGTACTGTTGTTGGTGTATCTTTATAAACAATTTACTTCACGTATCCCCATAAAAAAAAATCCATTTTTGTAAGATCTGGGGATCTAGCAGGCCATTTAGTGGGTCCATTTCTTCCAATCCATTGATGAGGGTAGGTATTATTTAAGTGGTCTCTAACTGCATTTAAATAATGTGGTGGAGCACCATCTTGCTGAAACCACATCCTATTTCGAATTCTTCCAGGGAGATTTACCAATAATTGTGGCAGATAGTTTTCCAAAAAATGATAAATAGCTCCAGTCAATGTACCATCAAAGAAATGTGGCCCTATTACATGTTCTCCAATAATTCCTCCCCAAACGTTTATAGACCATCTGTGTTGGTTATCAACTTGCATAAAAAGTGAGGATTTTCCGAAGCATAATAATGGAAATTGTGCCTATTAATAAATCCATTTTTATGAAAAGTTGCCTCATCAGTGAATAAAACATTGTTGAAGAAGTTGACATCAACTTCCATTTTACCTCTGGCCCAATTACAAAATTGTAGGCGCTTTTGAAAATCGTCATCAGATAATTCCTGGTGCATTTGAATATGATATGCATGCAACTTATTTGTTTTTAAGATTCGACCCACAGACCGTCTACTTATTCCTACTAATGAGGTCACTTCTCTTTGATTAACATGGGGATTCTCAACCGTTGCCAGCACCACAGAAAACTTTTGGTAGCTGCTAACATCAGGAAACCTTCTTTCAGGATAACGTTGATGATAAATTCTATTGGCAAGTAAACAATTTCTGTCTGACTCGCCCAAAACAAAAATCATGTCTACAAGTTCCGCTTTATTAGAATTCATATTGTAAAATTCCAAATATTTTAAATTCAATACAAATTGTAACTAACGACCGATAAGTGTGATAAATGCTCCTTTGCACACGTCAATTTATACCAAACTGAGGTTTTATTGCTTGTCAAATAACGAAAACAGCAAAAAAAATGTACAAAAAAAACATTACAGTAAAGGACTGATTAAATACTATCTACTCATTTCAATGGAAATGGTTCCACTAAATGGCCTCATTTCAAAATTGCATAAAGACGTGTGTCAATCAAAATGGGCAACAAGTCGAACACCTATTATAAATTTTTCTAATGAATTATTTGAGGGAACCTCTTTTTTAAGTTTATTCTTGAGTTTGACACTTATTTATTTATAAAACGAAAATGGTTGCAATTAGCCATAGGGAAGTACTTACAAAAAATGTTTGTTTTTCATTTCTACATCACATCGTCCAAAAATATACAGGGTGTTTCATTTGAAAAAATTTAGAAAATTCAATTTAAAAAAGTTCCTAATTGAAAAATAAACACTTATTTATTTATAAAACGAAAATGGTTGCAATTAGCCATAGGGAAGTACTTACAAAACATGTTCGTTTTTCATTTCTACATTACATCGTCGACAGGGTGTTCCATTTGAAAAAAATTGAGAAAATTCAATTTAAAAAGTTCTTAATTGAATACAAATTTTTGGCCTCCCTGTACATTTTTAAGAAATGAAAATGATTCAAAATATTAGTTAGATGTCTCGTAACTGGTATTCATATAAGTTTTGCTTAAAACCCATAATTGTGACTGTGGTGATTTTTTTAATATCCATCTGCAGATGGCATTATTTCAACAAAAAAATTCATTACATCAAAGTGGTTGGGAGATAGACAATAATAATATAGAAATGAATAGAGCCTAGAAAGAGGCTTCAAAAAATGTGCTGATATACATAGCATTCCATTTAAAAAAAAAGACACTTAGTCCTGTAATTTCGTCTTGGCTCGCTCTGTATGTTCGAAAATAATTTCCAGTTATAGACTTTTTTATCTAGTTTACTTGCAATTTTTTTAAAAATTTCTAGCTTACGTAGAACTCGAGATATCGAGGTCCGACGCACTATTGCCCCACCCTGTATATCGAGCTAGGGGGTTTTCGCTTTTTGTATTGTAGGATGAGTGTAAAATATTTCTTTTTGGTAACTCAATATTTTTTTTAATCTCAATATTTTTTTGCTTCAAATACTAAAAATACTGCTTAATTCAGTGCAATTATTGCTTCTTAATTGAGCAGTTGTTTTAATAGTTTCTACGATAAAATGTATTGAAAGTGTTGTGTTTGGGTCACCATCTATCTAAAATTTTTATACTAGCACATTCAGATAAGAATGACTGTAAAACATAAGAAACTATAGGTATTTATTATTCTTGACATGTTAGGTTAGAAAGGATGCTTATGTAAGACCCAATAATTATTTTATTATTATTATTTTTTAAAATGCATAAATACGAAGCAAACAAAATGTCAGATTTTTTAAAACCTTGTTTATTAATTTGAAATACATATTATTATCTTTTTGGTTCATCGATAAGAAGAGAAATGGCTTAATTTGGCTGTAATAATATTTTAAAAATGTTTCTAATCTCCTTGTTTTTATCAAATTATTTTTTGCATAATGTAATTTATTAGAAATCATACGCAAATGATATGGCTATCATGATAAGAAGACAATTTGAGGGGACTATTTCTCGAGTTATGCAAAGGGGTTTCAATATAATTTAAATTTGGTGTAGTAGACATGGGTTCGCTGCTAATCGCGGTGCAGATCTAAGCTATTCACAAAAGAGAGAAAAATAAAAGATTTTCACACTCCTTTACTTATGGCTACCACAGTTGAGAATGGTGCATTGTAGTATTTGAAGGATAACTCTCGATTTAAACGAGATGTTTCTTTATAGATGTACAAATACAACTTCTTGTATTTCAGTAAGTATTCAAGCTGAGCCCTTTTATTATATACAACGAAAATCTTAGAAGAGGTCTTGTTATGAACCATAGTTACATATATTGACAGATATATTAATAAGGGCTAAGTAAGATGATAATGAATTGTTGAAAATTTTTGGCCGAATTGTGTAAGTGCAATTCACTCCAATACATATGAGCGCACGGACATAGAGGCATATGCTTATTCCATAACTCTGATCCTACTTTATGTTTACCAAAGATTATATACACTGCTATTATGAATGATATCCAGATAGAAGGCAACCTAGGAGAGAAGCTTTTAAAAAATTTTCTGCAGCGATTTACTCGAAAGGGAAATGTCGCATACGAAAAAAAAAAAAAAAGAAAGAACAAGACTGCATTAACCCAAGCAAATGAAATGACTGTTCTGTTAAAAATTACAGAAGATCCTCATATCTCGACTAGAGAAATATCGAAATAAAGTGATGCACTTTCGTGCAAAGAATTTTGAATAAAACCATATTCCCTCCGTACCATGTACAACTAATGCAGGAGTTATTATATGAAGATTTTGAAAAAAAGGTAACACTTTGGAATGGGCTCTACAACAAATTCGTCAAGATAGAGATTTTTTCAATTATATATTATTTGCTAATGAAGCGACATTCTATAAAAATGGGTTTGTCAATAGACATAATTTTCATTATTATGCAACCAAAAAATCAACCAAAGGAAGACTTAGCAGCCTGATTTACCTACATTTTTTGGAGAATCAGTTACCACAGTTAATAAATCATGTACTCATTCCAATCAGACAGAAAATGTGACGGAGCGCTAGTCCACCATACGGTACATATCCACAGACATTTAAATAATGAATTTCCCAGAAGATGGATAGGTAGAGGAGGACCTTTTAATTGGCCACCTCGCTCACCTGACTTGACAAAAAATGGATTTTTTATGTGGGGCTACGTCAAAGACCAAGTATACAAAACACTCCCAACTACAAAGTAGGATATGAAGTTCGAATTAGGGAAGTATTCCAAAACATTAACACATCAATATGTTAAACCACGTTAGTCGAGCTTTTGAAAACTACGTACATTATTGTTTAGAAGTAGTCGGTGGTCACTTTGAACATTTGTTATAAATTTTATGTGTTTTTTCATAGTTGCCATGGTCTTATTTTTAAATATTTTAATTGTTTAAATTATTTTTTAAAATTGTGGAAAAGGAATATAATTTTGTATCATTTAATTTTGGTTTTTATTTTCAGTTTTAAATTTAGAAATAGTTAGAAGTTTTTTAGATTACAGTTAGAAGTTTTGTGTTTAAATTACAATTACTAAATGTCAAAGTCATAGCTTACTTGTGAAAAAAACGCAGTTATTTTTAAATTATCAATTAAATTTAAAATTTCTCAAAAACTGTCCATTTTCGGGATCATGATAACATAATTTGAAGAGATAAAATAGTTGTACAAAATGGTGAAATTTGAAAAAAAAAAACGCTCCTCTTAGACATTTCAACTACCTCTTATCTTTGCGCTTACCAAATGTTTTCCCTTAACTATCATTAACAAAGTCTTTTTGATGACATTTGTGATGAACTGTTTTTCTGTGAATTTTCATATTTTTCGCAATAACTTGGCAACTGAACGTGAAATTTTACGCCGGAATCAATGGTGTAAAAATATACAGGGTGTGTCATTTAAAAAATTCGACCTTGCTGTTCCGCTTTAATGGAATACCCTATGTATTTCATAGTATTTTAGAAATGGGCAACAAAGTAAGCCCTATATCTTTTTATTTAAAACATTTTTTCCATATTTCTTAGAATAAGCGAGATATTGGACTTCCTCGCACTAATGGTCCACCCTTATATTTATTTATTTTAACATTATGATTTGTCAGACCAGTGTGAATTTAATTAATTTTACCCAACCGGTATGGACTTATTCTTATTTGCTAAATCGAAAAGAGGATTTATTGCGTTTTGCTCAAAACAGTTAATTCTCTATTATTTACAAGGATTGAAGGGAATCAAAAAATATAGTTTTAAATAAAAAAAAGTATTTTATTAGTAAGCATTTTATTTCTGGATTTAACGCTCTTTCATCAAACTGGGTAAATAATATACTGGATCAACAACAGTAGCTTTTCATGTTTATCTGAAAAATAGTAAAAAATGGATTTATCACATTTTGCACAGTTGCTTCTCAATTTATAACATACCAAACAAAATGAACATTTTTTTATTGCATAGAATTGAAATTGAACAATTTATCTGGTGAATATAAAAAATATATTTATAAAATTTTCGACTGTTCACTCTTTTCTAAAAATAGAATACAAGTTTCTGCATTGAGTAGGAGGAAAGCAATTTCCTTTATTCTTTTCTTGCAGACCGCCTCTTCAATAATTGCTCTCTGTGGCTGGCTCACCGCCCGCTCGTACAAGCCTGTTGCGTCAGTGCATGCTTATCGATTTCGTAATTATTCTGATATACACATTTGGGAGTTTAGATGTTTCCATTGCATACTATTTCATCATATTCACAAATACTGTAGAAACTTAATTATGAGTTTGATTTATAATAATAATAAAAAAATTTAATCTGAGTGTTGGGAGTTAAGACAATTTTTCCATTAAATTTATCGCAAGGAATATTAAATCTTGGAAATCTCGAAAAAGTCGTCCATTGTCT
Source organism: Rhamnusium bicolor (assembly GCA_029963845.1). NCBI lineage: Eukaryota > Metazoa > Arthropoda > Insecta > Coleoptera > Cerambycidae > Rhamnusium > Rhamnusium bicolor. The sequence goes on from JANEYF010002106.1 coordinate 304,849, forward strand.
TTAAATGTTACATTGAGGTACCTGCAGGGATACAGGGGGGTTGTATTTTCTGTGGTATACGTGCACATGCAAAGCGGAACCCAGCGAGAGTAGTAGAAAAGGCGGGAAATACAAGTTAGTATATTGTTATGCGTATATGCATACCGGAAGCGTGATTGAGGGAGTCGTCGCGAGTCCCGAACGAGCGTTCCGCTCGTAGACAAATCAAATAATTTTTAAGTGTGAACGATTACAGTTCATTAAACTGAAAATGATGGACTTTTTGGAAAAAAACTTTGAAATAAATACAAATTAGGTAAACTAGAAAATATATGTGCCAATTTATGATTTTTATTATTTATATTGTTAGGCCGCTAGGACCAGTAGATTTTCTGTATTTTGGATTTGTTACTATTTGTAAGACCTGCCTGGTTCATCAAGCAAGATTAGAATCTGCTCATTGGAACTGGAGAAAGTACTTGAAAGATATGTTGCAAGCAAATAGTTGTATCAAGAGAAGTTGTGGAGGAAAATTGTGCAAATCAATTATTTGCTTCACTGCATAAAAATCGTTAATCTATTACTGAGAATAAGTATCGTTCATATATACTTGACAGTACGACAAAAATGAGACTACGTACTTTGCGTGATACGTCGTGCATTCGAACATTCTTTGTGTAAGAGATATAGTGAGAGAAACCGATATTGTGATGGGACGTGCGGGGTAAGACGCGTTATGAGCGCGGGAAATGTCTAACACATGACATATTCCGTCTTTTACATCGCTTATATTAAAGCGAGAATGATGATTATTGTTTTTGTTGCCACGCGACCGAGGCGGAGTTTAGCTTACATGCTGGGATACTTCAGGGCCGCACTTAATTTTGTTATCAATTTGTTGTAGCAGTGCCTTATAGCATATATTGTAAGTATAACATTATAAGATAAATAATAATTATTTAATATCTGTTTATTTGCTGGCGTGTTCTTGAAAATAATTTAAGAAGGTTATCGTGTTGCAGTGAGTTGTGTAATAGTGTAATATAAATAATAATTATTTTATATTTGTTAATTTGTTGGTGTGTTTTTGACACTAATTTAAGAAGGTTATCTTGTTGCAGTGAGTTGTATGATAGTGTAATATAAGTAATAATTATTTTATATCTGTTTATTTGCTGGTTTGTTTTTGAAAATAATTTAACAAGGTATTTGATGTAAAATATTTCGACCGTGGGAGGCCTCTACGTCTACATCTTATTGTGTTTGTGAAAATGAAAATGATAATAATTACAGTGATAAAGAAAATCAAAGTTCATTACTGTTTTCAATTAGAAAAAATTGGCTACATTTGAACGAGCAAGCGAAACAAATTTGCCTTAATGTTTACAATAATCTTTTGAAGCGACGAGCTAATGTCTCTAATTTGTACTAGGTGAAACAGCATCTCTCACTAACGTTCCCCGCGTTCTACAATACACAAACTGCTGAATGAAGGTGCTCTCCCAAGAAAACCCATCGTTAGCAAAACTTTTAAAAACTTTAGTTTGCGACGCGTTTCAGAAAAATGAAACCGCAACTATTGACGTGGTAAACAGAAAATTAAAAGAAATGAATTATCATCTAAAATATACCAAAAGAACTTCATATTTAGACGAGATAAAATAAAACAGAAGGAAACATAGACCAATTTATTATCTAGATGAAACTTGATATGATAATAAGATAAGATAAGATAAGATATTCTTTATTTATCCATAGATGGATAGTATGTACATAAAAAAATAATAGATATAAAAATAATAGTTACAAACTAGTACTAGTTTACATAATATAGACATATAATATAGAGAAAAAAAAACAAACTTCAAGCAAAATCAATTTGGCTGATATGCATTATCTTTTAAAAAACATAAAAGTTGATTCTTAAATTGGCTAACGGTATTACTAGTCTTAATTACGTGAGGAAGAAGATTGAATTGTACAACTCCTTTGTGAAACAGACTTCTCATTGTACTACTCCTAGAAGTTCTTTTAACATAATAGTTATTTGCACTAGCTATTCGTGTGTTACACATGTGTATGTCTGTAACAGGCAACAATTGTCGTGTGAGATATTCTGGTAAAACGCTATTAATCATTTTGAAAATAAATATCATAGTTTGGAAGAATAGGAACTGTTTAATGTTAAGCCATTTTAATGTATTAAGCATTAGCTGACTGCTAGTAAAGCGGTTGCATCTTAGTATTATTCGCATTGCCTTATTTTGGAGAACCTGGAGTCTACTAAAATGTGTACAACTTGTATACAACACAGAACAGCAATAGAGAAAATGAGGTCGTATTAACGTATTATACACAGTTAGTTTAGTAGTGGTTGATATAAATGGAGCCACTCTGCTAAAAAATCCGATCTCTTTACCGATTTTCTTTAATATATTCTATATTTTGTTAAATTTCAGTTCACGATCAATTATTAGGCCTAAATACGTTATATCCTGAACAATTTCAACTTTTTTTACTATTTAACTCGATACCCAGATTTAGACTAGCAAACTGTTTTTATAAATAATTATTACCCACGAACATAAATTTGGATTTGAATTCATTTACTTTTAGTCTATTGATCTTAAATTTTTTTGTCAATAATTTTAGTTCTAAATTAACAGTACTTACCATTTCCTCAAATTTGTACTCTCATTGTAAATAAGAGTGTCATCAGCAAAAAGTTGGATTTACTCATGACACCGTAAAAAAAGGATGGAATGATGGATCTAGGAAATGTCAATTAATCTCATTGCCCTCTAATAAAGGGACTCGGTTGATTATATTACACTGTGGATCAGTTGATGGTGTTGATAATGCATTGAAACTGTGCGGAAAAACATGGAAGACTGTAACGTGGATTACCACAAGAACATAGAGGGAAAAATATTTGAGGAATGGCATGGAATTCCAAAATTAAGACCGAATAACATTATTGTTTTTGACAATACGAAGTACCATTCGAGACAACTGTATAAAATTCCTAACAAGAGTTCTACTAAGCTGGAGTTACAGATTTTTTTTAATGGAACATGATCTCTATTATGAGGAAAATTATAATATAGCACAACTGTTGGAAGTCCTGCAAACGAAAAATTATGAGAAGAAGTATATTATAGACACTGTAGCGGAGAGATATGGCCACAAAGTGTTGAGATTACCGCCATATTTCTGTATTTTCAACCCGATTGAAATAATTTGGTGTAAATTGAGGAAAAATGTCAGAAAAGGATATAGTTTTCCGAAATTCGATAAAAAAGTTGGAGTTAATTCGAAATGAAATGTCGAAAATTAACAAGAAAGATTGGGAAAAAAGAATTAGGAAAGTAACTACAATTGAGGATGATTATTTAAAAATTGCTAAATTTCAGGATATTATTTATTATTGTTATTATTACTTCCTCACCCCTCAAAGTGAGGAAGATATGTATTCGTGAAAAGAATTTTGAAAATTTTTATTGAATTTCTGGATGAATCTCGATGAATTATGACGATACATAAAATTTCAGACAGTTTTTGAGATAAAGCATTCAAATTTGGTACACACATTCTAGAGGGCAAGGAAGAGATTGAGTTCGTTGATGAGCAAAATCGGTCTCAATTTTTGAAACGTCAAAAAATGTGACTTTTACGTCAAAGTGACTTTTTTGAAACGTCAAAAAATGTGACTTTTTTGAAACTTCAAAGTGACTTTTTTGAAACGTCAAAATGTGACTCTTTTGAAACGTCAAAAAATGTGAGTTTTTGAAATCTCAAAAATTACTTTTATTATAAACTCCATCACACATCGAGTTTTACTACGGTGAGGAAGTTCTGATCCCCAAGTAATTGGCAGCGGTTTTTTTTTTATTTTGACAAAAATATGTATTTCTAGTTTTATTATAGTAATGACTTTACCATTAGAATTTATTTTTAGTTTATTTATTGAGAAAAATATTTGTTTCTGTTACTATTTTGAGAGTAAATTTTTTGATTTTATTTTATTTTTAAAGGTTTCTTGTTACTTTTTAAATAATTTCTTTATTCTATACTAATATTCCGTACCAATCCTTTCCTGGCTCATACCTCCTCGCAGTTCTTTCTGGGGAGTAACAATTTATATTATGCGAACTTGAATACTGTAACTGCTGTATGTGTAGTCAATACTGTAAATTCAATACTTTTATTTCAAGTTAAAACTTTTTTGTTGCTAGCTAAACTGAGCACAAAAACCTACATTGAAAAAGTAAACGAGTGAAAAATATAGTTAAATCCGGCTCTGCGTTCCGTAGCGCCTTACCCCGCACGACCCGTCACTATATCAGTTTCCCAGATTATACCAGAGAGGGAATATGGATCTAATTCGTTAGTCGATTTTGTACAATTAGACAAATTCAGTAAGTGACCTTTTTCAATAGTGGAAAGTGAATCTGAAATGGAAAAAATAGAAAAAATCATTCTGATTCTCATTGTTCCAAAAATACTAGTTTAAGAACCAAAAAAAATAACACAAAAAAATCGTTGCGTTATTTATGGCATGAGTGTCATTATTGCTCAATGTTAGACTGTATTCATTTAGAAATGGGACATTTACATCGATGCGTCATGGGCAAATTAGAGCGCCATATATGGTGATATATGGATAGAGTCGACAACGTAACCCATTCATTTAATGCATTGATGCTACTAGCTGTCCGATATATTATTTTTTAATAAGAGTTTCGTATATGAATATAGTCTATTAAACTTCTTTAATAGAGAGGAGAACTAGAACCTGTTATGAATGTAAGCCCGATGCTAAGAGGGATCTACTAACTAATGACTTTGACCAGCAACTGTTAGCCAATTTATAGAAATTTGTTCGTTATAAACTTTTTATTTCTCTATAAATTGTATATAAGAAAGTGGATTTATGTAAAGCAAATTTTATCATAGTTGCATAGACTTGGCAGCGCATCACTGCAGTTCCTCCGATGCGGCTCCTTGGGAGAATCCTGGGTAGCTACCGCAGAGTGTTGGTTATAATTTATGTTTCCTACTATATTAAATTCAAATATTTAATTAACTGACATGGTTTTATTAAAATGCTAACGAGATAAAGTAGATACTTGTCGTAGAAATATCATTATCTTCTGAGCAAATTATATAGCAATACACGCACACAAACGTCTTTCTAATTTGGTAACCGAAATATGACTAAGGATGCGGGTACCATTGTCGATAGCATTTATATTTTTGGGATGCTGCTGAAAAGCGGGTCATTATCAAAGAGGTTTAATTGGCTCGGATTAAGTTGTTATCTGCTCTCGAGTACTAAATTTCTCAGAAATATTCTGTTCGAACGTAGAAGGTAAATTACATGTTGTACAGCTAGATCGTCAATTTAAGCTACCGTGCGTCGCTGACATTGACTAATGCAATGCAATGGAAATACATCTTATAATTTACAAAAAATTATATATATCATATATTTTGCAAATATATAAACTCATTGCGTACGATCCACTTAATTTTGTTGACTTAATTTTCAAAAAATCTAATTTTGATGAGACGGACGGACGGACGGACGGACGGACGGACGGACGGACGGACGGACGGACGGACGGACGGTTAACTAAATAAAACAATTAAATGCAGATTCTCCTTACTAAGTTACCTTTAATAATACACCTACAGTTTTTCTTCTCTTATGACTATTACGAACTAGATTTTTAAGTTCTTCCCTGATGATTTCTTCATAAGCTTATTTTACTGTACAAACAAATACGCACGGCGCTTGGAAATGGAACTGGATAAACCCAAAAGTTATTTTTATGGTCCGGTTCGGCCCGTCAAGTAAATGTAACAAAGTAAGGATCGGTTATCTAGAAAAAATAAAGGCTCGGGTCCGGTTCTCATACTTGTCTGTGACTGGCCTTCCCATTACTACTTTATTTTTAGCAAAAGTATCTGGAAACCGACACAGTATTTTCCAATAAAGACGTTGGCTTCTGTTAAACTTACCCTACCTTCTAGTAACGCAGTTCAAAATTTTTAATGCAAAATAATTTGAATCTAAAATTCAGTAAGTATTCCGAATTTTATTTAAATATCTCCTGTGGAAAGTCAAAATCCAAGAAAAGAAAAAAAAAAAAAAAAAAAAAAAAACTGTTATTTCAAAGACACCATATTGGCTATGCAATAGTGGTGCGTTTTAGACACATGGTCTCATGAACATTTTTTTTATAAAGTAATTCGAGTATCACTTCCAGAATTATTGATACGTACTTAAGAGTCACCCTGTATATTCGAATATATATTGTACAGGTTTATCACGCGAAAATTCTTTTTTTTTTAATAACTTGGTTATTTTTGAAGTTATCAAAAGTTGTAAAGACCTTCATTAACTAATTTTGTTTGCAGAATTCGCAAATTTTGAATCAAAAAAACAAATGCGCATCGCATCGCATCGTGTTTAGGAAATATGTCACTTTAATTGTTTTTTTTTAAATAATTTTATTTTGATTATTATTCTGATTAGTAAAATACTATGCATGTCATGTTATCTCAAAAAGATTTTGAGATACTGGATTTTGATATTAAAATATCGTTAATGATTTTGTTAAACGTAGTTGCCTTTGAAAATAAAATAACTACATTTCTGAAAAAAAGATACAATTTACTCGTCAAAGCAATATTCCTCAAAAATCGGTATCTGTCATGATTAATTGTTCTTCTTCTTTTCAGAGGCAACTACATTTAATAAAATCATTAACGATATTTCATATCAAAATTCAAATATCTCAAAAATTTTGTTAGATAATATGACGCATGTTAGTATTTTTGAAATCAGAAAAATGAGAAAAATTTATTTGGATTTTGTGAAAAAAATTAGTTAACGAAATTGTTCACACTTTTTTAATAACTTCAAAAATAACAAAATTGATTCAAAGAAGGACATTTTCGCATGATGACCCTGTACATACGATTCCTTAAATATTTGCGTTCGGTCTATTCGGTGTTTCGGTATTTCAAGACTAAATTAATATGTTCAGCCATAGGCGCCGCCAGGGGCGGGTCAGGGATAAGTTATGAATAAGGTATACAATTAAAACCAATTCCAATACTAAAGAATTAAAAAAAAATGGCTAAATTAACATTCACAAATAAATTTTATTGCAATTCAGTCAGTCATCCATATACAAAGTACCTACAGTATAATTCTTCATTTAAATAACCAATCAATACCTTTGATTTTTTTATCAAAGATCGCCGCCAGCTATAAAAAAAGAAGCCAGAACAGCACCTAGTATTGTTTGGACAAGACCGTATTATCCGCTAGGATGTTTGCCGCATATTTACCTTTGTTGTGCCTCTAAATTTAACTTTCATATGCCTATTTTGCCACAGTATTTAATGTTATTATAATTAAAAATTGATACAGATAGTGAAACTGACAAAAATAAAATAAATACATTCTTAAAAACTTAATTAACTAAGTAGGTATTTTATGTGATATAGGTGGCAGATATGCTTGTAGAGTCGTAAAAGTGTTGATAAATTAAAAGTTCTTATTTTTTTTTTTATATAATAGTTCATTAAAACTATTTTCTGTGCATTATTTTCGCCGTTTTTTAACTCTACAGTTTATTAAAATAGCAATTTTCGCGCAGTGGTTTCAGAAATTTGTTTAATAACATTGCTCAAACTGATTGCGTCGCATAATCCTTCTTGACTCATGGAAGACCATAGACAGTCCTAAGCCGATCGCTCTTCAAAACACCGGCTAGATGAAGTAGTTGGCTAGAGGACACAATGGCAAGTGTGACTAGATAATCTCTTCACCATAGTTGCGGATTCCAATCCCGCCATCGACACTGCAACGTCGACAGGAATAGTTGTGTCCGCGTTATTTTCATAAGTGTAACCCTCGCCCGTGCAGCTTCGACTTTGCAATCGAGGGCTGTCTCATTTCTGTGATGTTTATATATTATATATTTATTGGGTACACCACACAAGTGTCGTGCTCCTATATAAACAAAAACAGTACCTATACGCTTTCTTGGCAATTAAATCAAAAGCCAATGCCGATATATTGAGGCAATTCTAATAAAGCAAATATTTTTATATTATGTATTTTTCAGATAATTTGCTTCTTTATTCTACAAAAAGAACCATATCTTCCAGTATTCACTGTGAAGAAACGTTCAGACGCATATCTAAAAAAATGTTGTTCCCCCTCTTGGAAATTCTAAAAGCTTCGCCCATGTGTTCCGCTAAGCAAAATGTACTCACAATCAGATGAAAAAAAAACAAATTAAAACCTGACAATTTTGGAAACTGCGATGATGAGTCACGGGGAAAATAAGTTATGTAAACAGTTTCTGATATGGATGTGGATAAAATTATAATCGCATAAATGTTCCTAGAGAATTTGCCCTGTTTAGCTTTAATTTTACTAAGTTTGTCTTTATGTATCATTTTACTATTATGTTTATCTTAAAGTAACCATCCACTAAGTTTCAGATTTATGCAATCTGAAGTTAGTTAATTATCACATTTCGCATATTTAGCAACATGATATACAAATTCGAGATCCTCCTTGATTATTATTATAAAACACTCTTTAATCATGAAATAATAGTATTCAGAACAGAAACTGTGTTGTAAATATATTACACCAAATTTGGTCGCAACATAATATATAAAATATGCTAATGTTTCTACAGACAGTTCATGCAATTTTATGAGACAAACGACGCAAGGAGTCTGGGATGGAATAGGCTGTGGATTAGAATTTTATTGCAATGAAACCTTGAAACTATTAATTTTAAGGCAAAAAGTCTTTAAAATAACAAAGTTTATTGAGATAAACGAACTTAGCTTTTTCGCAACAAAATTTTAATTTATGAATTTAAAAAAAACCACTAAAGAAAATATAATTCACTGGTGTGCGTGCAGAAGGGCATAAGTCAAAACATGTAGTTTTGATATAATGAGCATTTTAGTGTTTTTGGTGCTTATCGTGATAATTCTTTTGTAAAATTGAAATAATTACGCGGGTAAACCCCAATATATTGGCTATTTTAAATGGTGGGTGAAACTGCAAGAAAATAAATATATTACGTTGAGTTCTATTATTCAATAAAGCTCATAACATACCTATGAGCACTAAAATGTGTTCATATTTGCTGGGTAATATGTTAACTCGTGACTTTCTGCACAAAACTTTTCAGGATATATTTCCACAGTATAACCAGTAAATTATTTTACATTTTCAATTCTACTTATAAAAACCACAATCTTAACATACCTTCCTGGAAACACAATAATAAATAATTATATAAGTTTACAATCGGGGTTATTTAATAAAGACACTTTTAATAGAACTTAGAAAAACCCGCAATTTAACAAGGTATCAATGACCGCAGTAAAGTAAGGAATTTTCGTTCATCGCTTTCAACCCTTACCTGACTAATACATAAAAATAGTCTTATCGCACCTCTCAAAAAATACATGTTACGTATCTTCACACAACTGTGATTTTCATACTTGTTTTGTTCTCGTTAATAAAAAAACTTGGTGAAATCATTTTCCAATTGTTAAAGTGAGTTTACTCCTTGTTTCAGGTATTGGTATTAGCAGCGCAGTAGTATCTTTTAATGTAGCCCTATATTACAACACAATAATTGCATGGTGCCTATTCTACTTTGTACAAAGTTTCCAATCCAAACTGCCCTGGGCTGAATGTCCGAATGTATATTTTCCCAATGGTTCTTACACCACGGAGCCAGAATGTGTGGTTAGTATTGATTATTATTTAGTTGAAATAATGTTTTTAAATTGTACATATGTGGCCAAAATTCTCAGTTCCGAAGATGGAGAAAATAATGTAAGTTATAGTTGTATATATATTTTTCAAAAGTCTTCGCTATTAATGCACCAGGTGATCCAAATAAACCTCCCACCCCCATTTTCTCGATTATTTGGAAAGATATGAACAAAACAATAGAGTATTCTTTTATGGATTTTTTAAAAAGGAATCCAGAAAAAACAATTGAACAGCAAATAAAAAAAGATGGGGATCTAATTTTTTCTTTTAAAAATTACAAATTATTTAAATACAACATATCAAGAATGGGTATAAAGAAGGGGAGCTATTGGTTGGCCACCCCGTAAACTGGACGTAACTCCATTGGACACGTTTTCATTTGAAAAATATTATTTATAAAAAGGAAGTAATAACTTGGAAATAAAGAAAAATATTAGAATAGAAATATGAACTTTGAATAATAACAACGAAAATGTATTGGCAAACTTAAAAACACGATACATTATGTATATAGAACCCAATGAAGGGAACAGAGAATTTTTTGTGACTTTTTATTGCAAAATATGTTAATTTACTGCATTGCTGTAGCGGTTAAAGAACATTTTCACACATTTTTATTTTTTCATCCCATACCATTTTATTTTCAGTTGAGCAGTGCCTCGTACAAGATCTTACGTTGATTATTAAAACATTTCCGAAAATTGCAAATTTGCTTATTGTAAAAAATGTAAAATGTACAACTGGCAGTCCACTACTAAAATTGTATTTAGCGACCTATTGATGTTAACCTGCATGACATATAATCCGGGAGCTAATGACAGAAATTTCAGGCCAATATCATTAACTTTATTTAAACATTATTCAGCTTCTTTGTGTGCCATAAATTTTGAAAATGACAGTCTGCCAGAGTACATGCAGGACACGACTCGACAAAAGCGTATCACTATATACAAGAGAATAGTGTCTGACTGTAATTATTAAGAGTGGCAGATTACGTTTTCCTTAAAGTTTACATTATGAATAATCAATACAATAAATTTTAACGTTAATGATTTCAAAGTACTTAATTTCTTTTACATACTTATTAAATTGGCAGAAATATTTTGTCCCGAAGGTCAAGTGGCAGACAAACTTTTTTAGCCATTTCATGACCCCCATAATCCATAAAAAAACATTTTATACTTAATGAATTTAGTCAGACATTATTATGTTCCCCGCTACTCGCATGGTAGACTTGTCATTCACTCATTAGGATGACATACATATACATTACGAAAAACTAATTTACTAAGTTAATTAAATGAGTCAATCAAATCTGTCGTTAGTTCCTGGACTAATATACCCTTTGCCACCCAAAATCTATTTTTATTGTCCTTATTATTGTGTCCACAGTAGAAATTTGTTTAAATTGTATGCATAGATCTGTTGGGCATTTATCTGACCTAATTTCAATAAAGTATTCAACGGTGGTCACCAAAAGAATCCAATGATTTTATATCATTCAAATAAGTCATAATCGAGATAGACTTTTTCTATTCTATTATTCACCTCTTCTAATCAGGATTTTTCTTACCCTAAGAAACAAACATTTGCTGGTTTAGATGGTGTTCTTAGCTTTGCAGACTGTACTGCACTGCAGTGTTTACAATTTCGCTCTTAAGACAATCCTCACTGTATCAAAATTTCCATAAAACTGGAAAATTACTAGGATATGAAATATAGTATGTCCTATTTTAAAAAGTAGAAATTACAGTTATATTCGTAGGTCCATCGCCAGAGTTCGTAAAATACATGTATATAACTATATCTAAGTGCAGTTAAAACATCATATCAGGACTACCTTTTCAAATGAGTGAATGAAAAGATCAAGAATAACACATCATGCATGTATTTCTCAGTTTATATTGGACAACGTGGATGCGGTGGGACAGATACCTGACACATACCAGATATTCAAGAAACGACAGAAAGAGTTATTTATTTGGAAAGATCAGCATAGAAAGTAAAATATTAATGTGGATAATTAAGCAAAGTCCCGATCCAAATTATTTTTGATACGATTTATTTATTAACATCAGCGACGTTTCGATTGCAAGTACAATCATCATAATAAATAAATCATATAATAAATAAATTGTGCCAAAAATAATTTGAATCAGGACTTGGTTTAATTATTCACATCTATATACATGTATATATCATTACAAAACAAGAAGGGTGCCACATCGAAATATGCCTAGAACGCAATCTAACTTAAATCCGCTCCTGCATCCATGCCATCAAAATGTTTAAAGTTAATGATTTTTTAGAAACAATGGTTTTTATCCGCCGCGAGGTATGGAAAATAAAATTTGAGTAGAATTGTTTAATGTAATGTCTTAAGCGAAGGAACTGTTCTGCTTTTTCTTTTTGTGCAATCTAGTAAATAATACGTTGATTGTCTGTTTCTTGAACAGAAAAAAAGACTATTCTCAAATCAAAAAAAAAGGTTGAATTAAAGCGTGAATCGAACATCAAAGGAATCGCGCCGTACATTTTAAAATAGAACAATTAAACATTATAAAAAATATGGTCGGAATTATAGTGCATGCTAGCATATTTTTAAAATGACCCTCCCCCAATTTTTGATTATTTGCTTTACCCTCCCCCAATTTTTGATTATTTGCTTTGAGAACGTATGTGCTTTATAAAATAACAAGTTTAAATGGCAATGCCCAGGCTCATTTAATATAGTTTAAAAGTCACAGTTATCTAAGCATAAACATTGAGCGAAGAAATGTAAAAAGGCGCAACGAATACATATAAAGCTTCGTACAGACCTGAACATTACGCCGAACAAAAAAACAGGACAACGAACCGAACGGCAAACGGAACGGCGAACGGCTTTTTTGATTTCGACGATCTGAATAACAAACGGAACGTTTGTGCTGTTGCTATAATTGTTTTCAGTAGTTTTCAGTTCAAGATAGAAAAAAGTGTAGCAGCACCAGCGTATATATATATATATATATATATATATATATATATATATATATATATATATATATATATATATATATATATATATATATATATATATATATATATATATATATATATATATATATATATATATATATATATATATATATATATATATATATATATATATATATATATATATATATATATATATATATATATATATATATATATATACATTATATTCGTTAACCGCGAAGAAAAAAAACGCGAAAAACAAGAAGATGGTGGCAAACACATTTTTATGCACAAGGAAGTGCAGAAAATTTTAATTTAGTAAGTGAATTAAAGTTTCAAGCTGTGAGTGGACATTACAAAAATTTTGACACCTTCCGACTTTGAGTATTTATTAAACAAAATAGGTTCGAAAATTGAAAAATAGGACACTGTACTAAGAAAAGTAATATCAAGTCAAGATAGATTAGCAGTAACCCTCCGGTTCTTAGCAACAGGAGATTCCTACAGTAGCCTTCAATATTTATTTAGAATCTCAAAACAGTCGATAAGCAGCATAGTACCAGAGATTTGTCAGGCACTCGTAGATGTTTTAAAGGAAAATATCACAGTAAGTACAAAAAATTAACTTTTTATTCATATAAAAATAGAAAATACAGAAAACTTAAACTTATTTATGAAAACAAAAACAAAGAATTTTTAACTAATTTTCTTTTTATAGTTTGTAAATTTCGCTACTTCCATCATCACTATCTATTGAAGAACCTGCTGAAGTATTTGGGGAGAAATTAGAGAAATAGGTGTTTGCTGGGAAATTCTGAGGGGCTGGTGTAATAGCGGGGGATGAGATCTGACTAAGGGTTACATTAGGATTTGAAGGATTGCGATGGGGATGATTTGAATTGGGACTGCTATTGTAATTAAATGTTGGTGGGTAGTGATAATTGTATAAATTTTGTTGAGAAACGCTTTGCATAGGACACTGCATAGGAGGGGGTTGCTGATTGCTAATGTTACTGTAAAAGACTCTATCGGCTTTAAATAATATTTTCATGAGTTCTTCCTATGCAATACTGCGCACATCAGGACTGTAGGCTTGTAATTTCTTGGCTACTAATTTGCCAAATATTTGGCATTCACTTTCCTCATTTTGTATTGGCGCTGAAGCTGATGCCTCTAAAATCCTGAAGGCCTTATCCAACCTTTCATCATTTGTCCTTGACCTTTTTTGTACTTTTTGATTTTGGAGATTTTGAGGGAGATGGTGGCATTCGCACCAAATTTTCTACTGAGGGCTGTGGCGCCATTTGTTGCAAATTTTCTACTGAAGGCTCTGATGGCATTTGTTCCACATTTTCTGAATCCTGTATATCTTCGTCTACCGGTGGCGCTCCTGTTTCTTCAGAAGATAAGTCAGAATAATTCTCGTTCTCCGCAATCTCAAATTAAAGCATACCTATTATTAAACAAAAATTACTTTATTAAAATAAATAAGGTATAGGGTCCTTTAACTCAGTAAAGAGGACCATAAACTGTTAGTTAAATTGTTAAAATTAAGTCTTTGTTTATTTCAATCCTTCCGGAATAATAGTGTATAGGTATTTATTGCTTACAGATACCTTCAACTACAATGGAGTGAACTGAAGTTGCAAGGCAATATGAAAGAAACTGGAATTTCCCACACTGCCTAGGTGCCCTAGATGGGAAACAAGTCGTAAATCACAAACCAATGTTGAGTGGTTCTGAATTTATAAACTCCAGTTCCACGTTCAGCATAGTACTTTTTGCTTTGGCGGATGTTAATTACAATCTATTATTTGTTGATGGTAGTTGCCAGGGACGAATTTCGGATGGAGGTGTCTTTAAAGACAGTCTATTATATAAGAAAATGGAGCACAAAAAATTAAACCTTCCAAAACCGATTGCCTTAGGAACAAGGCAAAAGGATATTCCATTTTTTTTATTGGCGATGATGCCTTCGCATTAAGTGAAAATATAATGAAATCTATTTCAGGTTATTTTCCGAGAACATCTTTGCAGAGGATTTTTAATTATCGTATTTGTCGAGATCGTAGAATAGTGGAGAATGTTTTCGGAATTATGTCAGCTCTTTTTTGAATTTTGCGAAAACCATTGCCTCTTGAGCCTGAAAAAAGCGCAGCTAATTGTATTAACTGGGAACCGGAGGACGATGATTGACGAAAATGCAACTTCTTTTCTTTCTCTCCAAAATATTCCTCGCACACCAAGTCGAACAGCTCAAAAAATTCGTATGGAATTAGCAGAATTCGTTATTACAAGAGAAGGTCGAGTTGAATGGCAAAATGAATATGCACAAAATTATTTGTAGAAATGCACAATTACCCCAAATGCCACGCGGTGGTGCATTATAAACTCCCGCCGTCGTAGAGTCTTCATTAATGTGAAATATCACCGATAAGAAAACGTTGCAAAAAAATGCAATTAATAATTTTCGCAATCTACAAAGTGTAAACATTTCGTTTTTCAAAGAAATAATTTTATGCGTTAATTGTTATAGAAAATATGAATATTTCAATTTTGCACAGTTTTTTGGCCCACTGGGCTTGGCTATGCAAAAAAGTAAAAACTTACAGTATTTAGTGTTTGCCTAGGTTCATCTTTGTCCTGAGGAATAATCATTTCTTCCTATAAAAAAATTATTTTAGAATTAAAAAAACCATTGCACAAGGTGTCCCATTTTTGAATATTTTTAAAGGTACCCAGAACTGGGTAAAATACAAAAGTATTTAAATACCAATTACTTCTTCAAAAAATAATCTAACGTTTTATCTATGGTATGCTGTTTTAGAAGAGAAAAAGGCTGCTATAGAAAAAGAAATGGTGTAAAAATGGCATGGGCCGAACTTTATGTTGATTTATCGTATTATTTTTTTATTTACTTTTGAGACGCCATGTATTTAACATAAAAACTTACCTGCCCTCGTCTTTTTTTAATTTTGTAAATTTCCCACCGAAATGATGCTAATAAAGACGCCATTTTTTTCTACATTCCTCTGCATCAATATTTAAAATTTGAGAAATTTCCTTTCAGGCGTCTTGCTTTTTAATTTTGTTAAAATGTTGTGGATGTTTTGCTTTCCACAACAACTCTTTTTTTTTTTTGATAAACATTAATTAATTCGAGACATTTTTCTTCTGTCCAATCCATTGTGTAGAAACAAAACAAACACTCAAAAGACAAGAGAAAAACTAAAAATTTCAATGGACTGAGGCTCACCAGCAAAGGTCTGTTCACCGTTTTGTTGTGACCCGTCCAAACCTGCAAACGCATTCGCGCGCATTTTCTCTGATAAACCGACAAGTGATGGGAACGCCGCAAAATCGTTTGGCGAACGGCCAGGATTTGAGAACGTGTTTGCAAACGCATTCGTAGCCCCGTCCAAATTAGTTTTCCGATTGCTGTTCGGTTCGTTGTTCTCTTTGTTGTTCGGCGTAATGTTCAGGTCTGTACGAAGTTTAAAATCGTTCCATATTGCTGTTTCATTCTTAACTCCCCGCACCCCACTAGCCACAAAGTTGAACGTATAGTGCTGCCACCGTTGTCGTATAGCAGTCATGAACTCATTCTTTTAGTCAAATTGAACTTCCGTGGTTTGATCAATGCAATAATTTTTTGCTTCCGAAACTACGATAGCCTAGTATTTATAAATAAATAATTAATAAAATTTTAATACACTCAAACCATTTAAAAAACACAGCGCAATATGTTTGGGAGAGGATACGAAAAATCGCTTGTTCAAAAATTGGTTATATTACCTTTAATAAAGTAAAATTTTAAACTATATTAAGTATCAGACCCAATCTATTTAACTAAATTAAAGAAACAATTTTTAAAAACTTTTTATCAGATTAATAGGAAAAGAACATTCATGCTAACATAATTATACTGTTTTATAATATTACGTAATGGTATCAAAATAACTAAGTTTTCTACAACCGTGTAGAAAGTTTGAATTTCTAACATGCAAAACAGTATAGAAATAGGCTATTTACAGTACCATGTGTGGAAAAAGTTACTTTCCGCACTAGTATAGAATGTCCATACTCATCCATCAGATTAAAGTCACCACCTTCCAAGATGCTCTTTTTCTAGCACTATTTGTATTGAGACGTGTCAAAAAGAGAGAATCTCGGAAGCTGGTGACTTTAAGCTGATGAATATTGTGTATTTTTCAGCACGTTAATAAAAAATCGATGATAGATAGGAAAAATAAACATGACAGAATAAAGTTTTAAAAAAGTCAAACTGACCTACCTAATGTAATTCAAAAACAATTATAGAAATTAGGCTTTATTGAGTATAAAAATGTCACGACCGTAGAAAAAATATTATGTAAAACTCGCGCGATTAGCACTTTGCCACACACTGATTGCAGTCCTCGCCTTCGCTTGGGCTACAAAATTTATACTCGTGCGGCAAGTAGGGCATTCCGCACTTGAATTATTATTATATTATATGGATAGATATTTCGGATCCAAACTCGAGTGGCGCCGCATTAGACGTCAAATCCAGCGTTTGCTACGGATTTCAACATACACTTGCGTTTCTTTATATATTCCTTCACTCAATGGCATAAGTCAATATTTTCAGAAGTATGTGCTTAACTACAGTTTACTGAACCTCCACACTAAATTTTAAATTCATATAAAATTAATATTTGCTTATTTTCAGGTTAGCAGTCCTACACAATATTTCTGGTATAGAACTACACTGATGATATCAGAAGACATCAACACGCCAGAATCATTTAACTGGAAAATTGCTCTAGCATTATTGGTTGCCTGGATATTGGTATACATGTGCATGATTAAGGGTATTGCGTCCTCAGGAAAAGTAGTTTACGTAACAGCTACTTTTCCTTATATAGTCCTCATTATTTTCTTTTTTCGAGGTATCACCTTAAAAGGAGCTGGTGACGGTATACGCCATTTATTTACTCCATCCTGGCACATAATTTTAGATCCAGTTGTCTGGCTTGAGGCTGGAACTCAAATATTCTTTTCATTGGGACTTGCTTTTGGTGGCCTTATAGCGTTTTCATCCTATAATCCTGTAAATAATAATTGTTATAGAGATGCTCTCATGGTGTCTTTGACAAATTGTTTTACCTCAATGTTTGCTGGTATTGTGGTTTTCTCAATAATTGGCTTTAAAGCTACCATGGTTTTTGAGAAATGTTTGAGTTTAAGAAATTCCACGTTGACTGAGTTGTTAGGTCCTGATTATAATGAAAGCGCTTTACCCATGGAAGGCAGTATTTTTAATATAACTACTGAGAATGGGCTGGTTAGTAAACTAATGCCATTTTTACCAGTTTGCGATCTAGAAAAGGAACTGGATAATGTAAGTAGTTTATCAGAATTATATACATTTTTTACTTATCTATTTTCTTCTTTAAAAATAAATATGTTTGTAAAATATAAATTAACATTCAAAACAGAAAATTTGTCATATATATCAATATTTAGTTAATTGGTTAATTGAGTTTTTAGCAAAAATTGTCTTGTGTGAGATTTTAAATATTTCTTTATCATCGTTCTGAAACTATGAAAATCTGCCCAAAAAGAGAAAATGTATTAATTTAAAAGAGAAAGAGTAACATAATTCAGTTTTTTCTTTTTCTTTCTGGGAGTTTACTACCACATCAATAATTTTTTGTTATCTAACAAGTACAGTTAATTACCCAGTATGCTATTGGAAAAAATAAACCTCTGCGCCTGTGACTTTACATCAAAAGATCTGTTAGAGGGTATTTTTTTGACAACTAATATGAGACAAAAAATAAAAATATATTTCCCTAACGTTTCGGAAACTAATCTGTTTCCTTTTTCAAAGATGTATTCTTCTTTTTGCAGAATATGTCAAACGTGAAACTTGACATAACAGCTCAGGACCTTTTGCAAATTGGACGTGACTAGCAACAGCGGGTTATCTCGACCAGTAATTGAGTCATTGTGCAATAAAAAATAAAATACAGTCTAAGTTAGGCCCCTCTTCTACAATAATGCGTGTCATACTCTTATGTTATAAATTATCGCCCTTACGGCAGACTGAGAAGCTCGAGGCGAGGCGAGGCTAGTTAATATGTTAGTCATGTGCCCACTTGACTCGCTGATAAGGCTGGTTGGTTGGGCTGCGTAGGAATGTGCACATATGTACAAAATACATATTGCAAAAGCGCTTGAGACACGGTGTATGTTTGTTTATATAATATCCATTATTCTATTGTCCTGTAGATTTTGGTACAACGTGGTTACCGATGTTAAAAGAAGAATTGAACAAAATTAATATTGTATAATAAGTATCAACAGTTCTATGTAAGTATCTATGGATATAATATAAACAAATAATATATGTGTCAAGTTTTACGCTTGACATATTCCGCAAAAAAAATACATCTTTAAAAAAAAAACATTCCTTTCCGAAACGTTAGGGAAATATATTATTGTTTTTTTGTCTCATACTAATTGTCAAAAAAATACCCACTGACTGGTCTTTTAACGTAAAGTCATAAGCGCAGAGATTTATTTTTCCAGCAGCACACTGGGTAACTAACTGTATTTCTTAGATAACGAAAAAATTATTGATGTGGTAGTAAGCCCCAAGAAAGGAAAAATTTAGAGAATCACAAATAACGTTCAGACAATAATTCAATTATAAAAAAAGAATTATTTTTTTGTACATATTGTTTTGTGTTTAAGATACGCCCGGACATTTTTTTACAATATTTTGTAACAGTTCTTGCGAACTAAATTTTTTTCACTCATTACAAAAAAAAATAATGTTTCCAAAATATTACACTTATTATATAATATTTGATAATATTGAATTTTAATTATAGCAATATAAAAAATATAAATATTAGTTCTTAAAAATAGCATTATTTTATTTTTTATATGATAAATTTTTTAGTCAGCATCTGGAACTGGATTAGCTTTCATAATATTTACTGAAGCAATAAATCAATTTCCTGGGGCACAGTTCTGGTCTGTGTTATTTTTCTTGATGCTGTTTACACTTGGGATCGATTCGCAATTCGGCACCCTTGAGGGTGTCGTTACTTCCGTAGTGGATATGAAATTGTTTCCAAATTTGCCAAAAGAAATTCTAACAGGAGGAATCTGTTTAACATGTTGTTTGATTTCCATGGGTTTTGCACATGGCGCTGGCAGTTATGTATTTGTCTTATTTGATAACTTTAGTGGAAATTTTCCTTTGCTCATAATTGCATTTTTCGAATGTATAGGAGTTGCTTATGTATACGGATTAAAAAAGGTAAGAAAAATTATTTCTTTATTATAACTATTTAATTAATATTAAATAAATATAAGGCAACCATATAGAACGAAAATGAAAAATTACGACATATTTTTATTTCTCAAACCGTTTATTTAGAGACCAATGTACTATTTTTGCACTTGTAGATGAAATATTCAGATCTAAGTTTTCTTGATTTATTTTAACTGTGTTACTTAAGGTGTAAAATTTACTAATATAAATACAACAATACTGAACTTTTAGAAGAACAAGACAAGAAATTCGACTAATTATAAATTACAAAAAATGTATAACAATAATTTTCATTTTTTTTTACTTGTGAACTACTAGGTAGTACAAAGGCACTATTTTGAACATCTAAGTTAGTTAGTATTTTCCATTCTTGATCTGATTTTAATCAAAAATTGTCTTTCAAAACCCCGTATGTAAAAAGTATGCTTTGTAAATGATATAATAAAAAATATAGGATATATCAAGTGACACGGGAGGTGTAACATTGTTATTTAAAAAGATGAAATGTTTAAATTTGGGATAGTTATACAGGGTGTCCCATAATGAAGTACCTTCCTTCAAGAGAGCTGATAGAACTAAAAAAAATACATTGAGTTTTGTATATAAACATTCGCCTTAAATAAATTTATAAGGGAGCTTCAACCCCTTAAATGGGGTAAGTACAACATAGTTATTTGTAAGGCTGGGAATCGAATACGAATAATTCGAATATTCGAATATATTCGAGTATTCGAATATTCGATTATATCTGAGTAAATTTGAATATTAAAATATATTATTAAATTATGTACGAATAGGTATGCAGTTTGCATCCAAACAAAGTAGGTAGATAGTAGGTATAGGTAGGTACCTATTCTAAAATCCAAATATATAAATAGACCACATTAGTGGCAAGTTTTACTCCCAGTCAAACTATTCCATCTCTTTCTCGCCTCGACCTTATTCTTACTGTACTAAGGCAGGGGTTAAAATTAAATTTTAAATTTTAGAAAACCTGTAAATATTTAACTATTGACTTTTCATGTATTTGTTTTACCTTCACAATCTGCGTCTTTTTTAAAAACATTCTAATTTTAGAGCACTTATTTTCTTCGAAAAGGAAAAGTAGTTATGACACAGAAGTATAATAAACTAGCTCTATTTTTGTTTTATTTAAGCTTCAATAGTTAAATGTGAACAATAGCGCCTCAATTCTAAAATAAAATACTAACTGAATAATTCTGACCCTTAAAGCACATGTACAGGAGACATACCTTATTGTGGGTATGGAAAGCAAATCAAATTGCCTGCTTAGTGGTTTACGTCACGACTATTATTGTGGTCTATCCAACCAAATACTCAAATAGAGTATTCACTATTCACTATTAATAATGAATTTTCGAGGATCCGGATTATTCGGATACCTATTCGAATAATTCGAATTATTCGAATAGTTCGAATATTCGAATATTTTTTCGAACGAATATTCGAATACTAAAATCTGGAAAATTCCCAGCCTTAGTTATTTGTCAATAAATTCGAAATGTCTTAAGTTGTAAAAATAAAATTTGGACCATTTATTAATTTCTTGTTACGTATTTTGGCAAATTTTCATCTAAATATCATGGTTTGTTGGGGTAGTTACAGAGAGGTGAGGGTGAATTTTCGCTATAATATTTTATTTTGTTATTTTTAAACATTTAAAGCGGAAAAAGGCACCAGCGTTAAAAAACTGCATAAAAATGGTGCTCTTACTAAATTTCGATAGGAGTCATCGTTTTGGAGTTATTTGTATTTTAATATTGCAATACAGGATAGGTATGCATAAGATAACTACATACCTCAACAAAAATAATTCCATAATATTTTTAACTATTGTTTTGTAGAGCAATTTAAAATATCGCTTTACGCAACGAAGTATGTAATTTCACAAATGTTTATAAATAACCAATTTTTTTTTCTATTCTTGATCATCAACTGAACTTAAGACACAAACTTAAAATAATATTAATTAGAAAACTATTGTATATAACATTTTTTTCTCCTTAAATTACACGCTTCATTACGTAAAGCGATATTTTAAATTCTCTACAAAATAATAGTTGAAAATTTTGTGGAATTATTTTTGTACAGGTAATATAGTTACCTTCCATTATTGCATACCTATCCTGTATTACTATATTAAAATACAAATAACTCCAAAACGATGGCTCCTATCGAAATTTATTAAGAAAACCTTTTTTTATACAGTTTTTAACACTGTTGCTTTTTTCCGTTGTAAATGTTTAAAAAAAAAATAAGAAAAAAATTATAGCGAAAATTCACCCTCACCCCCTCTATAACTAAGCCAACGATCATGATATTTAGATAAAAATTTGACAAAATATGTAACATTATGAAATTAATAAATGGTCCAAATTTAGTTTTGCTTAATACGTTTCAAATTTATTGGCAATTAACTATGTTGTACTTACCCTCTTTAAGGAGTTGTACCTCCTTTCTGAACTGATTTAAGGCAAATGTTTATATACAAAACTCAACTTATTTTTTTTCTAGACCTATCACCCCTTGAAGAAAGGTACTTAATAAATATAGAATACCCTGTATATTGCACGATTTTCTTTATTTTATTTGAGTAAGCCAAATGTTATTTTAACTGGTACCCCACTAAGTAAATTATCTAACTGTAATTCAATCCCATTAATTGCTCATCTTACTCTCATTTCCAAGTCTTCTCTGGTTGTTCGTGAAGTCTTATTCTTATCTTTGAGGTGATCCTATAAAAAAAAATCAAGCAGTGTAAAGTCCAATGACCTTGCAGACTACCTAACGGGCCTACTTGTTCTCATCCTATTCTTTCCGAACCTTTCATTTAAGTAATTCAACACAACTGTGCTGTTATGTGTGTGTGATGAGGCCCCGTACTGTTGTAAATTATTGGGTCAGTATTCAATTTGGTTTTGCAAAAATTTGAAATTCCTTTCTCCACTTAATAACTCATCACAAATTATTGGCCCAATAATTAAACTAATTACAATAGTCCAAACTTTTTTGATACTCATGGTACTTGTTTATTTAAATTTATGTTTTTTCAAAATGTCAAGCCGATTTCCGATTTACACCGATTTGGTCTTCAATTATGTTTTACCGAAATCGTGGGATCTGCCTCGACAATTGCCAATACTTTAATTTTCTACTCTTCATTAATAATAAAGTCATTTTCAGGCTCATTTGGTTGTCTTCTGGATTGTTCCTTAACTTTTATAAAATAGTTATTCGGCGAATGACTTTTGTCGGGATATCTTTCGGCATACAACTGAACAGCGTGTCTGCTATTTTTCTTGCATTCTCCATAGATTAATAGCAATGGCGGCTGGTGAAATTTAGGCTATGCCATATTTTAGTATTGGAGGATGGGACCCAAGCGACACTTTAAGGCATAACTATCAAGATAATTGCGATTGAAATTTGTGAAAAAAAGTTGAAAAGTTTGTGTGCCTCACCAGGTTATTTTTTAAACAATTTGTAAAATATTTGCAACATACTTTTTTTTAGATTCAGGAAGAAAATATATCCACAGATTTTAAATGTCATTAAAAAATATTGTTTTTTTTACAAAGTTGCACCTTTTTGAAATTTGCACGGCGGAAAATTAATCTAAAATAAAATTTCAAAATGGCAACTTTCCATAAACGCAATATTTTTTCATGAACTTTGAAACCTGTTGATATATTTTCCACCTGATTCTGAAAAAAAAAATTTTGTAAATATTTTACAAATTGTTTAAAAAAATAACCTGGTAAGGCACACAATTTTTTCAACTTTCTTTCGCAAATTTCAATCAAATTTTTTTTTCTGTAAAACTTCTTCATTTAGTCTCTATACTTAGTTATACCTTAAAGTATCGCTTGGGTCCCATGCTCCAATAATAAGATATGACATAGCCTACATTTCATCAGCCGCCACTGATTAATAGCATCGCTACTTTTTCATTTTGTGAATACATGGTAAAATACAATTTAAAACCTGCTAATTTATAACTTAACAATAAACACATCAATTTGCTGTCAAGTAAACAACTCTTAATTGTCAAATGATAATGTCCCATATGTTATCGTATTATATTTTGTTTCCAACGCCTACTAAATATTTTTCTGTAGTATGTTAATAATGTTCATTTAATATGCAATAATTTTCGATATTAATGTTAAAGTAAAATAAGATATAAAATTGTATTAGACAAAAATAAAAGATGTCAGTAGGTATTTTATAAATAGGTCAAATAAAAAATTGGGGTTCCTACCTTAGTTTTTATGATATCGAGGGTTGTTTAGAGATTTTTTTTTAAAAAATGGGAAAAATGTAGTTATCTTCTGCAGCTACTGATTAGGCCTAAAAATCTTCATCAATAACTGCCACGGTTCATGGCCACCTAGATTTAATGCAATAAAATGGTTTTTAACTGTCATTTTAAAGAGAAATGCCTCGTTGCGATACATGGTTGAAAAGAGAATTTTAAGAGAAAACAGATAAAATGAAAAAATATGCAGGATATCATTTAAAATAACAAAATTTGGGTTGCTTCCGGTGAAACCGGAAGTTGAGGAAAATGTTTGTTTGACCTAACAGAAAAAGGACAATTGTGCAATATACAACTCTCCCAAATTTCAAAATTTTTTCTTTATAAATAACAATGTAACATGCTGCTAAATGTTTCCTATGTCACCCGGTATATAATACTATATCAGTCGAGTCATAATTTCAACAAAAATTACTTGAAACGGCAGAGACATCTGAAGTTATGTCATTTATTTATAATATATTATTATAGGGTGGGGCAATAGTGCGTCCGACTTCGATATCTCGAGTTCTATGATAGCCAGAAACTTGATTTAAAAACATAAGTAAAATAGACAAAGAAGTTTATAACCAGAAATTGTTTTCGAATATACATGGTGAGCCAAGACGATTCTACAGGGTCAAGTAACATTTTCTTAAATGAAATGCCATGTATATCAGAACATTTTTTGAAACTTCATTGTGGCCTCCTTTCACTACTGTATTATTATTGACTTTCTCCCAATCACTTGGATGTAATGATTTTTTGTTGTTACAATTATACCATTTACACGTGTATATTAAAAATATCACAACAATCACAACTATCTATTTTAAGAAAAAATATGTTAGTACCAGTTATGAGACATCTGTGTGATGACACTCAGCCATTTTCACTTCCTAAAAGTATACAGGGTGGCCAAAAAAGAATTTTTAAATTTACAACTCTGAACTGAATATTCTCAATTTTTTCAAAAAAGTTATCCAAACCAAGAAACTCGTAATGTATATATCTGTTGGATTGGAAGTAAGTCATTTAGACAATGATTTTAAACTTTGGTTCGTCATTTTTTTTGTTGAAATAACAAAATTTAGTTTGTCTTTAATGTTTACATTAGATTTATTGTATTATGATGTAAAGTTTATTTCAAAGTTATTTGCAACATAAAAAACGTCGGCTTTTTTGATGGTGGTAAAGGGATAAAAAGCCGACGTTTTTTATGTCATAAATAACTTTGAAATAAACTTTACCAATACTGAGCTTTGTGTATAATATAATAAATATAAATAAAATGGTTTAAAGGTTAATATAAAATTACTTCATTTGAAATTTTTCATCTGCCACACTTAAGATTCTGATTTTGACGAGTTTCTTTGATTTATTTTTCAACCAAAATAACATCAGTTAGTAAAGGTAACGTTAAGGTGCACTTATTTCTGTGTTTTAGATTTGCTGATGATATTGA
Source organism: Rhamnusium bicolor (assembly GCA_029963845.1). NCBI lineage: Eukaryota > Metazoa > Arthropoda > Insecta > Coleoptera > Cerambycidae > Rhamnusium > Rhamnusium bicolor. The sequence goes on from JANEYF010002106.1 coordinate 330,752, forward strand.
AATGATGACTGGCCAGCGTCCTGGCCTTTATTGGTTAATTTGTTGGAAATATTTATCTCCGTTAGCAATGCTCTCTATTTTATTTGCAAGTTTTGTGGAAATTGCAGTTGATGGATCTGGATATTCCGCATGGGTGCCTTCAAGAGGAGAAACTGAACGTCATGCATGGCCCGTTTGGTCTATTTTGTTAATTGTTACTTTGGTTCTGGCTTCTGTTTTGTGGATTCCCGGAGCTGCAATTGCAAGGTAATAATAGGATACAAAATGCCTTTAAAGCAAAATAAGAACACAAACAAATAGAAAAAATAATCCAATTAAAAACTTGCATAATATTTTAATGACTCAAAACATCGCTTGAAATAATGTTAATGTAATGTTAATGATACACATTGGTGTATATTACGAAGCAATAACATGTCAGATTTTTTTAAATAAAAAGTTGTGTCCGAAATTATTAACAAAAAATTACTCTTCCTCTCTAGTATAATACTTAATAGTAGAATTTACCTAGATAAAGTATTAACATTTAATGATACCTATGTCATATATCTATTTTCTAAAGTACTTACATTTTGGAGGCGCAATGATAAATACTGCTTCACCAATCGCACATAACTAATTGCATCACTGTCGGCAACAATAAAACGTCGAATCTTCACTGTCTTAGATGGTCGGATAGTAATAAGCAATACGCTTCCTTCTTCCTTGATGTCATGTAAGCGCAAATCGCACAATTCACATCTTCTACAAGAGCCAAAGATACCGCAAATGGCTACCACCCTCAAAAATAAATATGTAATGTCCAGTGCATCTGTCAAAAACTTCCGCAAATCATCTTCCTTGAATACATAATAATATGCCTTCTTGGCTACGTCATTCTTGCTAATGGCCGTCATGAATGCGTGCACTTTCACAAATGATTTTAAATCGACCCCATTGTTTATCCTCAACATACTTTGCAATTTCGAATGGGTAGCCCACATAGTTGACGCATTGTACTGCTCCGACATTTTCTGAAGGTAAGCAAGCACAACTCGTTCATCTGTATCTGTTACCTTTTGCTTTTCCATCCATTTGATGAACTTGTCGTATTCTTTTTTATAAGCGTCTTCAGATTTTTGCGGTATTAACCGCGATTCTGCTTTTCTATTTAAGTAATCAGTGTTAGAACTCATTTTAAAGCAATGTACAACCAGTAACAACTATGTAGTGACAACAATCATATATGACAGATTGCAAATTAATTTTTTGTTTTTCTCATTTCCATGGCAATGAAAGGTATCCTGATGTCACATGACGAATTCAACCATTTTACATTTTTAGTTCTTATTTCCATTTTTTGTAGTAATAATACCAGTATTTATGATTTCAAAGCGTACCAATAAAAAAAATAGCGTAAAGTATTCGTGGATAACTGGTCTTTAAGGTCTAATGTAGAAATAATTTTGCCAAAGGTCAATTTAAATTTTAGCTTAACCATGGTTAAAATAATATTTCCATGGCCTAGAGTCAATACTTCGTAAGTGAATATGTGAAAGGCTTTCAAATATTGATTCCCCACTATCGATCTTTTGTTTAGTATAATTCTTTGGTATAATATAAATACTTCATAAACACATGAAAAGCATTTTAAAAAAATACTCAAGAGACAAGTAAAACTTTGAGCTAAATCTTAAGATCAGCTTGATTTCGGTGATTTAAATGACTTTTCTAATACCTTATCCCTTATTTATAATTGGACCCCCTTTTGCAATAAGGAACCAACCGACATTTCATACAAAAAAGAGGTATTTACATAGTACTGATGTAAACTTCATACTTTACAGTTTTGCAAAATAGATCCACACATAATTAATTAATGTCGCCCTTAATGACTCTTTATTGTCGTTTTTCTGTAGAAAAATAATTTAGTTTTCTAATTATTTTTGCAGATTGTTTGGAATTATTATTATTGATGATAACGAAAAAGCATGGTTTCCTGCTAACGATTTAAAAGAATTTCATGGGATAATGCCACATGAAATAACTACAGCGGAAACGTTATTGTTCTGCATCAGGGCAGATGGATCAGAAGGATTATGTTGCCCCACACTACATTCTTATGACGAAGATGACGAAGAGACTTAAATTTAAAATTGTTATTAGTATATTTAGTAGAATAGGTTTGTTTTCCCAAAAGGGTTTTATTGCATATTTTTGAAGATTTGATATACCTACTTAAAATATATCTACCTAATTGTTAAGTATGCATATAGGTAAGTAATTTGAGGAAAAATCGGCTTCATACTATTTTAAAAATGTATCAAATTATTTTGAATTATTATTTTAAATCAAATAAATTACGAATTACGATTACATCATTATATTTAATACATACACGCGACGCGTGCACAACCAGGTCGCCCGTTTAACTGATAACTCAGTGATCATCAATGTCTAAGAGATACACTAGACAAAGTTATTTGCGTCTATAACTGTGGCCGCAGGTCAGCAACTTTATTTCTGAAAAATATATCTCTAATTACAACATTAAGCATTCAGTTAATTAAATTTTTTAATATAATTGAAATATACGTATAATCTAAATTTAATGTATATTTATATGCTTAAGGCTTAAGTCCTTTTGTATCATTATATCGGGTATCGTTCCAAATTTGGAGATTAGTATTACTAATATTCAGTTCTAATGAGTAATGAAATGAGTACCTACCTAAATATAGGTGGGTCAGGAAAATTAAAGTGTAGAAACAAACGACCGTTTGATTTCCAAAATACATAATGGCAAATACAAATTTCAGAATTAATAACAATTTAAAAAAAGGTATTGCTGCAAATGTTGTATAAATGACATTAAAGATTTGCAATTCTGTATGGGATTAACTTTTGGATATTGGTAAATTGATAAATGAACATTACTTGGATTCGAGAATATCTCTTTTAGATGCAACATTGAAAAGTTTTAATATTATTTGGGGAGGACGTGGTGGGCCGCAGTTTTCTCACTTTTCTTTTTAGTGTTAACAATGCAGAAAACTATCTCACTAACCTGTTGGAATTTCCTTTTTGGTCTGAAATTTTTATATAATTTTATACTTTGCCCTGCAAATGGCTTCCTCTGATTTATCAATTACTCATTCCGAAATTTTGTTAGTAATTTAATAAGTGATGAAGCATGTAGTCTTGCTTCTAATACTTTCTAGTAAATTTAAAATAAGTAAAATGTGCCTTTTTGTGTTTTGTATTTTAATTTTTTAGCAATCAGTATATTCAAGCATTGCATCTATAACATAAGCATTACAATATTTAAAAAACTCATTCGCTAGAAAAATATTAGAAAGAATTTATGTATTATTCAGTTATCCTAGCTTGGCACTTGAGCTTGGATGCGCAATGGTCTAAATCACGCCCTTTCAATGTAAAGCGGTTTAATTCGTCTCTGTCCCACACTAGCGATATTTATTATCTCTCTCTGCACCGCCAAAATGCCAAGCTAGGATTGTTAATATGTTAGTAGGTATGCACAAAATAGGGTTCTAAAGTTCTACAGTATGTAGTACTCATCAAAAGAAGCCAAAAAGTTCTTATAAACATGTGGCATAAAACACATCACTAGGGAGTTAGAGGCCCTTTAAAGGGGTTGAGATAAAATTTGTTTAATTTTTATTATTTGAAGACCGGTAAAAGATAAATAAATGTTAAGAAAGAAACGTGTTACGAGTCCTAATTTCTTGTTTTGTATTCATTATTGTTTTGTTCGTTGATAACTGTCTACTTTTTTCTTCGAAAAAAATAATAACCTGATTTGGTACCTTAATATTTTTCCGTCATTCGTTCTGATAATTTTCAAACTCAGTTTACTCGATAACGGTTGCCGACATCGACTTAAACAAAGTATTTTATTTTAGTAAAAATTTGAAAAAATTCTAAATTTATCATCATTCATTCATTCATCTGAACCTCTTTAAGGGTCTCTAACTTCCTAGAGTTGCATTTTAAACTACATGTTTATAAGAACTTTTTGACTTATTTTGATGAGTACTACACACTGTAGAAGTTTGGAATCCTATTTTAGAAACACCCCGTATATTAATTTGTCTATAATATGTGTGTAACAAGCATGTGCAATATGTGCATAATGTGCATCTAGCATATGCGTTGCAATATTGCAAAAAAATTTTTCACTGGAGAAATATTAGAAAAACATATTATATGTACCTATATTATGTTCTTCAAAAATATGCAGACACGTAGAACATTTTACTATGTAATTAGTAAGTACTCGGTAGTGATTAAAAAAATCCTTTTGGGTAAAACACCTAGTAGAAAAGGTAAAGAAAATAGTATTGATATAACTTATAAAAATCCATTAAGAACGAGTGTCTTAGATTCAACAATAACTTTATTTATTTTTATATTAGTTATAAAATATTTACCCAAAAATGACAATAATTTCTTAATTGAAGAGAACTTTTATAAAGATATTGAAAGTGTTCAATTACTAAGTTTTGTTACTCGGTAACATGTGATAAATTTGCACAAATGTATTTTTTGGTAAACAATTATATTAATCATTGTTAACTACCAAACAAACTAACACATTTAAATAATGCTTTGTCAAATTTCCATCCATCCAGAATGTTAATAGAATGTTATTATATTTGACAAGTATTATTTATCAGATATATAAAAATTTTAATTTGTGTTCAATAAATTTCAGTGCGCTTCTAAAATTTTTGGCAAAAGATATTTTAATCATAAAACATCATGAAAAGAAAAACTTTGTTTTGCTAGAAAGTTTGATACATCACATATCATTTTTACTTATCTCTGACGTAGGAAACTCCTTACATTTAATATTTAGTTAGTAATAATCAATTTAAAGAAGTATGTTAGCTTGGTCTACCACATGGTTTATATCAAATTTAATATCAACTAATAACAAAACATATCCATTTCACGACATATCTGTGTAGTGAATTGATAATTTAATAATTGCCAAAAAATAAAAATCCCTATTAATTAGAAAATATGCATATTTCGTTTACTAATGTTTAATTCTATAGGTTGGCTAATTATACAGAGTGCGCCATCAAAAACAAAACAGGAGTATATGTTTAATCCATTTTTCCGAAAAATGCTCAGAACCGTTGATTTTATTTTCAAGGGGGACACTCATTGGGTTTTGTCGATAGTACCACCTCAACTCTTAAGCGGTGGTGGAATTCACCCCTAAAATTTTAAATAATGGCAAGGAGGGTCAAGTAGCGCACATCGTTGTAAAGTTTGTTAAATTCTCTTTACAACGGTATTTTACTTTTTAAATTTGGACTAATGGTTTGCGAGAAATTGGATTCTAATACTAAATAATTTAATGGATTACTTGCCGATAAAGTCAGACCTAGTCTGTGACTTTATTGCGCACTCTAGCCAACTACACCACCGAACCGGTATCTAAGTGTTCTCTTTAGCAGATGACATTGAAATTATATTTAAAAAATGTTTATAAAGATTATTATATTTTGCAAAATTTTACTGAAAGGAAATATAGATTATTTGGATTTTAAAAACGTATTTAGTTGACTTAGAAGGCGATTAACATTTATTATGCATTAAAAACACATTTCAGCGAAAACTGACCAGAGCCGAATTAAAAAAAGCTTAAGGAATAAATCGAAGGATTGATGTTAATAAACAAGCTTATCATTTATTTATCAATTAGTATCATCTATATGTTTTAGATATTAAAATAGCTCTCCTAATTTATTATGTTATGATCCTATGCAGGGTATTTAATGTTTAATGCTTCAAAAAACTGAAAGTGAATTCTAGTGTAAAAATCATGATTGATCGTAAATGTATCCAAAATGCTTCCCTAACGAATTCGAGCTTATCAATGTGGTAAAAGAAAAACAACAAATACTAGTTGACATTTTAAAAAATCAGTCATTTTATTTGCCATGTATTACTCACCTAGAAAAAATAATAAATTAATTATTTGTGTATTACGTAAGCATCTATATTATATACACTGCTATTCTTATCTGAACGTTTTAGGTGTACAATAAATTAAATGCTTATGTAATACCCAAATAATTAAATTATTGTTTTTTCTAGAAATGTATAATACTAAGCAAAAAAATGTTAGATTTTTTAAAATATATAAAAGAATGGGGATCAATCTATTAATTTAAAATGTCAAAATAAAATGATATGTTCATATTTTGATTTATGTAACTAAAATATATTTTTTTAAACAGTATGTTCCTGTTTTTTGAAGCACTCGCTAAGTTCCAATAAGAGTGAAAGATGTTGTGCAGCGGTGTAAGTGTTTTTGGTTTTTGTACTGTAACTGGAGGGAATCATTTCTTAAATCAGAATTTTCTTTTTCCACATTTTTTTATTCTTAATATTTTTTTGCTTCTAATACTACTTACTATCCTGTGTAGAAATAATTAAGCCACGCCCCACTAACTCAAACAGTGTACGCAACAACCACTCTCACGCTACAAATTAATGAAAGCGTGAATTCAAAAATCATATAATTTGAAATATAATTATTTGAGGAATTAAGATGATGAAACGTCAATTTTCAAACAAATCTATGAAATTTAAAATGCTTTATTATTTATTACATTTAATCAATATTAATCGTTTTCATTACGTACCTTAATATACACAAAGTCTTGAAAAATACATTTCTTTTATATGAATGGGAATAGCAGCAAATCGAAACAACGAATAACTGTGATCTCCACAAAATACCAAAACGCAATGGCCGACACTGAATCTGAGTCAAACTGTTGCTTGTGTTATGGGTTTTAGAAATACTACCAATAGAAAATTTCTATTCACATATGGCGCCTATTTTTGGGGAGTGCCTTAACTATTTCTGTTCATTTAACTGTATAGTATGAATACTATTTAGTTAATCCAATGTTTTCTTGCATGTAGTTAGGAGAAGTAGTTGTTTTAATAGTTAGAAAAATTAAACTTGGTACAGTAAGATTCTTTTTATAACAATTAGGTACCTACCTTTGATTTATTATCTGAGATCGCCGTCAATTATAAAAAGGTGACCCTGGTTGGCCCATTACAATAAATTAAATACAGACTAATTGTAGGAGCCACACACCAACAGATGTAGGAGCCACACACCAACAGAAGGTGAGTCCACGTTGATTTCGGGCCGAAGCTGTGACCAATTATCGTGTATGTGCTACTAATAAGAAGCATTGCGTCCACATGTACAGTATCTTGTTAAGTTTTACTGAAGTTCCGCTTATATAATAAGAATTAAGTTGGGATGTCTTTTTAGCTAATTGTAACATATTTTAAATCTTAATTTAAGAATTTTAGGACTTTTCCAGGTTTAATATGATACAATGTAAAGGAACAATTAAAACTGAAAGGTTGTGGACTGCCTTACCGTCTCCCAAATAATAAATCGTATAGAGGTGGTAAATCACACTCAGTTTGTATTTTTATTAATATTGCAACAAGTAAACCTCTAAGGTAATTCTAAAATCTCTTACCAATTTAATCCCCCAAACTTAATTATTGTTGTCAATTACCTAATTGAGATTTTGATTTTCTTTTGTGAATTTACTGAGATGTTCTTTTTTCTCGCTATTCTTAAGAGAATAATAAAAACACAAAATGCTTATATATCACGGTATAATTTTTTGCTTAATTTCTCCAAAGAAAAAAGTTTTGGTGCTAGTTAGTTAATTTAAGCAACCATTCCAATTTTAATTTTTTACATTGGATTATGTTGCAACTTTGATAAGATGTAACTCTTCAGGGAAACATTTTTGTACAATCATCACGATTTTCAAACAAGAATTCACACCTCAATTTTTTTTGAAGCATTAAATAAATACCCTGTTAATAAGATTATGCATTTACTAATGTGTTATGATATGTAATTTTTCACACACACACAAAAAAATTGTTGATCGATACAATACATAAGTATACATTAATTATTAATATATTATGTAAGTAATATGCATATTTTCTTGTTTAACGATTACAGTCAATTTCAGAATATTGTATTAGACAATAACTGTGTAGTTTTAGTATCGTTATTTAAATAATTAGTAATAGATTGAGAAAATAACTACTAATTAGATATTATGTTAATAATACGTGAGTTTAAGACAATAAGAATAAATGAACTAATTTATTAAGTAAATGTTTATTGTTTATGCCTAATACACCAGTTAGTTTTGCAAATTTTAAATAAGTAATTATTGTAAATAAATCTGTTATTATGTGGAAATAAAGCATCAAATTTAAATGTTTCTTTTTTTTTGCTGTTTAATAAATATGGGGAAGCAATCCAAAACATACTGAAAAATATTACTTATTTTATATCCCTTCAGCAGAGCCAGATTAGTACACCTAAATTGTACTTTTTAAAAGAAATTTCCACAACATTCCTCTTTTTTTGCTAAAAACCATCCCCAACAGGTACATTATGCTTGTTTTTCTCATTTTTGTCGTAAACCGTTGTTCAAACGGAAAAAAATTATAGGAATTAAAACGTGTTATTAAATTTTACACAAAAAATTTTATATTGACCATTCGGCTAATCCCCACCCAATTTTTGCAAAAAGCGTTTTAAATTAAAGGGGTGGTTTCTGTCAGAAGTCAATGAAATGAGGTTTTCTGCAGAAAATATCTCAAAAACTGATATTTTACGAAAAAACACTACCCAACAAAATTGTTGAGCAGAGTATTGTCTACACAATGCGTATATCTAGATTTATTTAACAGTTATTGCTGCTGGGGATTTTCCTTTTTGTTAGAAACTTGCATTTTGCATTTTTCTAAAAGCTGTTTCCCCAGTAGGCCTATTCCACTAACAACTCGCTACATTATTGGTTTGTTGGGTCATCTTCGACTAATATGTCTTCTGCGGCTCATGTTTCTGCCTCGAACAATCCTGCGCCTACTCCTGCAGTTTTCTCTGCGTTGATTGCCGCAAACACTTTTTCTGGCTCATTAAGATATCTACGGCGGAAGGCCTCGACGTGTACGATATTGCTGGAGTGTCACTGTTGAATGGACGCGTCGTCGCTTCGTAGATTCCCTTTCAAAAGGTTTCGACATCTACAGTTAGTGGATTATCGACAACATGCTGTGGCTCTTAAAACGAGCGAGAAAGATTCGCACAGAATAATGTGTTTTGTTCTATGTTCATCACCAGCCTTTTCAGTAATTTTTTAATATACATAAACGTTCGATTCTTATCTAAATAGTGTTGCTTAATGACATACAATACCGTCATATTTAGAGTGTGGTGTTGGCATCTTAGTCCAGCTGCTATGCGCCGGATTTTTTAATGTAAAAGATTTAGAGTGGAATGAAAAATAATATTAACTGAAAATTTTTGTTAATTATTATTTACTAACTTTTACAAATCTTATCACAGATAAGTATAACATATATCTTTTCAAAACAATTATTTTCCCGGCTATTTGCCAAAACGCTGAAACTTGGATTACAAAAAAGGTAATATGCACATTATGTTCAGTACTACTGAATCAATAATGTTATTTTTAATTTCAACTATTCTGTCTAATAAAACTAAAAATAAATAAAACACAAGGTACTCACCAGTTGACACTCACTTTAAAAAACTTTAAAATATCTACCGACACGTGTTTCTGCTTGCCTTAGCGTCGTCAGGGTAGCCAGCACATTTAAAGAATCCAAAGTAATTAATTATTATTTACTAACTTTTACAAATCTTATCACAGATAAGTATAACATACCTATATCTTTTTAAACAATTATTTTCCCGGCTATTTGCCAAAACGCTGAAACTTTGATTACAAAAAAGGCAATATGCACATTATGTTCAGTATTATTGACTCAATAACGTTATTTTTAATTTCAACTATTCTGTCTAATAAAACCAAAAATAAATAAAACACAAGGTACTCACCAGTTGACACTCACTTTAAAAAACTTTAAAATATCTACCGACACGTGTTTCTGCTTGCCTTAGCGTCGTCAGGGTAAAAGATTTGCCCGTTGTTATATGATCCACCACACTCTGAATCTGACAAGCATGTTGTCTGACAGACTATATTTTACATTAGATCTTTTTTTACACGCCTCTTAGCTTTCTCGATCGCGCTTGTGTTTGACTTCTCGCGAGGGACAAGTTGGCTTCGCGGCGTTGTAAACGGTGCAGTTAATCGGTGTGCCTCATCGATGACTGCGTCCATTCCAGCCAGGTGTTGTGACTTAGAGTAACTCTTACCTAACCCTTATATAGTGACTGTAAATTATTTAAACAATATCATACATACAAAACTGATAAACTAACCTCAAACTAAATAAATAAATGGTCTCGAGACTGGATATTTTGCAAAATATTGTGAAATTTATGCGACCTGATATATTTTATACCGTTTGGTAACGTCCGGTAGTCGATTCGTAGCCTCCTGATTTTCCTGTTCAAATTCTAGTGGTTATGGCTAGTGATGCCCTAAGCAGTTATTTTGTCGTAACTTGTTATAACCGTTACAGTTATCGCTCAATAGCCATTATTTTTAATAGTTACTGGTTACTAGTTACCGATATTTCTATACAATACCGACTCATGTCACTTGACGTTAACTGAATTCTTAATATACATACGTACAGGTTCAGTTTTCGTGGTTCTATGTGAAAAATGAATTAATGATTGGTAAAGCAATTACGAAATACGCAGAATATGAATTTCGTCTCTTTTAGAAATTGGTACTACAAATTGGTAAACAAATTTAATTTTAAAACAGTCTTTAAAGGGAACGTGATTAAGAAGGTGAAATAAAAACTGGAAAATTCAAAGTAATTTATAAACGAATTAAAAACAAGTTAGAAATGTTTTGTTAAAATAAATACATAACGTCGAACGAAATCATCTGCCGTTAAAGTAAAAAATCCAAATATCACTTGTTCTCAGTCTTTTTGCTGGAGGTTGTGACATGATTAATCAGCAGATATGCAACAAGCTGTAAAGAAAATTTAATGACTTGCCTGTATTTTCGGGTAGGTATCTAATTTTTTTTTCATCATATATTCACCAAACACACTGTTCGAGGTTCGAGAATGCCCGGTAACAGAATATAAAATCTGTGCACTACTTTACCACACTTTGTTATGTCTGGCCAACATAAAGTTTTTGTATAAGTCATAATTCGCGTGGGAACAGACAACGGGCAGTAGAGAAACAGGAATCACACTCATTGCTGGTTGCTGGCGACCTCTATAGGTATCGGTAATAGGTACGCTGAATACAGCTGGATAACCGGCATAGAGAAACGAATACATTTTATTCGGTTGTCTCTGATAACCAGTAACCAGTAACTGATAAATTAGATGTTGTAATCAGTATCAGACGGTGACTAATAACTGGAAACCAGTAAACAGTTATCAATATATCGCCCATCCCTAGTTATTGCTGGTTTCGTTATTACCGACCAACGGGAAGATTATAATTTTATTCCATGGACAACTAGCTTCTTTGTTATGAAATTTTATAAATTATTATCCACTTCAATGAATTTTAGGTGTTTTATTGATCTTATTTGCTGATTATTTATTGTATATCATTTAAAATTTATGTAAATTCCCAAACGTATATTTTATATATTATCTTTTACTTTATTTTTATATTTTGTATTACTTTTCTTCTCGACAATTTATTTTATCACTCACTTATCACATGAAAACTGTCGTTACCTTTTTAACACTGTTTAACAATATTAAAATATGATTTGAATGAAACAACTTTAGTTCAAATCATATTTTAATAACAGTAGTTTAGTCCACCTGGGCTAGAGGTCGCCGCTCTCGGTACTTGCTTCGCAAGTCGCTATCCGCCACAGAGACATCTATGATGTCGGTCGGATAGTAGCATTTAGACCATACGAGAAGTTTCATACCTCTCACCACTACACTGTTTAACAACTCTTTCACTTGCAACATTATTTTATTTTTAAAACTTTGAGGTCATGAAATTTGTCTAAATTTTCACATGCGGACTCGTTGACGATCAAAAAGTGACTAAAATACTAAGTTGATTTTCACAGAAAATGCCAACAATTATAAATTAGCTGTCTAGATTGACATTTTTAAAATGATTAATTTTTAATTTGTAATTTTTGGACTTATGCCTGCTTAAATATGCTCTACATTAGATTCCTTAGATGATTTGCTTTAATCTGATATGCCATCCTCTTGGTTACGTTTAAATTTTCCATTCAGTTGAGTTTCAGAGCACTTTAACAATTATTTTCTTAAAACTATTAACAATTACAATTTACTTAGCTTAGAATACTTAACCTACTTAACTTTACTTAAATCACTACTTTTGTTCTGAAACTTTACACAATTTCTTACATTTTGTCTACTTTTTATTTTTCGGACGTGTGTGCCTCTGAAAATTTGGGCTGTCCTTCTAATCTATAATAAAATGTTGGAATATAGGAATTATAACTGAAATTGTTTATTAACACAAGATAATATTTCCCGGATATAATTATTGTTTATAAAAATATGTTGAATGCTTCGTTGCAATGTCATATGACAAAGTTTAATTTCAACTTATCACTTCATATCCTTTTTATACCTATGTCTACCACAGAATGGCTCTAGGTTTCTTACTCATTGTTCACTTCAGAGTTTAGATTTTACTAGTTTATTGAAATAACCGTGATTTTCAGTTCATGGTAGCGATTTTTATATTCTAACGTTGCTTTTGGCACTGTTTATTTCACAATCGTAATAGCTTTTATCTTTTAGGTGATACACAACACTTTAAGTCCTTGATTCAATGTCCTGTTTATTGTCAACTGGCAATTTTGTGTTTTAACTAAAACATTGTATTTTTGTAAACTTAAACTGAAACTTTTACTATTTCATTACCATAATCACAATTTTACCTCAAATAAGTGTTATTTTCTGTGTTAACACAGTTTGAGTGGTTTAACTCACGTAGTAGTACAAAATTAATATTATATGTAGTATAGTAGTTAAACCTTTATAAAAATTCTATATTTTTAAACTTTATTCCTCGTACAAACATTTTTCTATTTCATTTATTTTCCCCTTTTAACTCTTCCTATGAGTGGTTGCTACTGTGTACTATTGCAATATACACACATACAAAGATGCAGTAATTTGACAATGTTTTTATTAAATATTAAGTGATAACTCCTTATGTGCATTATTATGTTCACTTCAGCTACAACATATCGATCATTATTCTACACTGTTAATATTATTCAACACTGCAAAGTAGGACAAAGAAGATCGAAAAATCTGAAACAAAAACAAATTCATTATCGTGTGACTGTACATTGCAAATTATTTGATTGGCAGTACATTATTGCTATAGAGGTATTACTCTAATCCAATAAATAAAAGCAAAGAAACTAAGTTAATAAGTGTTAGTTTTATTTAAAGTATTAGTTCTATGTATATAAATATAATTAATTTCATAAAATATTGCAAATTGTGTAAAATTTCTCAGGACAGTGAAAAAAAGTCATAAAATAAGGAGAATATTTTATTATCAGCATAAACCTAAATATAAAATCATTCCGGAAAGAATAGATCAACTCTCAAGTTGAACATGCATGACCATCCAAAAATCAAGTCATCAGAGGGCAACTTAATGGTGAAAGTTGTAAATAATATCAGAAACTTCCAAATTTTTGATACGTAAATGAAAGAGCCAACTGGTTGCAAAGACAAATGCACTGCACAAGGAAAGTCACATCTAATTTAATATATTTTCTGTGAGGTGTCGATAGGACTGGCTGCTATAGATTGGACATGGTAGTTAAAGAACAAAGTTTGTAGTATGCAAGGAAGTGCAAAGACCAATACCCTGACCTGTTGCTCCCATGGAGTCATCAACAATATCTAATAGTGCTATAATGTAACTGTGTCTTGGCCTAAAAACAGATCGAACTAGAAAACACAGATATTTGGTATACTGTAGACACGATGGTTTTTAGTTCCTCTGAATTTAATTTTTTTTGGGGAACGTGTTCACTCTAACACTTTTCCACTGCGTAAAGTGGGATACCATAATAACAACCATTGATCTGGATCAGATAAGACACAATATGTAGATAACACAATCGATATTTTCTTAAATATGATGTAAATCAATTTTATAGAGAAAAATTATTAAGTACATCATTTTTAACCATTATGAATTGATTCTCTGAACTCAGAATATTGGTCTTATTGGTCCCTCTCTCGCATATAATTATTGTAATAAACAATCAATTTGGCAAGGTGGATGATATATTATTTTATTTCCTGTGAACAATTTGAATTAGAAAAATTCCACTAATATAACCAACTATTTGAAAAATCGAAAAATCCAATAGGGGTCAACTGACACAGAATCAGATTATTTTAATCTATAAATTTGTAGAATTTATTGTGTTAGATTTTTAAGAAAAAAATTTTTATCATCATTATTATGACATTTATTAAAACTAATAACTATTGATAATCAGCACTTCAAATGATTATTATCGTTATTTTCTTGTTTTAGAATATATGGAAAATCGTCATCTTGAAAGTAGATTATAATATAAATATTAATATGAAAGTCATTAAAATTCACTTACCATCACAAAAGTTTCAACAGAAATGTGGAAAAAGCCAACGGCAAGTAGTTCCATCGGTTTTTGGGTCCTGTGTATAAAATATATTAAATCTTTTTTGAAAGTTTGTGTTGCATCAGGCCAGGAACATTCGTAAGCCGCAATTGGAATATTTTCACTCTAAATAGAGAAATAGAATTAATGTAGAAACTATTATATGTAATGCTACTTTAATTAGTCAAATGATTTCTTGTAAAATATGGTGTGTTCTTTTTAGTTCATTTATGATTATAAATTAAATCTGAAAAACAAATATAGAAAAATTCATAACATATTATCTATTATATATTTGCAAAAACAATTAAATCTAAAGCATATACAGGTTTAGTCCTGCGTCCCACAACACTTCTGCGTGCAAGTCATTGCAGGGAGGAAATTCTTTCTAGACTTTCTTAGTGGTGGTCTAAAGTAACAAAAAAACTTGAATGTTTGCCCCATCCTCCACATTTTCCCAAAATGACGTCACTTAAAATGACGTTGAAAACACGAATTGAGTAAAATATGAGGCAGTGAGGCAGTAAGCTTATTTGTATTAAGTAAAATCACAATTAATACAGTGTATGTATTTTTCTTAACTTCTATTGGAAACAATTAAAAATGGTAAAATATACCTTTGCAGAAATGGCGGATGTACCTTTTTTAACGGACGAGCTAATGGTAATGCTACTGAAGCACGAAGACTATATCAACAGAGTTTTCCAATTCCTAACGTTCCCTGTAAAAAAAACTTTCATTGGTTTGATTCGGCGCACAACGATTAAGAGACAGTGGTTCTGTTGAAGGAAGAAGAGACAATTGTGGGAGAGATCGAGAGGAAAAAGAATTAGATTAACTACTAATCCGGGACTAAGTGTAAGAAGAGTAGCAACGGTAGAAGGTCTTTTAAAAAGCACAGTGTGGGAAAATTTTTCATGAACAGTTCCATATCATTTGTAAAGCAAGCATTAAAAGCTAACGATCGACAACCAAGGTTAATGTTTTGCCAATTGTTCTTGTGAAAATGTAGAGAAGATAATTTATTTCTTAATTAATAAATTCTGTTTACTGATGAAACAAGATTTACCCGTGAAAGAATTATAAATTTTCACAACAAACATGTGTGAACGGATAAAAATCCGCATACCATTTTTCAATCAGGCATCATGACAAATTTTCTATAAATGTATGGGCCGACGTTATTGGGGACAATTTAATAGCTCCGCATGTTTTACGTGCCCATTTGAATGGTCAAAATTATTTTCACTTTTTGTAAAATGTGTTAGAAGATTTGCTGCATGACGTAACCTGCTCAAACAAGATTTACAATGTGTTATATGCATGACGGTGTTTCACCTCATTTCAATATTGCTATTCGACAGAACTGATTGAAAAGATAGAGGAGCGCAACCGCATGGCCTCCTCGTTCACCAGATCTTAATCTATTAGTTATTTTGTTTGGGATTATTTAAAGTCAATTGTTTACATTACTCCTGTAGATAAAAATGTCGAATTGAAACAACGTATAATAAATGGATGTGAAACAATTCTACCTGGGATTTTTCGAAGAGTAAGAAGGTCAATGAGAAAACATACAACTAGCTGAAAAGTATTTGGTTCAATTACTAAAGAAAGGGTCTACTCGTAAGACACTTGATAGGTTCAGCCTGTGGAAGTATCTTCCTGGAAAAAATGTCACGTTGAAAAATTTCTACACACATATACAGATTCACTGTCTCAAAGAAACGCAAGGGTTATTGAAACTTTCTCAGTTTAGATCTGAGGTAGCAGACAGTATTCTAATGCCATCGAAATGTAATTTTACCCAATGATTTCACTGAAGTATGTACAGTTGCGGACAATAAAAAAATTTAATAGCCCTTCTTGCGTAGTGTAATTAAAAGTGACTTTTTGATTTATTGTTTCATTAATATGATGCATAATTCCTATTTGTGTTTTTCTGACAAATTTAATTACTGTTGTCAAAATGCAACAATATTAATAATCCCAATACAAACAACTACATTTTAGCAAAAATCTGGAAAAATCCGGAAATACTTGCCATTTTTCAAAGCCAGCATATATAAAAAATTATATTTTTTTAAGTCTTTACATATTAAATTAATTGATATGTATGCGTTTATTCATATACCTGTAATATATGCAACCAGTCATACGATCAGGAAACATAGGTTTTTACATTCATAATTTATAGGTAACTAAGCATGTGCTCCCCTGTTCCTTAGCAGTTGGCCTTGCATTATACTACCGCGTAGAGTTAGACTTAATTAACTCATTAATTTAACCATTTTCTTTATCAAATCTTCACAAGTTACAACATATATAATGTTTTGGCATGGTTTTTAAAATAAGTATGTTTAATTGTCTGTTATTTGATGATTATTTACTCCCCACTTGATCTCTGTAAAGGCCAAAGCGATTTTAATAAAATTTTGCATATAGTTTTGAGCAAAGACGAAAATACAAAATTATGTTTATACAACGTGGTTTAAGAATGCCGACTAAACAGTTTGAATATAATTTATAATATTTTTGGCACGTTCCAGTTCATTAATTATGATTTCCGATAAAACGGAAATTTTCACATGTTATAGTTAATATACACAGGGTGATCCTTAAATACATGCGTCGATAAAATTCGGGAAATGGTTCCCAAACCTATATTAAGACGAAAAGCTCAAACGATGTTGTCAATAAATTTATTTCGGGGATACAGTGAGTTGATTTAAAAAAAAATGCTCTAAATGTTTATAACAAAGCACAGCAAGTTTGATAAAAATAAATCTTCAAGCATTTCAGAGATCTTCAGGAGTTTTTTTTTTTAATCAACACTATCTCCGAAACGAAGCAGTTATTGGCAAAATTTCATTTAGCTTTTCATCTCAAAATAGGACAGTGGCTTAATAGTCAAAGAATAATATACAGGTTGAGGTATCATTTTCTGAATTTTCTTGATGTACTAAAGGATCACCTTGTCCTGTAACCAAGCACTGATTTCAGTTTTGTAAATAACCCATAGTCCTTCATAAACACTATGTAAAAGAAGGAAAGGGAAAGACTAAATGGACATATCTTATTTCACCAATTACATATTTTGGTAATTTTACCAAAATAACTTGTATACCAATACATAAAATAGCTATATAGTTTAGAAATTAATCTAATTTAGTTATTAACTATAACATATTACACTTATTCTTCTTCTAAATAACTAGTAATAAATTTTAATAAGTAGTTTATTTAGCAGTTAAATAAATTATTTTGGTTATATTCCGAGTAAACACCAAATGCTGGTTGTTTACGGGGCCTTTACTGGAGATGCTAGCTGAATAAAAGCCCAGTAAAGGCCCATACTTTGGTGGTTACTGAGATTATACTATTTATTATTTTTTTCTTCTTGTTATGCGGAAAATGGTCATTGTCATGTTTAAAATATTTTATTAACAGTAAGGTATTTTACATTAAAACAAACGAAAAACAGATATATAAAGAATTCAATCACTTTTATACATTGACTGCCATATCTCGGTCTACGGTGTCATTTTGTACAGTACCACCATCTCGGTCTATCAGACCGAGTCACGTGTTCGAGATCCTGAGGCCAGCTACACGGTCTGGAATACTTTTACCTACATTTCATTTACTCTTGAATTTGATTATCCTTCATGTTATTTAACAAGTTTTTGCAACTCAAATTTTCCTTTATTTACAAAAGCAAGCTGTTTTTCGTTTTCATTGATTTTTTTTCGTAAATTATTTATTGTCTAGCAAGAGGACATTATAATTACGTAGTAATTCTTCATATGCAACTTTTTGGGGATTTTCTTTACTTATGGATGGAATGTTTTCCACATTTCCTATAGACAATAATGAACTTAAAATTTGTTTAACAATCTCTTTGTGTTCTCTAGTTTTAACACGTTCACCTCTTGCAGTTGGGCTGGACATTTTTGTTAAAGTTTCCGGCAACAAATTAAGTGATGGAATATCTAAAACATAATAAAATTAACCACAGATTATTATTCAGTAAATATATTTTATATTGCCTACCAGTTTTTTTTTAGTTTTTTTTTTGCAATATATTCATCAATTTTGATTTCATTCCATCTTCAAAATCATCAATTGTAACATATTTATTCCAAAGTCTTTTATTAAATTTTCCTTTTCTTTAACATTTTCTAATTCACTCTTTCCTAATTAAAATATCAGTAGGAGTCGAGGAAAATGGTACTTTTTCTCCATTCTTCTTTGCTCTCTCAGCATTACTCTTACAAATGGCAACACTGCATATAGTTCCAGTCAACTTAAAACAATAATTATTTATTATTAACTGGATATTTCGTCTCCTCAAAATAAATATACTTAATCTTATTGTACATGCCTCCTCAAAAAAAAATGTAATTTAAACCAAATATTGTCCTTTATATAAACATCTAAATGTCACTTAAAATGTCAAAAAGTCCATAAAAACTATAAAAAAAGAGGTCCATACAAATATAATATAACATAACTAATAATAACTATACGCAAAATATCAAAATAATAGCAAACAACCACACAAAACGATTATAAAATGAACACAACAAACGTATGATGCATAACACGGTATACACTATCACGCGTTACATTTCACTTCCGTCTCTCCTCACCCAAGTTAAGAGATAACCTACTTCTTTACGGACCTCGGTTTTCTTTCTTTGGATAAGAATTATCATTTTTTTAAATTTCTGCAACCGTACATGCATCAAGTGCGTCATAGCAAGTTGTATGTGCAGGAATGCACAACCATCCTCTTGTTTGTTTTGCAAGATGTAACGGTGTAGTAGAGAAAAAGTATCCTGGAGCAATTCATATAAATAACTTGAAGCTTTCAAAGTTAATTTCTTTCAACCTTACAATGTTTCTTAAAATGTTTTCTTAACCACCTCTCCAGTCACTGAAGTAACCCTCGGAAAATCCTAGAATTTTGTGTTGAGTAAAGAGAGACGAGGCCCTACAGTTTATTGACTGTCCTAAGCCGCTCGTTCGTCAGAATAAAAAAATTAATCACCTATAAAAATATCTAAATTTAATGATTGTTTTCATGGGCGTCTCCTCCAAAATTTTCAAAGGTGCGGAGCAAAATTTTTTTTAAATGCGTTTGAATGTTTTTTTCACAGTGAATACTAGAAAATATTTTTTTCTTTTTGTAGAATAAAAAAACTAATTTTCTGAAAAATATATAACATAAAAATATTTGTTTTGTTAGCATTGCTGCAATGTGACGACATTGGCATTTTATTTAATTGTCAAAAAATCGTATGCTGTTTCTGTTTATATAGGAGTGCGACACTTGAACAGTGTACCAATAGATATAAGATAATTGTTTTAATGTCTACCTTACGCGTCGGTTTATTTCTTTATCGGTACCCGGTGGTATCGGTGCTAATAAAAATTCTCTTATATCTATTGCGTCTACTTTGTTTTGACGAACGAGCGGCTTAGAACTGTCTATAGTCTTCATGAGTCAAGAAACATAATAAGTCCTAGATACTCTATCCATATAGAACATGAATGAGTGAAGTAATCAATTTGAGCAATGTTATTAAAACAAATTCTGGAACCAAAGCGCGAAAACTATTTTTTTAATAAACTGTAGATTTAAAAACTTCGAAATTAATACGCAAAGACTACAATTTTAGTAAACTCGTATATTTTTGAAAAAAAGTTTGAAAATTAATTAACTTAATTTATTGAACTCTTCAACTGCTCTACGAGCACATCTTCCATGTATATCATATAAAGTACCTAGTAGCTAATTAAGTTTTTAAGAATGCATTTATTTTATTTGTCATTTTTACCATTTACGCCTGTTTCAGTTTTTAATTATGATAACATTAAATAATGTGGCGAAGTAGGGATATGAAAAGTATATTTAGAGGCGCGGCAAAGGTAAATCTACACATGGGCGGCAAGCACCCCAGCAGCGGTGGCCCTGGAAATACGGTCTTGTCCAAATCATAGGAGGCGCTGTTCGGCACCTTATTTTTATAGCTGGCAACAATCCTTGATAAAAAATCAAAGGTACCGAACTGTTACTTAAACAAAGAATTTTTTTTAGGTACAGGTGATAACTAAGCCTGGCCAAGGTCATTAATCCTACAGAGACGTACTGGGTATACATCATATCATAATACTTGAATAAGTACAATAATAAAAACAAAAATATTTTATATATTGTGATGTATGTTTTTGTACTATTATGTTCACTTTAAATTCTTTTTTATGTATTTCCTTATATTTTGTAATAATAATATAATAATAAATAAATAAATAAAATAAATGGAAATAAATTTTATTAATACTGGTATACTTTATAAAAATATGTACAGAACTCACCTTCTTCAGCAGATTAATAAAGTAGCTTGGTTGTAGTTATCACAAATTGGAGCACTTCTATAATAACTGTGTAGCATCAGATATGTTTCTACAGTTGTCTTAGTAAACGATGTTCGTTGTGGTGAAAAAATATGTTTATATTTTGAAAAAGACCGTGCGACATCTACGGAAGTAATACAGGCATAAGTAAAACACTCTGTGAATTCACCTAACGCAGCTATAGATGCACCATCGCAAATTTGTCTTAATTTGGTAAAATCAGAATCTTTCCGTAATACACTCTCGAATTTTTCGATAACGGGCTTATTTTTTGCGTCATTTATAAGTCTGTAGTTGTGTATTTACGTCATCCACTATTTGCAGCGATTCCACTAACGACAACGAAGTATTTTGCAATTTTTCTATTGCGTCGTGTAGTTCTCTATAATTGTTATAAATAGTTTTTAAATCTGTTTCAAGGGAAACATCTTGAAAGATTGTCTGGCTTTCCTTAATAGCTTCAGCCTCGTTAGGGTTGAACTGTAGTATCACAGCTCTTATTTGTTGAAAATATTCAGCATAATAAAAAGCTAAAAGCTGCCTTCAAAAAACGTTCCCCAACGTACAAGAATCGGCTCTGGTGGTTCCGGAATACCAGGACACAGTGTGTGAAATGCTCGAAGCCGTTTAGGAGATTTGAGAAATACTTTTTTTGTATTTGCTATTAATGCAACCACCTCTGGAAAACATTTTCGAATCGTTTCTGCTACAAGATGGAATGCATGCACTTTACACGTAACATGTAAAACCTACAATCGTCTCTTTGAAGAAAACGCATTGTCGCAGCACCGTCGGTCACAAACATCAACACTTGACTTGTTGACAGTTCAAATTTTTCGAAAGTCTCCAACACCACCCGCGTCATTGTTTCGCCAGTACACGCAGTTAGTCTTTTGCTAGCTAGTAAAAGTGGAAATGTTGGTTTAACAGGGTCGAGTACACGTACTATAACATTTAAAATAGATTTTTTTTTACAATCTGTCGTCTCGTCAACACATAACCACAGCCGTGTATTTTTTAATGCATATTTAATCCTATTTACAATGTCTTCACGAACACTTGGTACATATCTACGTAACGATGAACGACTTGGTAAATTCACCTGGGGATTGTATTTATTCCAGAACTTCCGAAATGCTGGTTTATCCAATATGCGCAGGGGAACATCACAGGCAATCAGCATTAACAGTAAATCAAACATAAACTGAGGTTCCAAAGAAGACACGCCATTTTTTTTATTTTTTATGCCGGTTACTATTGACATGAATTTTGCAGCCGTATTTATTCCAGCACATTAAGTCTTGATCACAAACTTTACAAATTATTTTACATCCATCATAGAATAAATCCGAAAATTTACCGATAAATTTATTCACTTTATCAGCGTACGGTCGTTTTCTACTCTTTACGCTTAACATTATTTATTATTTATTAGTACTCTATGCATCGACCGACAGATAACAACTGAAGTGTGTCGTGTCATCGTCATCGTAAACAAGCGCGCGATGACACGGTATTGCGCCAGACCCTGAATCTACCATCGCTTGGCCAGGCTTAGTGATAACTATCCGTGACCAGAAGTGATCCAAAATGATTTCTTAATAAATAGCCTATTTTTTACCAAACGGTTCATAGGATCAAAAAATTTGTAAGAATCAAATTTGTTGAAAATGTTATGGTTAACTTTTTTTGTTTTAAAAAAGGTTGTACACGATGAACCATTTTCATAAAATAGAACACTTAAGGCTAAGTGCATGAGACGGATACAGCCATTATGAATGATGTCACTCTGGGAAAACGTGGGGGGTAGGAGGCAAACATCGAAGCTTTTGGGGCACTTTAGACCACCACCAAGAAAGTTATACTCGTAAAATAATTCTCCCTGCATTGACGTGCATACAAAAGTGTTGTGGGCCGCTGGATTAGCTGTTTCAAGCCTTAATATTAGGAGTGAACCAGAACTACATAAAAGCCGAAAATTTCACTTGGTAAATATGCAAATTATTTATTAAATTTACTAACTTTTCTTGTCAACTCCGATGCAAACCAACAAGGCACCAATAATAAGCTAAACATCGACAGCTGATATATTACTAGATAGAAAAACTCAAAACTGCTTCGATCTACCTAAAATCATAGTATTGGAATATTATAGAATTGTCGACATATCTACTGTAGATTAACAGAGGGTGTAATAATCTAAAAAAAAATCGTATTAACTTGTTTTATCAACACGTACATAGGTAATGTAGGTTATAAACTTCTAATTTAAATATGTTTTAGAATGTAATAAATTACAAAAATATCATAGAACAAAAAAATTTTCTACCATAAAATTTTCATAAAATTCTTGAATATTTGCACACTGGAAATTCGTTAAAAAAAGAAATAGTAACAAATACAAAATGAGGTATTACATGTAGTACAGTGTATTAAAAAAAATAGTAGAATCATATTTCATTTATCCTTAGCTAAGTTTGTCTTCTGATCCATCATTAATATGTCCCAAACTAAACTAATGAAATTTTTCTATCTACTTGTTCTATTAAAAAACCTTAGAGTTTTTGCAATTTTATATATATTTTTTATTCATTATTATTATTATTGTTAAATCAACTGTTGATATAATTTTGTCTTGATATGAAATATGTTCGTTATATGCTTATTGTATTTTTTTATATTTCGCTCCCATAATGGAATAAGGTCGTATGTTCAAATCAACAGTTTTGAGATAAATGGACTTGAAATCTTGGATAAAATTTTGTAAAAAAACATTTCTGCACAAGCGTAATTCCTTATTGTTAGTTTTTATAGTTTCCCATAGGGCATTACAGAAAACGTTCTGTCATGTTGTAAAATACAGTACTTTTAGATACGATGGTGCTAATAATCTCTAGATATACCAGAAATTTCTCAAATAGTTGATTGATTCGACCTTTACTTGATGAAAATCCATTTTACAAATAAACACAAAATAAACTTCTGTTTGATTTTTACAATTTTAATAAACTTATGACAAATAAAATAGCATTTAAAACTAATAACACTCTAGGAAAATTTATCAAGAACAATAAAGATAAAACTAAAAAAGAACAAAAAAGTGGAGTCTATAAGCTTACTTGTGGTACATGCCCTAAAGTATACATCGGACAAACGGGAAGAAATTTTGGAAAAAGATTGTCGGAACATAAACGCAGTTTTAATAACAATAAATTAGATTCGACGTATGCCAACCATTTGCTAGAGGAAAATCATTCTTTTAATAACAATTTTGATATTTTACACATAGAAAATAAAGGCTTAAAATTGTCACTATTAGAGACATTAGAAATTAATAAATTAAAAAAATAGTAATATCATTTTAAATGACCAGCTAGATTTAAACTGTTCACCGCTGTTAAATATTTTCTAAATTATTTTGTACCTTATTTTATTACTGTTCCATTTTATTACCCTAGATTAGTTGATATATATATACCCACACTTTGTAATAAAGAATTTAGTCTTGTACTCACCATCTGACGAAGCCACTGTGTGGCGAAACAATTGTCATAAGTTTATTAAAATTGTGAAAATCAAACAGAAGTTTATTTTGTGTTTATTTAGAAATTTCTCATACGACCATATGTCATTACACGGAAAGAAAACGCCTTAATTATTTTACAACATTGTTTTATGCGAGTTGTAGTTGTTTTTATCAAAGTTTGTAATTCATTGTCATGTAATACATATAAATATTTGCAGTAAAATTATTGTAGTTATAAACAACAAATATTATTTGACTGCGCTCTTAGGATTGTAAAAGTAACCATTTACGTCAAAGTAAGAAATTAACTAGAATGTACAGACAGACTACGCGGTCTTTGTTGCAGTTAAACATTATACAAAGTACCTATATATTGTAAGGATTTTAATAAAAATATTAACTGAAGATTCCGCTACAAATTGTGTGGCATTGCTAAATAATAGGTAGCAAAATCTGCTCGAAATTGTAATCATTTTAATTTAGAGATGTACGTACATAAGCAATAAGTCACCATTAGGTTTGTTTACCATCAGGTCGTTGCCTTTGCGTTATGCAATTAGGTACGTGTCATTTCATTTCGTTCCAAAGTACCGTCCAGTTCAGAAAACGTAACACCCAACCCTGTGGCTTTTTTTACATTTATAATATGAGTGTGAGAGGTTTGGGGGTTATCTAATTTATGTGGTGTGTTTTATGTTGTTTTTATATTTTATGTTATGACTTGAGTGGTAATTTTTATAAGCATAATAACTATGGACGATTTTGTTATCTCAATCTTGAATAATTGGGTGTTGCTTGAACTAATTGAGTTATTTCGAGGTTTCAATATTGCATAACATTACAGGGAATCTTTATTTAGAACTTTTCAACAGCAAAAATTGAGTAGGAAATTTTCATTTCATTACTGTGGTGGATGTAAAAGAATTGAATCCGTTAAATAGTAACAACGTTGATATGTGGACAGATTTATTCGAACTACAGTCTTTCCATCAAGAGATAGCGCTTTGCATCACCAGTAGTGTTAATCCACAAGAACTTCAACGAGTATTGGTAAAACGAAAAGGTGAGCAAATCGCAATACGCGACATACCAATATTCTCTTCGTAAAATAGTTGGTGTGGCATAATTTAATTGCACATGTCCGATGACTTCCTCGTAGTCAAAGAGCCCTAGTTTGTCATTGGTGACATGCTAAATATACTACTATGCACGTAATGGTTATTATATAACTTAAATTTTCACTGATTTATTTAGGAAATGTTGCTACAAATCTTGCAACATTGTAGTGGAATAGTCAACAAAAAACTGCTCCAAACATCTTCTACAATACTTCATGATTATACCATATTTGTCGTACAAATTTGAACACGGAAATTGAGCCAGTCACTTTTTCTTTTGTAAGTTTATATATACCCAATAATTTGTAGTTTAAATTGACTACAATTTCTTCTTGAAATTTAATACAATTTGTTGTTGCCCTTATTTGTATCGTAATTTATAATAAAAGTTCATACAATTGTGGCATTTATGACAACACTTTTTTTGGTGTATGGTAGATTTTATTATAACAATTATATCTGTCATTTTTTTTATTTCAGTCTGTGACCATGAACACGTTTTAGTTTTTAACCTGGAGTCTATACATATACGTATGTGTATAGTAATTTTTTTAAACATTTTATTGACTTATGCAAACTGATTGGGGTTTCAATTGTTAAGTATGCCTACAATGTGATAAAAAAATATTCTGTTTTGGAAATTTCATGTTAACATCATTAATTCGTTATTGAGTCCTGAAGAAGTTTAAAAGCATATTAAACGAAACATAGGAATAGTAGCATTTTTATTTTAATCTATTAACCTATTTCTAATAATTTTAATCTGTATATATTATAATTATTATTATAAATAGGAATTGCTTTTTAAGAGCCGTTTCGTAAGTCCTGATGATCAGTCCTGATGATACCGAGCCATTGTTTAAATTGCCCCTTAGTGTGCGTTTATGTTGAAGCAGCGACAAAAATCATAAGAATGGCGATAAGAGCGAGGACAAAAGCGATTCAAATATATCTTTCTTTGATGTGTGGAGTGAAGCTGTGATGAGAGCATTGTTTTGGTTGTTAATTGATATGAACCATTTAAAAAATGAGTGATTTAGAGGAAGAAATACAATTATCTTAAAATGCCGTAAAATATTAATGTTAATATTGATATTGATAATGATATTGATATTGATGTCGATATTGATATTGATATTGATATTGATATTGATATTGATATTGATATTGATATTGATATTGATATTGATATTGATATTGATATTGATATTGATATTGATATTGATATTGATATTGATATTGATATTGATATTGATATTGATATTGATATTGATATTGATATTGATATTGATATTGATATTGATATTGATATTGATATTGATATTGATATTGATATTGATATTGATATTGATGTCGATATTGATATTGATATTGATATCGATATTGATATTGATATTGATATTGATATTGATATTGATATTGATATTTTGATATTGATCTTAATATTAATATAAGATTAAAATTTGGCAAATTCCACTAGTAATATAGTGACTTGAGGAAGTATAAACCAAACACTCACATACGAATCAGTGCATTATTTCCCACTGCTTCGTTATTATCGCTGCTTCAACATTAACGAACCCTTAAACATGTAGGGCGTACCATCAGTCGAGCAATGAAAAACTCACGAGCATCGGTCGAGCAGGTGCGTGTGCGAATTATCAGGATTCGTTGGAGCCATTAATTAAAGCAAGAGTTTCACAATCATGCGTACCATCAGTTGCGTATTTTGGTGCTGTGTTGTATTTGTTCTTCTTCGTTCTGTTATTTCTGTGTGGTAAAATGGCAAAGGCGGGACAAAATATTGGTTTGAATGGAGTTTGAAAACTTTAAATCATTTTCCAGTTTACTTTGCAGTGCATCAAATGAAGGAATTAAACATTCGAAAATACTTAAAAAATTTTGCTTGGAATTTCCGTTCAATTTGAGTATATCGTGACAAAGGCACTTTTTATGGGCATTTCTGTATATAACGGATGAACCCAAATAATTCTGGAATTTATGCTTTTTTCCTTCTTCGCTCTGATAATATTATCACGCAAAAAGCGACAACAATGAATTGCTCCACTATTTACAGATACATTTTATAACTGATCAAACGTATCCATGTGAAGGCAAGCCAACCGATTGATGATCAGTAGAGCTCGTATCTTGGATGCTATTTCCAGAGAGGAATTCTGAATTACACGATACTAGTGATGCGATGTATAGTAATTTTCCATGTCATTGTTATTATTTTACAACAAGAAGGTTTGTAGGTAATTTGGACATAAAATAACAACTACTTTTTATCTATATTGACCGGTTTCTACATTTAATATATGCCTTCATCAGAATTATTAGTAAACTATTTTATTATTAGTTGTAAAACATAAAAAAGCAATTCTATTATTGCTACCCAAATTCAAAGATCGTTAAAGATAAAAGTTTCATTTTATAAACCATAGTGAAAATTAATGCGAACATTTATTGAGATGTGTACGTTTCTCAATAGATAAAAAAGAGCCCCTCAACCCTCGAGACAGTTGAAAGATAATTCATATTATGTAATATTATTCATACGCTGGCTTAATGTTTATAACAAAATATAACAAAATGTAATGTAAAGTACTGTACTTATTTATGCGCAAATATTGCAAATTCTAAATATTATTTTTTGCTATTATTGATGTGGTTTTTACTTATACGTAACATCCCCGCGATTTAGTCCGCGTGGAATTCGGGAAAATATATTAAAGGTTTTATCAGCAACGCATCCCCTTCTATTAGCCATAGTAGCTGAGATATTTAGCATTTTGTATTGAAAATAAAAAAAATTAAATATTTCAAATCCTATTGCATCTGCAATAGGATTTGAACGGGGTTCGAACTTCTTTTATTTTATTTTCCAGAAAAAAATGTTCATTAGGGCTCTAGGGAAAAAATCAACCCTCTATCTTCCATACGAACCGAGATATTTAGCATTTTATGGTTGAAATAGGTAAAAGTTGAATAGCTCATCCCCCATTGCATATATGGGGTTGGAACTTGTTTTATTCGATTCGCCGGGGAAAATCCTGCGAACTAGTTTAGTTTTAGGGGAAAAATCAACCCTCTATCTCCCACGGAATTAACATTTTACATTTTGACATGATTATGGTATAGCATATATGATTTAAGACTCGTCCGATCTCGCTCAATTTCATCAGGCCTGACCATCAGTCGTTTGTGAAACACCACTAATGCTTTTTGAATTCTACATTAGCAATATTTGTTACTATTGTTTTCTTTTGAGGACGAAAAGTATAACATGCATTAATTCATACAGCAGTAATATAACAGCTTACCAGTGTCAATAAAAATAGCGTCATACAGAAAGCTAGAGTGCTAGCAATAAATTGGGCAAAGTATATTTCACTAAAGAGCTTCTCTGTGGTGTCCACAAATCTGTAAAATTAAAAGATATGCATTTATTGTGAGAATAATTAATGAAGTCTATATGGATTATTGTAAAAACTGCTACCAAAATTGACACTACTCGTAACAAATTTAGCATTTATCTGAACCACAAAGTAATCAGATATACTTTGTAAATGAACTTATGTGCTGCTTCTAGAATATGATAATCAAATAGTTGATAGTGTTTGTACAAAATAATGACCCTTAATTGTAGATTACAACGAAATCTACAATGAAATTACAACTACAGTAAATTTCATTTATGGGTTTTTGTACTAGGTATTATAAAATTTTTATTAATTTTCTGGATTTAAATGGCTAAATTTGATTTTGAAAATTGTGTTTTTACGAATAGCAAGAACTCTTAAACGTTATACATATACTGTTTAGTCGGCGAAAGAAGGCCTGCGCGGCAAGGAAGAGTATTGCCCATAAGGCACTAGGTTTCTGTGAATCCATATTCTAGGTATATAATATCTCTCCCATTGAGTAGGTGCGGATGCAAACAATAACAACAATTTGCCATGCACTAACTCATTTATTTCATTTACGCTTAATTGTGAATGGAATGCAGAAATCATATTATTTCCAAATAAAAACTTAATTATTTCAGATATAAAAAAATGTCCTATTTGAAGTTGTATATCAATCGGACTACAATATAATGTATTCAAAACGTATACAAAATATTCAAAATTTTCCTTGGTCAAATAAATTTGTATTTTTTTTTTAAATATAACACTTATACATATATTATTAGATATTATTTTAACGAAAATTCACATATAGTAGAAAAAGATCAAAATCATCAAAGTAGGCGGACCTTCTTAAAATGTTTCATACAGAAAAGGTGCTTTACCCAACAAGAAAGTAGTTTTTGCTTAACTGCCATGGCCTACGTGATTAAAAATAAAACAAAACAAAAATTAATTTACAGATAAGCAGTGATACACCCTCAAATTGCAAAAAAAATTCTAAAATATATGGCCCATTTCACACTATTGCGAACTCAATCGGGGACACACACTATATAATAATATATATATATATATATATATATATATATATATATATATATATATATATATATATATATATATATATATATATATATATATATATATATATATATATATATATATATATATATATATATATATATATATATATATATATATATATATATATATATATATATATATATATATATATATATATATATATATATATATATATATATATATATATATATATATATATATATATATATATATATATATATATATATATATATATATATATATATATATATATATATATATATATATATATATATGATTAAATATGATTTGAAGGAAACAACTACTCAGCGGGCAAATACCCCGACCTGCATTGAATTACACCTTCAAATCAAATATATATATATATATATATATATATATATATATATATATATATATATATATATATATATATATATATATATATATATATATATATATATATAGGAACAAAAGGATAATGGGTATTGCCCGCAAAAAAGGATGATTCCGTCGACACGTGTTTCTGAGTCACTACTCGTAATCATGACGGCTATAAGTTGTAAGGATAGGTACAACTTAGGTTCAACAACACAAAAGGAAACCACTGACAGGAAGCCAGTCGCACATTTGTGGCTGCAATTGAAAGACCCCGTGTTTACAGGGCATCAGACAATATGGCCACGGAGGCAACTATAGCTGCCTGCGTGGTATTCCCCTACCCAGGGTTTAGACTAACAAAGAATAGAAGGTATCTGCGGGATGAGACGTAACAGGAACAAAAGGATAATGGGTATTGCCTGCAAAAAAGGATGAATCCGTCGACACGTGTTTCTGAGTCACTACTCGTAATCATGACGGCTATAAGTTGTAAGGATAGGTACAACTTAGGTTCAACAACACAAAAGGAAACCACTGACAGGAAGCCAGTCGCACATTTGTGGCTGCAATTGAAAGACCCCGTGTTTACAGGGCATCAGACAATATGGCCACGGAGGCAACTATAGCTGCCTGCGTGGTATTCCCTACCCAGGGTTTAGACTAACAAAGAATAGAAGGTATCTGCGGGATGAGACGTAACAGGAACAAAAGGATAATGGGTATTGCCCGCAAAAAAAGGATGAATCCGTCGACACGTGTTTCTGAGTCACTACTCGTAATCATGACGGCTATAAGTTGCAAGGATAGGTACAACTTAGGTTCAACAACACAAAAGGAAACCACTGACAGGAAGCCAGTCGCACATTTGTGGCTGCAATTGCTCCTGTTACGTCTCATCCCGCAGATACCTTCTATTCTTTGTTAGTCTAAACCCTGGGTAGGAATACCACGCAGGCAGCTATAGTTGCCTCCGTGGCCATATTGTCTGATGCCCTGTAAACACGGGGTCTTTCAATTGCAGCCACAAATGTGCGACTGGCTTCCTGTCAGTGGTTTCCTTTTGTGTTGTTGAACCTAAGTTTAGTTCGAGTAACCAGAAGCCGCAGTAAGCAGTTATCGGTTAGAACCTGAAGATGGCAGATGAGATTCTGCCGAAACGTCGTTCAGACAACCACGGTCCCTCTCGGGGCCTATCACCTACGCGGGAGTATACCCGGAAAACGAATTTATATATATATATATATATATATATATATATATATATATATATATATATATATATATATATATATATATATATATATATATATATATATATATATATATATATATATATATATATATATATATATATATATACATATACATACAGGGTGAGCCACGGTGGGTGGAGTATTAGAAGTATATGCAGAATGGATCAACCTATTGCCTTGAAATTTTGGTTACCAAGATAATCGAGTATGGTCTCTCCAACTAAAATATTTTCGAAAGTGCGGTGTTGCCACTTATACGTAAAACTGGCAACATCTTCGTTATTTTAAATAGAATACCCTGTATATTTTTACGTTTTTTGGATCGTCGTCTCTTTCTGAGTAACTTTTATTAATATTTCCCTATACCTATCTCAAGCCGTTTTTGAGATAATAATTCTTTCTAAATTTATTGCGAAAAATTTGACTTTCAGTAAATCGTGTTTTCTCCTACCTACGCAGCAATTAAAAGAAAATTTTTTAGTTGCGGCTAGGCAAGGCGTGGGGGGCATCTCCTTCATTAATCAAATATTTCGAATATCATACAGGGTGAGTTAGAGAACGCTTTCTACAAGTGACTGAGAAAAATGCACGAAAGTCAATTTTTTTAAATGGAATGCCCTGTATATTAATACTGATTCGGAAAGGCGATACATTTACCTCTTTAAAAAAGGTAATATACTTTATACCTAATGTACACCGTTTTCGATTTATGGGCACTTTTCTGTAACCTTACCAAGAATATTAGTCTTCTGGTATATCATAACGGGTGAGCCATGAAATTTTTGTTTTGTCATTTTGTAATGACAACAGATGTTATTTTCTAAATAAATTTGACGTTAGTGATATTTGCACCTAATTTGAATAGCTATGTACCACAAATATGGCAGAAAATAATTATACAAACACGGTTTTAATTGATTTGTTTATTATCCATGGACAGTGCAATAAGATTATCAGCAGAACTTTAGCAGAAGATTTAATTAGAAATATCCGAATTTGCCGCAGATCAGAGGAATTTTATAAATTTTGGTTCATCATTAAGAGAACAATAACAGTGTCAGTATTAGGAAAAAATAATAACTAAGCAGCAACAACAGTAACAAAGCCTAAGTAGCAATAACAAATAATACCAATAACAGTAATAAATATAAAAATCTTAAAAATAATGTTATAATTGTGCGAAATGTAGACCGTTAACTTCCAGACACTTTTGTATACGACGATGGACGACGTTTGTCTCGACGTTCTAATTCTTCCCTGTTGTGGACTGGAGTTTTATAAACTCTATTTTTAAGAGTACCCCAAAGATAAAAATCTAACGGGGTAAGGTCAGGGGACCTCGGAGGCCAATTCCACGGTCCCAAACGTCTAATCCAACGATCATCGAAAAAGCGGTCCAACTCCTTACTAATTTCGTGTGTACAATGTGCAGAAGCCCCGTCGAGTTGATACCAACAAGTTATATATTTTTCAATTGACATAATATCAAGGAAGTCTTCCACAATTTTTCTAATTATATCTAAATATTTTCTGGAATTCAATTTTTCGTTGTATATGTAATATTTTATTTTGTCATCCATTAACATACAAAACACATTGAAACTAAATTTGACTTGAAAGCCAGCCTCTCTAGAAACGCGGGGTTGTCTGTGGCCCAATGGTGACGATTTCGTGTGTTACAAATCCCTTCCCTAGAAAATATTGATTCATCAGTCCATATAATTTTCTTTAAAAAAATTGGAGTCCTCTTGCATACGTACAAGTAACATTTCATAAAATTCTATTCTCTGTAGATAATCCTGAGGCATGAGAAATTGGACTCTTGTAAATTTGTAATTATGCATTTTATGGTTTGCTTCGAATGGATGAATATGGCAATGCTAAATCGCGCTCAGCACAACGTATGGAATACTGGGGATTTGCATGAAAATATGCTGGCACATTGATTTCATTTACCTCGTCAGATGTCACAGGTTTAGGTAAATTTCTTGCTTCTCTTAATGACAAACCAAAATTTATAAAATTCCTCTGAATTCGTAAAAACTTTCTGTTGTTCATCTGCGGCAAATTCGGATATTTCTCATTAAATCTTCTGCTAAAGTTCTGCTGATAATCTTATTGCACTCTCCATGGATACTAAACAAATCAATTAAAACTGTGTTTGTATAATTATTTTCTGCCATATTTGTGCTACATAGCTATTCAAATTAGGTGCAAATATCACTAACGACAAATTTATTTAGAAAAATAACATCTATTGTCATTACAAAATGACAAAACAAAAATTTCATGGTCCACCCGTTATGATATACCAAAAGACTAATATTCTTGGTAAGGTTACAGAAAAGTGCCCATAAATCGAAAACGGTGTACATTAGGTATAGAGTATATTGCCTTTTTAAATAGGTAAATGTATCGCCTTTCCGAATCAGTAATAATATACAGGGCATTCCATTTAAAAAAATTGACTTTCGTGCATTCTTCTGAGTCACTTATAGAAAGCGTTCTCTAACTCACCCTGTATGATATTCGAAACATGTGATTAATGGAGGAGATGCCCCCAGGCCTTGCCTAGCCACAACTAAAAAATTATTTTTTAATTGCTGCGTAGGTAGGAGAAAACACGATTTACTGAAAGTCAAATTTTTGGCAATAAATTCAGAAAAGAATTATTATCTCGAAAACGGCTTGAGATAGGTATAGGGAAATATTAATAAAAGTTACTCAGAAAGAGACGATGATCCAAAAAACGCAAAAATATATAGGGTATTCCGTTTAAAATAACGAAAATGTTGCCAGTTTTACGTATAAGTGGCAACACCGCACTTTCGAAAATATTTTAATTGGAGAGATCATACTCGATTATCTTGGTAACCAAAATTTCAAAGCAATCGGTTGATCCATACTCCATATACTTCTAATACTCCACCCACCGTGGCTCACCCTGTATATATATATATATATATATATATATATATATATATATATATATATATATATATATATATATATATATATATATATATATATATATATATATATATATATATATATATATATATATATATATATATATACATATACATATACAGAGTGGTCCGAAGTTTACCTGACAAACTTCGACACGTGATAAAGGGACTTAAAATAAGCCGAAAAGTTCCTATCAACTTACATCCTTAGGGGATTGCTAACAAAGATACAGGATGTTAAAATTTTGTGAAAAACAAACAATTTTTTTAATAACTCTAAAATTACGAAAGCTATTGACTTGAAGTTTTAGGGGCGGTGATGATTTTAAGTCTCTATTGTTTCATAAAATCTTATCTTTGTAGGGGGAGATGA
Organism: Rhamnusium bicolor; assembly: GCA_029963845.1. NCBI lineage: Eukaryota > Metazoa > Arthropoda > Insecta > Coleoptera > Cerambycidae > Rhamnusium > Rhamnusium bicolor. The sequence continues at coordinate 365,948 of JANEYF010002106.1, forward strand.
ATTTTTCGCCGAAACTATGTTACGCCACTGTTTTGTGCAGTTGATTTTGAGATTGTTCGATTCAGTGTTCAATTTGGAAGAAAGAAGGTATCTTTTAGTTTTTTTCGTACAACGCTTACTTTTCGAGTAAACCGGCTATTTCTGCTTTCTCTACTAGAACAGTAAAACCTTTTCTACATTAATGATATAATTAATAATCCTAGTTGCCTTTGGTAAACAATGAAACAGTGTTGTCAGTCAATGTTTGACCTGTCAAAACTAGTGTTAGTGTTGTGTACCAAGCTACAAGATGCCAAGATTGTTCAGCAATGAAGAGTATGCTGATATTCATTTTATTTATGGGTTTTGTGATGGCAATGCTCAACAGGCAGTTCGAGAATACCGAAGGAGGTATCCAAATAGGAGACGACCAAATGTTCAAGTTTTTACAGACACCCATCGCAATTTTTGTGAAAGGGGATTGCGAGATAACCGACAAAATAGAAATGAAGATCGAAGAAATATTAGAAGAAATGGAAACGGAAGAATTCTTAGAGCTTTTGGCGAAAATCCAAGTTTAAGTTCTCGCAGGGCAGCACAACAATTAGGAACATACAAGTCTAAAGTGCTACGAGTATTACATCGAGACCACAGAAAAAGCTTATCATTTATATCCCGTACAAAATTTACATCCCGGTGATACAGAGAAGCGTTTAAATTTTTGTCGTTGGCTAATTAACTCTGTAAGGGGGAATCCCGAATTCTTAAGAAAAATATTATGGACCGATGAGGCGACGTTTACCAGAGCTGGAGTAGTGAATCACCATAATATGCATGTTTGGGCACACGCAAATCCTCACCAAACCCGCCTTCGATCATTTTAAAATGAATTTAATGTAAATGTTTGGTTGGGTATTATTGGAAACAACATTTGTGGCCCACACTTCTTGTCGCCTAGGCTAAATGCAGAATTGTTTCGGGATTTCCTCACTCATGACCTCCTCGAAATAATGGGAGATGTTCCCCTTGATGTACGAAATGAAAGTTGGATACAGTTGGATGGAGCACCGGCGCATTTTGGACGGGTGGTGCGCGAATGGTTGGACGCTAATTATCCTGAGAGATGGATAGGTCGTGTGGGAAACAATTATAACGCCCAGGAGAATATTGTAAGAGGTCCGGTGGCCTGGCCACCAAGATCACCTGACCTCACACCTTTAGACTTTTATATGTGGGGTTATTTAAAAGAAAAAGTTTATGCTACACCGGTGACAACGCGAGATCAGCTACTTGAGCGTATCCAACAAGCTTGTAACGAGATGAGGGAAAATCATCATCAAGTATCCGCCGCTGTCAATTCCACAATTCAGAGGTGTCACAAATGTATTGAAGTGAATGGGCTCCAATTTGAGCAACTTCTTTAATTTCCTGTCTTTCACTGTTTGGTAATGACTTTTATTTATGTTCTTAGTTTTTACATAAATTCTGTAATTTATTAAATAAATGATAAACTTTCAATAAAATTTAGCCATGAAAATGCTTTTTACTATTTTACTATAAAAAAAAAAATAATAATATATATATATATATATATATATATATATATATATATATATATATATATATATATATATATATATATATATATATATATATATATATATATATATATATATATATATATATATATATATATATATATATATATATATATATATATATATATATATATATATATATATATATATATATATATATATATATATATATATATATATATATATATATATATATATATATATATATATATATATATATATATATATATATATATGTATATATATATATATATATATATATATATATATATATATATATATATATATATATATATATATATATATATATATATATATATATATATATATATATATATATATATATATATATATATATATATACATATATATATATATATATATATATATATATATATATATATATATATATATACTTCCTTTTCCACATCACATTGAAACTCCTCTCGAACATTTTCAAATACCTCTCTGGGAATAGACCGGCATTAAATAATTATTTGTCGTAGTTCGTTAATTGATTGTGGTTCGGTTTTATAAATGACTAACTTTAGGTAGCCCCATAGAAAGAAGTCCAGAGGAGTTAGGTCTGGTGATCTTGGAGGCTATTCTTTTGGCCCTCTTCTACCAATCCATTTATTTGGGTAGTGATTGCGTAACTGGGAGTACGTAATGAGGAGGTGCTCCGTCTTGTTGAAAATGCAGCAAATTCTTAGTTAATAAAGGATTCCCGTGAACGTCTTTCTGGTTCTTTAGCTCATGTACTATTATTGGTTCAATGGTTTCTTCCAGCATCTCAGCATAAATATTGCCATTTAAATTCCCATCAATGAATAATGGGCCTATGAGGGCATCCCCTAACATACCTGCCCACACATTTATTTTCTCAGGATACTGCGTATGCTCTTCTCTGAGAACTTGAGGATTTTCATCACTTCAATAACAGCAGTTATGTTTATTAATTCGCCCATTCAAACTGAAGATTCATCATTAAAACTAATGTTATTCACACGTTGAGGCGTAGCGATAATTCTGTTTGTCATTAATTCACAGAACTCAATTCGTCGATCAGAGTCATCATCACAAAGCTCTTGATGAATTTGCATTTTATACGGATGAAATCTGTGACGTTTCAATACTTTTCGAACCGACTCGCGTGATATCTCTGTTATTGTGGCTGCTTGACGAGTAGATATTGTTAGACCCATGGCAAATTGTCCAAGGACCTCAATTTGGGTTGCTTCATCAAATAATCTTGGTTGGGTTCTTTTCTTATTGGCGACATGTTTAGTTTATTCGAATTCAGAAATTAGTTGCTGGATATAAGCGTAGCTTACATTTCTATCAGGAATCTCTGGTTGAATGACCTAACGGTTTTGAAGGCACAACTATTCTCAAAACCATAATATTATTTCAACACGTTTAGCCGTGGTGTAAAACATTATTATGATTGAATCGACAAAACGGTCACACCAATAATAATGGAAAGAAATTATAACTTTTTACAAAAAATTCGCAAAAAATTGATTACAGAAAGAATGTCTATATAAACTAGCCAACTGAACAATACAAATGCGATAAGGAACTAGGAACATACACCGAAATCAGACAAATTTATGTGTATACAATCAAATCAATGGTATGAAATTAGTTAAATGGTGGTGGACTCATCGACGTCAATCACCAGGACAATATATGTTACAATGTTATTCCGCTATCTCAGTTTTTTGTCGTAATCTATATAGAATTTTTTGTTTACAATTCTTTAATTGCGACAAAAAGTTGTGCTGGCGCGTGGTAGTTTTTGCTCCCGGGCAAAACAGTTAAGCCAACGCTGCAAGTAGCGTGGCTATTGTGATAATCAAATGTGCGGCTGAAGTCTGGTATTTATTCTGTTATTCACGGTTTCAGTAAACAAACAGCATTTTTAAAATTTAAATCACTTGTTCATGAATTAAATCGAAAACTACGAAACCAAAAAAAAACTTTCTTTGGTATCATTGGGAAGCACTTTTCAAGTACTTTTTAATAATATATCACAAGCAGGTAGTTGTCATCTAAGATTTTTGAGTTGGGATTGCTCGGGTTGAGGGGATGGGTAGTGGTACGTCAGTTATTACGGTAATCGAGTTCCCCCTTCATATTATCGAAACGGTTCCGAGCGATTTTTGACATCTTCATTAGTTCCGGAGATATAGCGAGTGCAAGTTTTTAAATTATCACCGGGCAAGTTCATGAAGTAATAATTATTATTTTAGTCAATGCTTACTTTGATATGATACATACAGATATTTATATTGCAAGTGATTTGCCTTTCTCTTATTTATTAACCTGCTTCCTACATGCGACGCATCTGGCACAACAAGTTAGATCACGGCAGCTCGTAAGCGAGTCTGTTTACGACCTATCTGCCAATCAGAACTGGCGAATGGCCGCCGTTTAATATCCTACCACAATTTTAAGATGTTGGGCTCGCGACTCACTAGTAAACAGTGAAGTAAACTCTGTGATTTTACAATACAAACTGACTGCGGCTACGCTCAATAGTGTATGGATTTTCCCCATTCATAAATATTTTTCTCAAGGCAGGGTCGTACTGGCCCAGTTGGCAGTTCGGCAATTGCCGACGGGGCCAAATACTTCCGGTTGCCAAACCGCAAAATGAAACAATGTTTTTACGTTATACCTTTTAAGAAATTATTTTTCATTAACAAAGGCAAAAATGTCTGGCCCTCGGGCGCTAGCTAGTACAAGTGATTTCCTCTTTACTAATGTAATCAGCGGTTCGTAAGTAGCTGAGAACTGTAAAATCGGCACTAGTAGCGCCATCCATCCCAGTCGTGCGCTCTCGGTTCTGTAAGTAAATTAGATCCCGCCACCCCAGGCAGTACACTATGCTTTATGCAACTTTTATTGATGCAATAACTATTGGTCACTTTTGACCAGCTGATGTGTATGGTATCATGTGAATTCGGCTCGTCTCCCTCAGTCCTGTCAGTAAGTGGTGTGTTAGGTGATTGTGTGTGTATTAACAGTTATTTATGCACCAAGGGAGTAAAGTGAGTGTTTTAGTCCCGGCATTCATGCAAAGGACTAAAATACACTTTACTCCCGAGGTACATACAACATTTTTTCCACGAGCGGGCACAATGTTTATTGCAAAAAAAATGAAATGTAAAAACTAAAGAATAGTAATTGGCCACGAAGCTTTTGTATTTAATTCCAAATTTATCTAGGTATCCTTGTCCTGAAGTGGATTGGAACCTTTGATGTGAAGATAACACTGACGTAGTTTTCCACGAAATATCAAAACGCCATATGGCTTTATTGGAGATGATTAAAACTGTTTTAACCCCATATACTGCATTCGACACACGTTTCGCCAACCAAGTTGGCATCATTTGGAGATAGTTAAAACAACTTTAATCATCTCCAGATGTACTATCTTTCCCAAAAATAGGGAGAACAGGGAAAATTGTTTCTCAAGTAAACTTTTCAAATTACAATGTTCAATAATTATTGAAAGTTTTGGTAAAACATGTTCATTTGTTACTATTAAAATGCCTTAAATGTTCATAAAAATATTTTCTTTAATACAATAAACATGTGTTAGTAAATAAAAAATGACTCCATCGTTTTTGTGTTTTTTTTTCCATCCATATATTTTTCGGACAATAAAAAGCCTTTCTTGAATCTGATCATAAAAATTTGTAATACCAGAGAATTTTCATTCGATTTCAAAATTTCTGAAAGTATTAAAATCCGTGAGAGTCAAGTTACATGCTCTTACCCCAATATCTGTGTTGAGTGAATAGATCAGAAAATAAAGGCTAGGTGCGCACTTACCCCCTGTCAGTGAGGCAAGTGCTCACCTGGGACAAGATTCAATTTTTTTATCATAAAAAGTAGAAAATGGATAAGCAAAATATTTTGAGTCCGACAGTTAAAAAGGGGAGGCTTTAATATATACTATATAAAAGTTACAAGACTCTAGGTATAATAGCCATTTTTTTTTCAACAAATCAAATCCTAACTTTTTACATTTTGGTCTGCACTTGCCCCGACTCACCTTACAATGATGTAATATAATCCTATATTAAAACTTCATTTAAGTTTTTTTTTTCAGATATCTGACAAACCAAGTCAGATAATTAAGTTCTGTTGGCCTTAGGGTCTTAATAAGAAAATCACGTAACTTTTCTCTAATTTAACCAATGTTGAAACTTGTAAGATAAGCAAGATCTCTATATTGGGAGAAACAAAATACGGCGCAGAAATACCGAAATACCGGTATCTTTCAGTAGTACCAAAATGTTCACCGGTATACCCGTTTTCCGGATTACCGAAAGACGATATTACTCTCGCTAATTAAAAGGGCTTATGTAATTAATTAACGTCATTTATTTAATCTAAAATATAAAAATTGCAATATTAAAAAAAATAGTTTTAATGAAATAATTTATATTTGTGTCATTCTCTAAAAATGTTTTTCTTTTCTTGGGCTTACTACCACAGGAATAATTCTTGGCTATCTAAAAATTCCCAGTAGCATAATGGGCAACTAACTGTATTTTTTAGATAACCAAGAATGATTCATGTGGTAGTAAACCCTAAAAAAGGAAAATAAAAAATAATGTACGAATAATGCAATTCAATTTTTAAATTTTTTCAATCTATCACATTTTCCATAGACTAATTCAAAATTGAACAACAAGTTTAACTAATTTAAATTCAATCTTTTTGTATTAAATTTAAATATCATGCAAACTTTGTATTTTAGACAATTTTGCACCCCTGATGATGGCGTATATCCGAAATTAGTACCGTTTTGTAATTTATGACATTTGCTGAAATAAATTAGACTAAGAAATTGTCTTAAAATATTTTTTTATCGTAAATAAAAAAAAGATTATAGTTACCTTATAATTGTCCAGTGGTGATTTATACATTTCTTCAAAGATTCTTCCATTTCGGAGTGATTATAACCCCCTAAATTCTTTAAGTTATCGCATAGCAGATCACATTGAACTGCAATAAATGTAGCGAAACCAGCCATGATTATGTCTACATATATATTTATATAGGAAACATAAATAACTGATATACATTGGTGAATATATACTGTTACATAAATCGAAGGTTTAGATATGTTAAATGGAAACCAAGCAACAAATGGTAGGCCTTGGTCATTTTTTGCATAAAACAATGGACTCGACATCGACGAAAACACTGACAGAGTACTCATGATTAAAAGAGTTAATTTCACATTCCTATAAAAATTTAAAACACGCCTTGTTATTAATATTTGATCATTATTTTTAGGTTGAAAAATCGGGTCCTGCAAAGCCAATGTTAATTTGCCAAATTTGTCCTTATTTTTAAAAATATAGTAAGATTTTACATTCGACATGCAGGCTATTGTAATTACATAACCGCTGGCAGCAAAACCTTTTAAGTTATCATAACTGATAAATAAATTTATAAATTGTGATACATTGAACAATAATGTAAATAATACATTAAAAACGAAAAAGTATTGTGGATACCATTTGGGTTTCTTAATGCCATCAATTATCCACACACCGAAAAATTTTAATAAAGAAAAAATCAAATTGGTAGTAGTTTTGAAAATCGAAATTTATTTGTGGTAAGCACATTGTCACCTAATATCAACCGTTTGAAAATATTTGACAATGGTTTGCTCTTTATATAGCAATTACTTTATATTTAATTGGAAAATTTGTGAACTTTTAAAAGTAAAGTAAAAAAAATATATGACAGAATTTCGGATAATTTCATATAATTATTAAATTTTGTCCAATAATATTTCTTATATTAAGTTTTATAAGTTATATCAGAAAATGAATATTTCATTAAAAAACAATCTGAATCTATTAAACCCACTATCTATTATTAAAGCACCTGTTTCAAGAAAATTACTGTAAATTAGTTTACTTAATTTTAATATCAGTCTGTTAGCGGCTATAAATAATTCTGACGCTTATGTGTTAAAAATTAAAATAAGTTACTCTGTATATACTTACCTAAGTAAAATAAAAAAATGGAATACCAGTTTTTCAAAAAGTCATAAGCAAGTATTACTGTGGAAAGGGACATTGGTAAAGAATAGAATATATATGCACACAATTTGACACAATGGTTAAAATTTCTCCTAATCAATATGGTTTTAGAGAAAACCATTTTACTATCTCGGCATTGTGAGTATCTTAGATTATATTTATAAAAATCTAGACGAAGGTAATAACGTTATGGCAACTTTCATTGACATTTGACTGTGTAAACCAAAAAGATTGAATATTATGGTGTGCGTGGTCAATGTAATATGCTATTAAGATCGTATTTAACTAATAGATATCAATTTGTGGATTATTCTCGTTAACTATTAGATTAGATTAAGATTAGATAATTTGGAGTGCCGCAAAGTAATGTCCTGCGACCATTACTCATTCTTTTGTATATTAATGATATAGAACAATTTGTATCCATAAAATAAAAAAAATGACAATCAAACTTAAATGCAATTAACCAAACTACGAAAACCAAGAAAAAATATTTCATTCAATTATATTCAATTGGTTCTAATTATGTCTCTAATCATATATTAATCATTTATTTCTGATAAATCGAAATCCTTCACCGGTTAAATGGAGTTTCCTTTAGATTTCATAAGGATCAAATTTAAAGAAAAATCCATTCAACCGGTGAAGGATTTCAAATTATTAGGAATAATTGAGGAGCAAATTTACTAAATGGAACTATTCTAATTACCACCACTATTATATAAAAAATAGCGCGATCTTCTTTCAATAGATTTATTCACGTGTTATATTTTTAACAGTTCATAACTCAACCACTCCCGTTTAATCCGTTTTATGGTTATTTATATTTATTTTGTGAAAATAGTAAAGGCAGAGGTTCTAGAAAACGCCAGACGAATGAAACTTGTGAAAAGGCAAAGCGTTTAATGTTTGAGAATAAATTTTAAGTTAGGTTAAATAACTAATATTATGTTTTTGTTGTTAATTTAGGTATTCTTGTCATTTTTCAAATTTTGGAGTTTCAGAAACCTTGTAACCATAATAATAAAGGTACCCATACCCATTCCTGTGGTATAATTCAGATAAACGCTATTATTTTGGCACGCCAAAAGTTTTACAAAACTGCGGTTAAATCCCAGACACATGAAAATTTCTCATTTGTTAACAATCAATGTACCTAAAAAACACCGTAGGGAGTCGGCAATGAGAAGATCTCATGAAGTTGAAGTGAAATACAGGGTATGGTGTGGAAATAATTTTAAATTTGTTTGTAAAAAGTTTTTCCTTGAATTATTTGGAATTTCCTATAAGAGAATTTTGAATATAGCAAAGAAAAAAGCATAATGAGCACTTTAAAGAGAGGCGAGGCGGAGACAGAAGGTAAAAAAAAAATTAAAAAAAGAGATAATGTTAAGGAGTTTATAGAATCATTAAGGGCGTGTAAAAATCACTATAGAAAGGAAAAATCAAGGCAATTATACGTACCCTTCAATTTAAGTATAAGAAAGCTTTGGAAGATGTATAATATAAAGAATGAAGAAGTTTACAATGCAACGTATGGCTTTTTTCTTAAAACTTCAAAATTTTTTCAATATTGGTTTTGGAAGTGCAGCTACTGACACCTGCAGTTTTTGTTGGCGACTTAAAAACTGTAAAAACTGCCAATACTGCTAACGAAAAACAAAAGTATATTAATGATCTCAGAGTATATAAGCTTAGGGCCAAACTATTTTCGTTAATGATGAAAGAAAATTGTACTTAACAAAATACAGCACACTTTTGTTTCAATATTGAGCAGGTACAATTTCTGCCATAACTTCCATTATCTGAAGTCTTTTTTTCACACCAAATTTCATATTATACATTGTGTAATGTTGATATAAATACGGAAAACATTGGTTTTATTCTTGGACTGCAGATCAGGCAAATCTGATTGATTTATTTTTTCTTTACACGTAGAGGTGTTTCAAAACCTTATAAGCCGTGAAATGCGCAAAAGGCGGAGCTTATTCCACAATATAATTTTAAAACATTGACTCAGCTATCTACCATCTGTATACAACGGGAGCTCGGGATAAATGTAAACAATAAATCTAATGTTTTTAGGAAATGGTGTAACTAAGCCGACGACGTCCGGAGTTATGCCTCTGCGCATATGAAGGTCGCAGCTCATAAGGTTTTGAAACACCTCTACATTCATATTTATCACCAGCGAGAGGAAACTGGACCAAAATCCAGGACCGCTAGCTACTACTGCCTCATGGTTGACAGAAGGACTTACGAGGACCAATGAAAGCAAAAGTATAAAATAAATAATGGAATACATACCGCTTGGTACAATGTATTATTCAGAATGACTGAGGTGTGCCATTGCATTAGCATAAATGGTAACTAAATATTCGTTCTGCATTCGTGGCTGTTAAATTTGAGCTGATCTGTCCGTATATTTGTACTTACAAGGAAAAAAATTGAATTGTATGTTATTTAAATGGTCATGAAAATAATATTATTAAAGTTTATAATACTCTAATATAGTAGGAGAAATCGTTTTAGTGACGGGACGTGCGGGGTAAGACGTTACAGAACGCAGAGCCGGATTTATCTGTATTGCTCGCTCGTTTACTTTCTCAATCTAGGTTTTTGTGCTCAGTTTAGCTAGCAACAATTATACAATTATTGAATAAAGTATTAACTTGAAATAAAAGTATTGAATTTAAAGTATTGACTACACATACAGTAGTTGCAGTATTCACGTTCGCTTAATATAAATAGGGAACTTGCCTATAATTTTAAAAATAAAAATAATACTAAAAAACATAGCCTAACGTTGTAATAAAACGTGTACTTCACAAAAAAATAAGTTTTCTAATTCCACGCGATCAGTATAAAGGATCTAAACAGCGATAAAATTGAAGTGGCCCGAAACGAGCTACTATTGACTGTGACGTCACACCATACCATATTCGATAGTCGTCGCGCCGGGAAGCAATACAATCAGATGTTTACCGGTGTTATAAGACTGTGGTTGATTTGTTAGTGACTGTTCTGATATAAATATATAATTATGTTTTATAGTACCGCTTATTGTAGTTGTACAGATATTTTAAAATGACTGATCAAGGTTTTTCAAAGGGCCAATCTGATAATTTGCCTAAAGTGGATATGTTTATGGTGGCATCTTTTATACAAAATAGTGAAAGTTTTTCCCTTGGAGAGGTCCGCGGGGTCAAGGCAGAGAAGTATGTATTTTTTTAGCTTTTTAGTATTAATTTATAAACATAAAATAGTTATGACTTGATCACGGAATAAAAAGAAATAACTACAAAATGCTTAGTCGCAACTAAGCATTTTTAGCAGACTTAGTCTTATGTTTGAAAGAATTTAGGGTAATTCTTTACAACAGCCACTTCTATATTTTTCGTGTTTTTTTTTACACACGCGTAAAGTGTCTCTATAGAAGACATTTGCTGCAAAGGAAATGTTGTGAAAATGTATAATTACCTATCGTAGGTATTTTCGTACTATGCTTTGGGGCAAGGGAAATAAGTGATTGTGTCGTGTTATCATTCACATAATAGATAAATGTAAGATTTGAATAGAATAAATTAAAGGACAAGGGAAAGGTATTTGCAATATACTATATATACTAGAGATAAACATTTTATTCTTCGCAGACAGTAGTGTTATGGAACTTTTATATAATTGTTGCACATTCTGTAGGATACTCTCGCAGTTTTTTGAAAAGAATATTGTGTTTGTCTTATAAACTTCATTCTTACAATACCTAATGTATTGACTACATATTTAAATTTCTCTCCCGATGGTGCAGACTGTATTGGCGAAACGCGTGGCAGTATATTTTATAGTATAAACTAAGATTCATTCTTATAATACCTAATATATTGATCACATATTTAATTTTCAATTTTTTTTTCATCTCCCGATGATGTCGACTGCGTAGGCGAAATTTGTGGTAGTATATTTTACAGCATTTTGGTGTCTTTAGAAAATTACTTCAATTTTAGTAGCACATTGAAAATTGCAACCCTCTGTAGATTCATATTTTTAAATAAAATGTCCTATAACTTTTTTATTTATTATTTGATTTTTTTCCAAAACAATGGATTTCTTCCTCTAGCTAACACTAACTTATAGCCCAAATTTCAATTCGAACGGACTTTTTTTCTTTAGTTATCGTGCTTACAAGAAACGTGACGGACAGACAGACAGACGGACGGACAGATGAACAGACGGACATTTTGAAAGTTGTTCAGAATTCGATGACGAACGAAATTATTTTTTCTCTGCGAGCGATATTAACGATTTTAGAAATGTCCCGATCAAATGCAATATACTCTTCGTAATCGTATTTGCGAAGAGTATAATAATAAATAGCTGTTTACTTTCGCACCAGGAAATTACCTTTACTTAGTATCACTAAATTACATTCTATCTACTAATCTTATTTTCTAACATTGTATACACATTCTTTCTTTAATCCTACCCTAATTAAAATTCAATAATTCGGAATTCGGAATATTTTATTGCCCGCCTGCGAAAAACTAGTAGATAGACATATAGTATTTAATAATGTACTTACATTAAAATGATCTTCACACACACATGTAGAGACCTACTGCTCTGTGAAATGTCTTTTTCATTTCTTCTACACGCTTTTAGCCATTTTGATCGACGAATCTTATCTTCTGGCAACATTATAAATATTTTATCTGGCACTTTTACTGTAGTATTCTTACACAACGGTAAAATGCAATATTTAAAATAAGGAGTTTTTGTTTCCATTTTAAGTACCTATACACTTAAAATTTATGGCGATGCTGGTATTTTAACGGCTGAAATCAAGCAGTCGAGTGCTGGGATCTCCGTCGTGGTATGGTGTGATGTCACGACTACTCCCGCGCTTTTGAACCTGTTTGAAACGGTTCGCTCGCGCGCGAAACTTTAATAATTTATAACAAATTTATTATTGGGAATTAAGGCGTCATATTTTGCATATCTTATTTTTTAGTATTGTAGAACATTTTTATGAAGTAAAAAAAAATGTGCAAGTTCCCTATTGTTACTACCCAGCAAGAACCGCAAGGAGGTAATATTATTTCGTACCAGGAAAGTATGGATATGGAATATTAGTATAAAATAAAGAAATTATTTAAAAAGTAACAAGAAATCTTTAAAAACAAAATAAAAACAAAAAATATATTATCAAAATAGTAAGAGAAACAAATATTTTTCTCAATAACAAAACTAAAAATAAATTCTAATAGTAAAGTTATTACTATAATAAAAACAGAAACACGTGTTTTTGTCAAAATGAAAAAAATAATATTAATAAATAATAACATCCTGAAAAACAATATTTCTCAGGCACTGAACTACGACAGGACAAAAACGGAAATAAATAATACAGTTGATATCACAAAATTCACTTATTCACTTCACATCATTTCACTTCACCCCACCTCACATCGCTTCTTCCTCTGAATCCTCGCCCTTCTCACTCTCTTCTTCATTTTCAAATGAACTACTACTGTCCTCGTTCAAATTTATAATAAATTTACTTCCACCATTTATATGACATTCAGCAATTTCTAAATAATCATCCTCAATTGTAATTACTTTCCTAATTCCTCTTTCCCAATCTTCCTTGTTAATTTTCGACACTTGTGTGTATGTGTGTGTGTGCGTGTGCTTGTGCGTGTGCGTGTGCGTGTGCGTGTGCGTGTGCGTGTGCGTGTGCGTGTGCGTGTGCGTGTGCGTGTGCGTGTGCGTGTGCGTGTGCGTGTGCGTGTGCGTGTGCGTGTGCGTGTGCGTGTGCGTGTGCGTGTGCGTGTGCGTGTGCGTGTGCGTGTGCGTGTGCGTGTGCGTGTGCGTGTGCGTGTGCGTGTGCGTGTGCGTGTGCGTGTGCGTGTGCGTGTGCGTGTGCGTGTGCGTGTGCGTGTGCGTGTGCGTGTGCGTGTGCGTGTGCGTGTGCGTGTGCGTGTGCGTGTGTGTGTGTGTGTGTGTGTGTGTGTGTGTGTGTATTCGCCTGTGTTCGTGTGTATTCGTATGTGATCGTGTGTTCGTGTGTATTCGCGTGTGTTCGTGTGTTTTCGTGTGTGTGTGTGTGCGTGTTCGTGTTCGTTTGTTTTCGTGTGTGATCGTGTGTTCGTTTGTTTTCGTGTGTGATCGTGTGTTCAAGTGTGATCGTGTGTGTGTTCGTGTTTGTTCGTGTGTGTGCGTGTGTTCGATCACGTGTGTTCGCCTGTATTCGTGTGTGTTCGCCTGTGTTCGCGTGTGTTCGCATGTGTTCGTACGTGTTCGTTTGTGTTCGTGTGATCGCATGTGTTCGTGTGTGTTCGTGTGTAATCGTGTGTGATCGTACGTTCGTGTGTGTTCGCGTGTGTGTGTGTGTTCGTGTTTGTTCGTGTGTGCGTTCGCGTGTGTTCGTGTATGTTCGTGTGTGTTTGTGTGTGTTCATGTGTGTTCGTGTGTGTTCGCGTGTGTTCGCGTGTGTTCGTGATTGTTCGTGTGTGTTCGTGTGTGTTCATGTGTGTTCGTGTGTGTTTGCGTGTGTTCTTGTGTGATCGCGTGTTTTCGTGTGTGTTCGTATATTCGTGTGTATTCGTGTGTGTGTGTGTGTTCGTGTGCGAGTGTGATCGTGTTTGTTCCTGTGTTCGTGTGTGTTCGTGCGTGTTCGTGTGTGTTCGTGCGTGTTTGTGTGAGTTCGTGTGTGTGTTCGTGTGCGTGTGTGTGCTCGTGTGTGTTCGTGTGTATTCGTGTGTGATCGTGTCTTCGTGTGTGTGTGTTCGTGTGTGTTCGTGCGTGTGTATGTGTGTGTGTTCGTGTGTGATCATGTGTGTTCGTTCGTGTGTGTTAGCGTGTGTTCGTGTGTATGTGTGTGTGTTAGCATGTGTTCGTGTGTGTTCGTGTGTGTGTTCGTGTGTGTTCGCGTGCGTTCGTGTGTGTTCATGTGTGTTCGTGTGTGTGTGTGTGTTTGTGTGTGCGTTCGTGTGTGTGTGTGCTGTGTATTCATTTGTGATCGTGTGTATTATCGTGTGTTCGTGTGTGGGTGTGCGTTCGTGTGTTTTTTCCGGTGTTCGTGTGTGCTCGTGCGTGTTCGTGTGAGTTCGTGTGTGATCGTGTCTTCGTGTGTGTGTTCGTGGGTGTTCGCGCGTGTTCTGTGTGTGTGTGTGTGTGAGTTCGTTTGTGTTCGTGTGTTTTCGTGTGTGTGTGTGTGCGTGTTCGTGTTCGTTTGTTTTCGTGTGTGATCGTGTGTTCGTTTGTTTTCGTGTGTGATCGTGTGTTCAAGTGTGATCGTGTGTGTGTTCGTGTTTGTTCGTGTGTGTGCGTGTGTTCGATCACGTGTGTTCGCCTGTATTCGCGTGTGAGTTCGTTTGTGTTCGTGTGTTGGTGTGTGTTCGTGCGTGTGTGTTCGCGTGTGTTCGTGTGTGTTCGCGTGTGTTCGCGTGTGTTCGTGTGTGTTTCGCGTGTGTACGTGTGTGTTCATGTGTGTTCATTTATGTTCGTGTGTGTGTGTGTGTGTTCGTGTGTGTGTGTGTGTGTGTGTGTGTTCGCGTGTGTGCGTGTGTTCGTGTGTGTGTTCGTGTATTCATATGTGATCGTGTGTTCGTGTGTATTCGCGTGTGTTCGTGTGTTTTCGTGTGTGCGTGTGTTCGTTTGTGTTCTTGTGTTCGTGTGTGTTCACATGTGTGTGTGTTCGTATTTGTTCGTGTGTAGTCGTATATGTTCGTGTGTGTTCCTGTGTATATGTGTTCGTGTGTGTGTTCGCGTGTGTTCGTGTGTGATCATGTGGGTGTTCGTGTATGTGTGTGTGTGTTCGTGTTTTTGTGCGTTCTTGTGTCCGTGTGTTTGTGTGTGTCCGTTTGTGTTCGTTTGTGTTCGTGTGTGTTCGTATGTACGTGTGTTTCTTCGTGTGTGTTCATGTTTTGGGATACTAGTGTGTGTGCGTGTTCGTGTGTGTTCGCGTGTGTTCATGTGTATTCGTGAGTTCGTGTGTGATCGTGTGTTCGAGTGTGTTCGTGTGTTTGTGTGTGTTCGTGTGTCTGTGTTCGTGTTTGTTCGTGTGTGTGCGTGTGTTCGTGTGTTCGTGCCTGTTCGTGTGTTCGTATCCGTGTGTTCATGTTCTTGTTCGTTTATGTTCTTGTGTGTTCGTTTATGTTCGTGTATGTTCGCGTTTGTTCATGTGTAATCTCGTGTGTTCGCGTGTGTTCGTGTGTGTATGTGTTCGTGTGTGTTTGCGTGTTCGTGTGTGTTCATGTGTACGTGTGTGTGTGTTCGTGTGAGTTCGTGTGTGTTCGTGTGTGAGTTCGTGTGTGTGGGTTTGTGTGTGTGTTCGTGTGTGTTCAAGTGTTCATGTGTGAGTGTTTGTTCGTGTGTTCATGTGTTCGTGAGTGTTAGTATGTGTTCGTGTGGGTGTTCGTATTTGTGTGTGTTCCTGTGTGTTCATGTGTGCTCGTGTGTATGTTCGTGTGTGTGTGTGTGTGTTTTCATGTGTGTTCGTGTGTATGTTTGTGTTCGCGTATGTTCGTGTGTGTTCGTGTGTTCGTGTGTGTGTTTGTTCGTATGTTCATTTGTGTTCGTATGTTCGTATTCGTATGTATGTGAAAGCGTTCGTGCGTGAGTGCGTGCATGCGTGTATGTGTATGTCTGTGCATATATAAAAACACCGAATAAATTTTTATGAGCTGCGTTTATTTATACACCTGCAATAGAATTTTGTTTATGTAACTGCTGTGCCATTAAACTTTAGTTTCGGTTTATTTTGTATACACCAACTCACTACATTTCACGAGGGAATCAGTCGATATATTTTTTCACAATAACACAACAAAACGCCTAAAACTATCTATGAAAATGCAATTGCAAACTGCTGATTGTGGGGGTCGCTGTCGCAGGCTCATATGTGTCTTCAATTGCGATGTATGTGGGTGGTAGGGGTTTCATCTTAGACGTATGTCTACTTGGTTATTTATTTGAATTACAATATATTATAGGCATTTTTAATTTATAACAGAACTTTTACGATACAATCTTATGAATTGCAATGTTCAATCTATGTTACTCTGAACATTTTTCGATGTATGTTAGCTTTGTATCCTTTGTTGTTTCCCTATATCTTTGAAACTTTATACTAAAGCGGTCCTCTGAAACTTTGTTAAAAAAAAAAACAATATCCTCATGGATCCCAGGACCAGAAGGGTGTCCCTGTTTTTCTCCATTGTCTGTTTTCAAATATCTTTTTCCTCCTTTTGGTATAGGTTAAATGTAGGTAAAAGTCCATATCATCATTTTGTGTCTGGTCTAATGCAAAAAAAAAACTTTTACGAACATACAAAACCTACATTTAATTTAGTGCTTTGTTATTTAGTTTTAAGTTATTAAAATCATGTATCATTGTATTTTGCAATATTTATTCTCAATTTATTATTAATTGGGCGAGAGTTGTATGTAAGCCCGTAACTGTAATGCTTACCTGAGATACGGTCTTCGCTATCAGCGGACCGCTTATTTGGACGAATAGAAAAAAATCTTTTTAATTAAAATTTGTTGAATAAGTTTCTCATTTAATATGTATTCCTGATGGCAACAACCAAATTTTGGAAGGGTGTAAAAGTTTTATATTGGAATGTTAGTTGAGTTGTAGAAAAATATTACGTAGGAAATTATTATTTATTCTAGTAGATTTTCGTTGAAATACAAAAAATATTATTATAAGAGTACTTATACAAAAATACCAATTATGAAAAAAATTGAGTGAAAAAATAAGATCATTGGCGTATTATTTTGTTTATACTCCTATATATATATATAAAACATATTCTTACGTGCTCCCTTTAGATGGCTGTCACCGAAACACTTGTTTTATCGATTGTGTCTAAAATCGGGTGTTTTTATTACTTATATAGAGTAAACTATGTCAATCTTTTTCAATATCCTTTTTATAGGGTAAAGAAAGGATTGACAGGAAAATTAGGGGGAGGCGAAAGAAGTAGTAAAACTGAGTAGGAAATGAGCCGCCTAGAAGGAAATTCGAGAGAAGCGTAGTTTTTTTTTCATTCCAGATAGTGGTGAAAATTGTTTGTTTTTTATTTTTATAAATAATCATAACCATTTGGAATATTACTTTTTTAGGTAAACTCAGAGAAAATATTGTTTAATTTAAAAAATATTAACAGAAATGATTAAAAGTGTCATATCCACAAGTAAACAGATACATTTATAGTCCAGTGCTTTTAGTATCCGTTAAAAAAAAAAGTTCAAGAAAGCTGTATTCTTGTAACACTTTACTTTTGTCGAAACAAAGGCTTAAAAGTCTTCAGTGATCGATTGTGCGCACAATATTTTAAGGTGCGTAAAGGAAGTATTTTTAGAAAATTAGCTACAAAAAAAGGTCTTTACTCGTTTTCCCATACGAGCTATAGTTTTCGAGAAAACTTTATGTAAAAGTTATGACTGGAGAACGGGAGGTATTGATATATTCTAGAGACGACTTCTACGTAAATGTAATATTACACTGTAAACATCTAATGAATAAAACATTACCAAACAATATGAAATGATAAAATATTCATATGTACTCTACAATAAATATGTTTTCTTTATAAAAAGGGAAACAACAAATTAAAGGTTTTTATGAAGTAATTGGACGGCTTGCAGCTATAAGAACAATTACTTACTGACCGGCGAGACTGGTTATTGTCGAGTGTCCAATAACAATTCATATATAGAACTAGGCGGATCGTGTTTCATGGCCCACGTTTACGCCTGCTGCGCCATTGAAAATAAATACACAAATGACTTTAAATCCATTGGTAGTATACACTAAATACGTAGTATTTTTAAGACGTCTACGGGAATACCACACAGATGCGTAAACAGTGTGAAATTAGACAATGGAGGTTAACTTTTTTAAAAGGTTTTGTTCAATTTTTAAGGGTAGGTAATACAGGGTGAGTCTTAAGTGCGTAGTTATATTTAAACCACCGATTCTTGACATCTGTAGAAACCCACTGACACATTTTTTTTCTCTTAATTCCCACTTCAAATTGAGTTATCGCCGATGAAATTGTTTTGGAACTGCTGATTACTAGAAACATTCCTCACTTTATCTGAAATGGTGAAGCAGTGTTGCCGCATTTCATATGCAATTTATCACCTAGCCAGTAAGTTCGTTCCCGAACATAATTATTTTGAATGAAATAATTACCTAAATTCCTCCATTTGAAATAATTTTTAAACATTTTAAAATATCTTTTAATGCAAAAAGTGTGCAGGTTTGCCTTTTTCTTGCATCAATTAACATTTCTTTCAAGTGTTTCGTATGGAACATACAACTAAAACCAAATTTTCCGTTGAACAGTAAACCTATAAAATGTTACTGAC
Organism: Rhamnusium bicolor; assembly: GCA_029963845.1. Classification (NCBI taxonomy): domain Eukaryota; kingdom Metazoa; phylum Arthropoda; class Insecta; order Coleoptera; family Cerambycidae; genus Rhamnusium; species Rhamnusium bicolor. The sequence goes on from JANEYF010002106.1 coordinate 384,984, forward strand.
AATTTTAATTTCGTTTTTTCAAATTTTATAAAAGAATTATTATTTTTTAATAAGTAGTAGTTACTTACCATGCGATTATAATATTCTGAAGTAATCCTATAATTTATTAATAAATAAATCGTTTTGTAACGGTCATATGTTTGGCTGGTTCATTGACCTGATAGGTCAATGGGCGAGTTACTCTGATCTATCTTTTACGTACATTACATTATCAACCAATTCATGATTCACATTACACATTTCACAGACGGCAAGAGATTCTTATCACACACACCCATCAAATATATTCGTATGAATTAAGAGGTAAAAACGAGTGGTAAAAACGAGTTAAAATCAGTAACACGGTTCATTCACTAAATAAAAACAATTACCTAATTTTATTTGTAAACAAAATCCAAGCTTTCACAAGTACTATTCTAATAACAAAAAGTACTTTTAGGCACTGTTAAAATATCGCAAAACTTAAATAAAAACACAAAGAGAACAAACAACGCACTTAAAAAACCAAAACCAAACATCATCGATTTACCTAATACCTAATGTCAATACAATAGTATAATTATTTTCAAAAATAAGACGTTTACGTAAATTCACTATGAACGATTTGCAATTATTATTCTCTCTATCTAATGCTATAAGAAAAACAACGACAGCGATAGTGAATTGGCCACTCCCGTTATTATTTTCGTAAACCGCTATAGTGAATAAAAGACACACATGCTTCTTGGAACAGGACAGGACCGGATTTAGAATTAAAATAACATTAAACCATTTCCTAGGTGGACGTAAGTCAACATTATTTCTCATTTCATCTGCAGATTCACGGAATAGAAGTTTATCGACCCTCTGACCGCTGATGTTCTGTGCTATTCACATATTAAGTAAACAAATCTGCGTTTCAGTTCGTTAAAGTAGATGCTTCTTTATAAAATGATTATTTTCAATTTTGTTTCATTTTTAGAATTTAATTCAAACGGCATATTACCAGTTGTGTACTAATTTAAAATAGAACTATGACGAACTGACAGTGCCAACACTGCCTTCAGTGACGTCATTTCTGTAAACTGCGTTTAGAGAGATATCCAGTGATCATCAAAATGCCAGTTGCTGGAGGACGAAAAAATTAACAGAAATTAAAAATTTTTGTTCTTGCAAAGAACGGCCTACCGAACGCATTTTCACGGTGCCATCAGTCACGAACATCAACACTTGACTTTTTGACAGATCAAATTTTTCTAACGTCTCCAGCACCACCCTGGAAATTGTTTCGCTAGTACACTGACTTAGTCTTTTGCTGGCTAGTAACAGTGGAACTGTCGGTTTAAGAGGGTCCAGTACTCGTACTATAACATTTAAAATATAATTTTTTTTACAATCTGTTGTCTCATCAACAGATAATCACAGCCGTGTATTTTTTTAATTCACATTTCATCATTTACCATGTTTACGTGTAGAGTTGGTAGATAGTTACACAACGTTGTGCTACTTGGTAACTTCACCTGGGCATTGTATTTATTCCAGAACTCTCGAAATGGTTGTTTATCGAGTATGTGCAGCGGAACATCACAGGCAATCAGCATTAATAGTAAATCAAACATAAACTGTGTTGTCGAAGGCACGCCATTTTTTTTTATTTTTATGGTGTACACTATTTACGTGAAGTCCACAATCACGCTTATCCCAGCGCATCAAATCTTTCTCACACACTTTACAAATTATTTTAGCACCATCATAGAATAAATCCGGGAATTCACCTACGAATTTGTTCACTTTATCAGCAAATGGCCGTTTTCTACCCCTGCGTACGTATGCCATGCTTTATTATTAAATTAATATCAACAATACAGTACAACAAATAAAATAAAAACACAAAAACAATATGCAACACGCCCAAGTGACTTAACATGTACACAACTCGAAAGCTAATAATAGACTGGACTGGAGAAAGAGTTTCGCGGTCAAGGTGAATGCCGGCGACAGTAAGTAGCTCTGTACTCTACGACCATAATACACAGAAACGATTTGCAGCTTTAATAGTTAATAAGTGGCCCCGAACAGAAATATGCAGCTGCATATTCCATCTATTATTTTTTCGGAATATACTCGTACTATGCTTTGGGTGTACTTGGGTGTACTGGTCACCACATTCTTACTGGTAGACCATACAAGATCAAAAAGACACGTTGAAAATAGACAATTCATGTTGTCGTCTATTGATGTAGACATATTTTTTAAATCCAAGAAAAGGAATAGTGGAACAAACAATTTTCTCTTCTCCAAGTTTTGACAAACATATAGGCAGCAAGGATCATATTTAATTTTCACATGCATTCTCCGGATGTGATACAACATCTACTGCTCTTTTTCATAGATGTATAACAAGTAACTCTAAAATTATTAGACAAACGACCGAATTTGAAAGATGCAGTTCAAGTTTTCAGTCGAAGTGATGCTTGTGGAGAATAAATTTCTTTTAATGGAATGTGGTTCTTCTTGGCCATTAATGGTGCTTCAATTAAAGAAAATTCCTTGAATAACTATCGTTACGTGTACTTCTATAAGTTAGTGAGTAAAAATAAATCTGTCACGTTACATTCATTACCATCTATAGCAAAAGCAGCTGAAGAGTATTGTTTCCGAGTATATTAGCAGATGCAGAAGTGGTTGGGCAATGAGCTGAATCCCCAAGATTGGGGATGGGTATTAAAAACCCTCCTGCATCGGATTGTCTTTTAAATACGATTTTTTGCAATTGCGCAAAAGATTGCGGACAATAATTGTGTGACCGCTGAAAGTTGGGACTACATTGCTTTTTTGTTTGTGGCATTTGTCAATTTTGCTTAAAGAGAAGAAGAAAACGTAGAAGAAAGTGATGAAAGAGGAGAAGAAGGAGACGAATACAATAATGAAGAAAAACAGGAGAAAGAATGAGAAGAAAAAGATGAAGGGGAAAAGTGGAAGAAAGATATCAGTTCTTGATAACGCATGATTTTACTTTAATATTCATAATTCTGACATATTGCCACTACTGAATAAAGCAATCATGATTGATTTCGCTAATAAATCATAAATCACCTAAACCCTTTTTCATCAAAAATTTCTTGTTTTCTTTTTAATATAGGACCTAATTTATAAACTCACTGAACATAAAGTAGAATAAAATCAAAGTATTTGCTTTAGACAACTTTGCATCAAGTTTTCTCAAAAACTACAACTTGTGTGATAAATAGAGTAAGGACCCTTTTTGTAGAACATAATATTTCGATTTTATAATAACGTTCATAATCGTAAAATCAAAAGGAACGGACATATTCGCGAAAAAACATTTTTCCTTTTACGCACTGTTGTACAAGGTTATTTATTATAAATTACCCACTCCTTATGATCGTTATTATTATCTATAGAAAAAAAAGTTTTAAATAAAAGTTGTGTGGTTATAACTGAATTTTGTTAAAATGCTATCAAAAGTACAGTAGCGGTAGATTTCAGGGGATAAAAAAAATAATATATTTTTTAAATGGGATACCCTGCATATTATTAAATTTTTGGAATGATCCCTTGTTTCTGATTTCAAAAATATACCATATATTATCTCTACCATATACCGTTTTTGAGTTATTAAACGTCAAATATCTTAGTTAAACTAGTTACTGTAAATATGGAAAAGTTAACACACAACTTTCATTTAAAGCTTTTTTTTCTATAGGCAATAATAACGATGATAAGGGGTGGGTAATTTATAAAGAATAACTCCGTACAGTACAACGGATCACCGGGGAATTTTGAGACGTTTTTTAGAACAACGAAATTAAAATGTAACACAAAATGCAGCTTTCTTTGATTTCTATTAAAAGATAGATACCTTTTTTGTCTACATGCATTAAGCTCTTAAGTGGACTCTTCGGATAATATCAAAAATAATATATACAGGGTGGGGCAATAGTGTGTCCAACTTCAATATCGCGAGTTCTAGGATAGCTAGAAACTTGATTTAAAAACATAAATAAGCTAGACAAAAGAGTCTATAACCGGAAATTGTTTTCGAATATACAGAATGAACCAAGACGATTCTAGAGGGTCAAGTAACATTTTTTTTAAATGAAATGCTATATATACCAGAACATTTTTTGAAACATCTTTTGTAGCCTCCTTTACTCCTGTATTATTATTGACTTTCTCCCAACTACTTGGATGTAATGGTTTTTGTTGTTGAAATTATGCCATTTACACGTGTATATTAAAAATATCAATACAATCACAACTATCAATTTTAAGAAAAAAATATGTTAGTAGCAGTACATCTGTATGATGACACTCAGTCATTTTAATTTCCTAAAAATATACAGGGTGGCCAAAAAAGGATTTTTAAATTTACAAATTTTTGAACTGAATTTTCTCAATTTTTTCAAATGGAATACCCTATATATTTTCGGACAATGTGATGTAGAATTGAAAAATGAACATTTTTTGTACGTACATCCCTATGGCTATTTGTAACCATTTTCGATTTATTGAACAATAACTGCAAAATTCAGCAACAAAAATTAAAAATATATATTTTTTTGTAATTCAAGAGATGATATTATAAAAAGTGCTCTACATGTTGCTCATTTTGATTGACACACATTTCTATGTTTTTCGAATGAGGTTTCTACTGTTCATAAAATTGCCGGAGTGATACTTCTAAAAGCATTATCCGTTCCTTCAAATTTTGGATTGTTGTTGGTGTGATGTTTTTATGGACATCATGTAACACGCTTATTATAATACCTTCTCTTGAATTATTTGAAAAAACCCTCTCTTTAAAAAATATTGAGAAAATTCAGTTCAAGTAGTTGTAAATTAAAAAATTATTTTTACCCACCCTGTATACTTTTAGGAAGTAAAAATGGCTGTGTCATCACACACGATCTTTTAATAGAATGCACGCTACGATATTATTCAAATAAAATAATCATAATCAGGTGAAATATAAAAATAAATAGAATGATTATAAGAATTAATTAATATTTGTTTTCAATCGTCAATTCCGTAACAGCAACGTAGAATAAATCTATAACATAACCTAACTTATTCGATTTCTGCTGATTTTCTTTTTAAATTTTAAATGTCAAAGTTTTAAAACAGGTACAAATAAAGTTTTCTCTTCGTATTAAGGTAAAAAAAAAAATCTATGTGAATGAATTTATAGTTGTATTTATAAAAGTGCATAGAGTTATGTAGTTCCGTGTGGAGGTTAATGATTAAGTGTAAAGAGTGGTGTCAGTAAGTCCAGGGAGATGTGTTGAATACGGAAAGCATTGGTGGCCAGTTACAGGTCATGTCTGATGTTTTTAGAGGGGGGGGATGCGGTAGGTATGATTCGGAGGATTCCAATGATCCGTTTATAATTCCATAACCATCAACTTTATGTAAAAGAGTTATAGGACCAAAATGAAGGACCATGAACTTTTCTACAACATTTGTCGTATGTAATTATGTGCTACGATTAACGTTCATGAGATATAATAAAATTTGTTTAATTGTTTTATTGAATGTATTGAATTATGCAAACTAATTAAAATGATTATCTTTTGTTACAGGTAAATAGTATATGATTGTTGTAAGCGACTAACAGTAGTAGCACCATGCAGGCTCTTGGCAAAGTTAATTCTCCATGCTATTGATGCTTCAAAAGGAGAGCTTCTGGTCTCCACATTTTTTCACCAGATACTTATGTACTTATTTTGGCTATACACAATTACCCACACTTCCCTAAAGAAAGCCGTATGATTCGTTTGGGAGCAAAACGACGCGATATTTTCTTGGGTAAGGCGTACAATGCCGTTGATCTATTACGCGCTGCTGCTCTATTAGGAATGCATACTATTTCTGGTGCAAATGTCACTGGGCCGTTCTATGGCAATTAAAAACATCCTTTTGGAAAAGATATTTAGATGCAGATGATGATGCGTTGGAAGCATTGGCATCATTAGGTGGTTTAATTATACAGGATGAAATATACAAGAGCATAGAAGCATTGTGTATGTGTATTTACGACCAACAAAAAAAGTTCAAATTAATACACTGGGAGAGTTACGATCGTGGTGCTTTACGCAAAAACAGGCCATTACAGGAAATATGCCACCAACATAAGCAGAATTACAACCCGCAAAACGTAGGGCATACTATCAGGCTATGTACATGAGACGCTGTGATGTACCACATCCTTGTCTTAGCTGTTAGCTACAGAATTTGGATGGAGTATTGACAATGGAACATTAGTACCAAAGATGTGATTTCCCACGCGGTTCAGAAGAACTCATTTCGCTAACAAAGTGTTCCCGCACCCGAGGAAGATGTGCAACACCCTGTAAATGTGTTATGAGACAACTTCCATACACAGAGATGTGCGCTTGCCTTGATGAAGAAAAAACTTGCAACAATGTGTATAGTGTGATGGAAATAGTTAGTGACGACGATGAAGAGTTTGAATGTAACGACTAGTTATATTGATATACTTTATATTAATAATAATACGGTTGCAGCAAATGTGTCTTATTTTTGTAGTTGCATACAGAAAAGCACGAATAATCTCAGAAACGCCTGTTTGTAGCACATACTTTCATAGGACAACTTTTGTAAAAAATGTTATTGACTTTCATTTTGGTCCTATAAGTTTTAAAGCTAAGAGTGACGTAGTTTTCCACGAAACACCAAAACATTATATACTGCTCTCGACGCGCGTTTCACCAACCAAGTTGGCATCATCTGGAGATGATTAAAACTGATAATTTTAATCATCTCCAAATGATGCCAACTTGGTTGGTGAAACGCGTCGAGTGCAGTATATAGTGTTTTGGTATTTTGTGGAAAACTACGTCAGTGTTATCTTCACATCAAAGGTTCCAACCCACTTCAGGAAAGCTAAGAGGTTCTAGAGTTATCAACTGATACTTAATTTATGGCTTATTGAACCACTCCCCCCTACATAGAAAACGCCTGACACGACCCGCAGGTGGTCACTGTCGCTTTTCGTGTTCCACACACCCCCATGAACATACCGACCCAGGTAACACTAATGCTCTTATTAAGATCTCCAAGGTCGTTTTAAAATTATACAATAAAACTTCGAATAAAACCAAATGATCTTCAAGACAAGCTTAGGATCACCATAAAGCAGCTTCTAGCCAAAATGGGCCCATCCTAAAAGGGTCTTGAAGACTAAATTTTAAAACTATATTAAAAACCATTTAGTTTTAATTTCATATTCTTAAAGAGTTCTTCAAGGCAACCTTAAATTTATGTATTAAAACGTTTTGCATTTAAAATAAAATTGCAGCAGACTAAATTGCCTTGAGAATCATTATAATTAATCCTAAAAGGGTTTTATTTTGTTTTAAAGTCGGACAACTTTATGCGTGAAATAGTTAAAACAACGGCAAGTCTCTAATGGGGCAGAGTGGTAATATTTTAAACGTAACGCATATAAAGCTGATCAAAAATAATATTCAAATGCAAACTATTCTGGTAAAAATTACCAACGGATGGCACTTTTCTGACAAAATATAATAAAATACTTTTACATAACTCGAGCGCCACCAATATAATGTTTTCTTTTATCATCTAAAACATTTTTTAAAAATATCGTCAATTTTTATTTTGCATCTAAACATCCAAATGCATTTTTTTTATTAAATTGCATGTTTGGACACACCGTCCTTCAGTTATTTAAGAGGATGTAAAGCGCATATATTTCAATAATATTTTTTTCTTTGGCTATTGAAAATATCCATCATGACGGGTCTGTATCTTATATAAAAAATGGCGTGGTCTAGATAAAAACTGATTGCAAGCTAATAGAACATTTTAAATCTTACAAGACTTAAAATAGCGTTTTATTTACCACTTTAAGTACAATTACTCTCCCAGACATTTATTTACTCTTCCATTTAAAACTGAGTTGCTTTAATATGTTCAAACTTGTGGCCTTATTGATTTAAAGGGATCTGGCGCGCGCATGAAATCCTAACCTTAAAATTGTGCCGGTTTTGTGATTGCTGGATTTAGTGACTTCGTTTTAATTTAAAATACTTGTCATTTTAAATATGTCTTCTAATTTTCATTCATGCATAAAGTAGGTACACGGACTGCACTGGTTCACTAAATCAGCAATCAGTTTATTGAGCAGATGGCGTGTTTTCTCCGATTATGGGGGGGGTAGAATTAGTTTTAATAAAGCCATCAAAAATCCAACAGGCATTTCTTTTAATCAAATTGACTAAATTAAAACCTTTGAACTTTAAAATATTCTTTATTTACTCTTTAAAAAGTAAAAACTATGTTTTAGGATTTAATGTGGAATTTCATTGAGCATATAGGCTTAAGATAAAATAGTTTTCTTAATGGGTTTTAATGACTACATCAAGGATACTCCATAAAACTACATTAAAACCATTTGTTCCAAAATGGATTGTTTTAAAACCAACTTGCTATTTAATTCTTTAAAAAGGCAAATTAGTTTTAAAATAGCCAATGTCAAGAGTATTATAAAACTAGTATAAGATCAATAGAGCATTAGGAGCAAACAGTTTTTTATTTTAATTTAAAGAGTGCATTAAATCCTTTGCATAAGAATCAGTGGTCTTTAAGAACTTTTAGTTTATCTTAAGGTAATTTTAAAACCACTATCATTTTATTGAACATGTTAAAGCACTTTTAAAACCTAAATAAATCAAAAGTATCTTAGAGTTGTTACTTGGGGATATTACTCTTCATACTTAATCATTTACACGAGATGACCTTTTTTAACATAGCGGAACCCACTATAATTGAATAAGTAATAATCACCAATCACGCATTCAAACAATACGTACAACTGGCAATACTGTGGTACCGTCTTCGCCTTCACTGGTTGTTTGTGTTTGGCGCCAAACCTAGTCGGATGACATCATAAGACTAAAATTCCCAACTTCGTTATTTTTTTAACCGCTTTTCGGGACTGACAAAAATCAGGAAAAAATTTCTGTGAGGTCATATTTATAAATACTATCGAATAAGCAAATAAAAAAAACATGTGGGAAATGCCCATTGTATTATTCATCTTATAGAGAAATGTATTCTAGTGAATGGAAGACATTTTGAGTAATTGTTGTGACTGTCTTTTAGTTTTGTTGTAAACTGATTTCCGATGCTGTTTAAAATTCTCATTATTAGGAGGCTTACAGATTTTAACACTTTAGTGTTACAAATGTTTACATTTCTTCATTTTATTTTAATTTGTTAAATTCTTTAAATATTGTTATTTCATGTTAGTGATTATTTATTAAAACGATTTTAAATATGAGGCTATTGATTATTTTTAAAAAAAGTAAAAAACATTATGAAGAATGAGCCTATGCTTATTGTTAGACCCATGGATGAGAATTATCGGCATCCCCACCATTAGTCTGTTAAAAGTAAAATTAAATAATCCCATGAATAAGAAGAAATAACAGCAAATTCCATATTATGTAATTATTGTAGTAAGTCACAGAATCAGAGACTCTCTGATTCTGTGAGTAAGTGCATAAAGCATTCTGAATTTGAAAATTTAATCGAGATTTTTATAAGGTTAGTTACTTTTAAAAATACGTATTTCTTTGTATTTATTAAACTTTTTATATTATTTAATAGATTTATAGGTTCATAAATTGTTGTGAATATTTATGGAATTTGACTTAAAAAGTTGCTGCATGTATTGAAAACTACAGATTTAATAATACTATTTATATCCACTAGGTTGCGTGCATCACCATATCTCCAAATATCAACAGCATACTTCATTAAATGAACATGTAACCAGAATATATAATTAAATGTCATATACTGTCAAATTTCTAAGTATGTTTTAAATGATAACAGGCGCTATGGCCCAGACATTAAAAGAACAAATCGAAAAACAACCACCATTAAGAGTTGAAACAGAAATTTCACTTGCCACATTGTTAGCAAGTAAGTACATTTTGTAGGTATATTGTAGGTACATTTTAAAAATAGCAATGTAATTAATACTTCAGGTACAGTCGGTTTAACACTTTTGCTTGTTTGCTGTTGTTGTGGAGGAAGAAGATGAAACTAAGTGTAATGTTCAATGTGAATAAAATATATATATACCATAATATATCTAAATAGAGTCGAATTATGAATTTAAATTAAATATTAAAAATACATAAATTTTACTGAGTTTATTTAAAAAACTTTAAGTGTTAGAAATCGACATTAATGTATGGAGAAATAATGCCTATACCTGAAGTTACAGCGACACGAAGCCAAGATGAATGTGAATACGTATATAGCAGAAAAATTATATGGTTACAAAATTATTGAACGATATAATGAATATAGGATTTTACATAATTTTAACAAAATATATACACACATTTATTATGAATTAGATCATGAAAGTAATTACCATAAGAGACTTTTTAGTGAAATGATTTTTATTAACTTACATCAAAATGTAGTTAATAAAAAAACTGACACTAAAAATTTAAGTGTTGTTTACAAAAATTTGATTAAAAAGTATTTAAAAAGTTTCACCCTCCTAAAACTGACATACATATAATTCAGCTATCATTTGCTTCATTGTAATTAAACCTTTATGCATTTTTTATGATTTTTAGTATTAGTATTTTTTTACTAATGTTTTAGAATGAAGTTTTTCTATTAACTATATTTTATTCAGGCTTATTATCTTAAATGATATGGTGATATCCATAGCGAAATATATTTTCAATAATTATTACTTTCTGAACGTTTACATTGCCTTCTATAACCCTGTTGTTTTTATTATTAGACATTTGCATCTGTGATATGTGATTATTTGAGGTTTGTTTCGCTTAAGGTAAGATAAGTCAGAAAAACCGACAATATAGTATAGATAAATTATGATATAAAAATATAGACATCTAGGACATAATGTATATTAACATATGCAAACGGATACATTTTTAACAATAAATACAATGGTATTTATGTGAGTATATGAAACAGAATAAGGTACAAATGTATAAATATATACAATTATTGTTCTAAAAAAGAATTTTCACTATATCTCCAGATAATTGAGTAAGGAGATTATTATTTTTATTTTCAATGTTCTTGTAATTTTTTTGATTTTTAAATTTTTTTAAAAATATTTGTGTTATTTTTTCAATTATTTTATATTTTAATCAAGTTAATTCATAATAAATATGTGTAGATATTTTGTTAAACTTAAGTAAACTCCTATATTCATTATATCATTTAATAATTTTGTAACCGTATAGTACTGTAAGTTTAAATTTTATTTTTAGTCATGAAGAAGATTAAAAAATTAATCGAAACGTCGACAAGTGAAAATAACCGTCTTTTATTTATTAACCGATCATGCCGAATATTTATGGACTAATATTTACATACGGATACTATTGTTATATCTGCTAAAAATACAAAAATCTGCACAAATGGTTTTAATGTACCCATCCAAGTTTTGTGTATTTTTAAAGGGCCGACCCGCACTCTGTATATCGATATTACGGCGTCTCTAAGGTGGTCCGTATTTTATTAGGTCAGAAGCAGCTTAGGTTCTTGACCTTAGTTCATCGGTCGAACTGCATGCATATTCCGTTTCTATGCAACAACCCTAATTGAAAAAATATTCTTTACAAAGCAAACTGACTCAATATATCAATATTACTAAATATTTAAAACAATTAAATAGTACCTGTAATAAAGAAGCATAAAAATTGATTGCTACATGTTGATTTCAATAGCGATTATAAAATGATAAACAGTTTTATTGCACCGAAATATCGAATAGTTTTAGTTAGCATTTCTTTGCACAAAAAACATGTAAAAATCGTGGAGAAATTTATTTACTTTGAATTTTTCCTCAGTTCAAATATTTGGGGAAAATTCTCTTTTGGAATTACAATAATAATAATGTTTAGTGTTATACAGACATATTTAGAGTTTTAAGGTTTACATTGCATTGTTAAACAATTTAATATATTACATAATAATTGTAGGTATTTTGTAGGTATATTTCCCATTTACCCAAATATTTATAAGCCTTAATTTTTAGAAAATTGAAAGATGGTTCTTAATTGAATCCCTTAACAATAGAATTTTATTGCAACAATGTACTGGAATTATAAACCACTTTACTATATCTATACTTACTATGAACGACGTGTATGATTCATATTGCTAAGATACAGGAAACATTAAAAAAACGCCATAAAATCACCGGAATCTTTGTCGGTGATTTTATAAAGTTTATATATTTCTTATATCTCTGCAATGAACTGTACCAATTGCGTATGTGTTTTCTTCATTGGACGCAGAATAGAAAGAGTAAGTGACAATCGAAAAAATGATTGCTGGCAACTCGAACAATAATAATAACCTTCACTTTAACAACTTACCCTGTCCAACACTCATGATAGACAGTGAATGATTCGCGTCATCATAGTGACGAGTGCGCAACATTATTACCGTTTGCTCTGCTATTGAGATCATTTTTGGCACATTGTACTTTCATCTATGATCAAAAGTTATATGGCACAAAACAATTTAAAAAACTGAACTATCTTCAAATTGAAATTACACCTATGTATCTACCTATCGGTAAAAAACGCAGCATGATGGTAAGGTCTACTTGACATTACAGTTTTCCTCCTTATCAGAAATGTATAGAAGTTTTGTTTACAATTACATTATTAAATCTATAATAAATTGTTCATACGATTGTTGCCATCAGAAATAAATATATGTTACAATAGTATGCATACATTTTATTGGAATGATTGGTATTTAGGGTAGATAAAACTTTGTATGCGTCATTTGCAATCCTCAATATTAAACAAACTACAATATAATTTAAATAAAATTATTCTAGAAATTAATCAAAACATATTTGCTTTTTGAACTTTAATGCATTGAATATACAGAGTGTTTTTAAAATGTTTGTTAATCTCTTTATCACACAATATTGATGTCAACAAATTTTGATATAGCTTACCTCTTTCCAATACGCACCTTAAAATAAATAGAGCCTTCTATAATTGAAAACAAAAAAAAGTAATTTTTTTACTATTTTACAAAAGGTTACAAATAGTTGCTTCGATTTAAATCTCTGGAACATATAGCAAGAAAAATTGATAGATTTTTAATTAAAATTTTTCTCAGTGTACACAAAATATGTAGAATCATTTATTTTGCATTCTTGCAGCGTTTTTGTTCATTTTTCCTTCCCAATTTTTTCCTTTTCCTATTCAATTTAAAAACTAATGAATTTTAACATTTTTAATCACTGAGAAATCATTTAGTATTGGCTTACATTTTGTCGATTGTTTCAAGTGCTGGTAATTTTCGAAAATGCTCTTATATTCGAAAGATTCCGATAGTGGAGTTGTTTTAATTGATGCTGGCTTTAACATCCGCGAAGTCACTGAAATATTGGGTTTTTCCCGATCCAGGGCAGTTATTTGCTTTCAAGAAACCGGCGAATGCCGCAGAAGGTCGGAATCTTCAAGACATCAAAGCACAACTCCTCGCGATGATCTATTCATCGTGATTTCTATCCTGTGAGTTCTACTTACAATATGACTGCCGTTCAAGTAAAGAATGAACTGCAAGGAGTACGCCGAGTTAATGTTAACGATAGAACTGTTAGGCTCGTTGATCAAATGATCTGCTAGAAGACCAGCAACAGATCCCCGAGCTTCTCCGGAATCACCGTATGGCCAGGCTCAATTTCAGACGCAACATCGCAATTGGAATATTGGTCAATGGGCGGTGGAGCAGTGTTCTTTTCTCCGATGAGTCCCGATTTACCATAAAGTCTCCATATGGACGGGGAGAGAGAGAGAGAGAGAGTGTGGAGAAGGAGAGGAGAAAGATACGCGCAATGCAACTTTAGTGAGATCGTGATCCTCTGTGTTGGGTCTGTAATAGTGTGGGCTGGAATATCTTACGCGGTTCGCACAAAATTTATGTTTGTAGATGGAGGTGCTTTAATGGCTAGAAGATCCATTAACGATATTTTGAAAGCGCATGTGATGCAGTTTATTGGTGAACAATTTCTTTTGATGCACGATAACGTTCGTCCTCACATGACCAGAATTGTTAAAAACTACCTCCATGACGTCGGTATTAAACCTCTAGACTGGCCAGCACGTAGTCCTGACCTAAATCCCATAGAACACGTATGTGATATGCTGGGAAGACGAATTAGGCAATTTTGTGTTTTTTTTTTCGTTTAAGCAACCTTCTTTAAATAAAACTGAAAATACTAAAGCCGTTTATAATCCAATCAGTAGACATTTTTGCCTTACAAAAGGTGGGGTAGAAACGATTTTGATATATGTTTAGGTTAGGACCCTGATGAAAAATCTAAGTTTTCGACCTTGGGTGGAAGGAGCGAGCCGCCATCTTATTCTTTCTGGATATTCATTACATAATTATAATAATTTTGTAAACTCAAAGTAAACTTATTTCCACACCATGAGGTAATAAATGGGGCGCTTTTTTTATTGTGATATCCCCAGTAGATTGGTAGAATTCATTAAAAATCCGTAGATCTTCTGAAAAATCCTTGGGATTAACAACACTGGTCACTGATCATGTGTGTGTTAAACCAGGATCGCGGGCGTGCGATATTCTACCGTGCTGCTCTCTAGAAAGGGGAGAAAGAGACGCCCTTTTCGATCATTACAAAAGAAATAGATGAAGACGAGAAACAGCCTATATCTGCTCTAGGAAACATATGCTACAAAGAACCATAGAATGAAGCTTGAAACATCCATACAATGATTATTAATAATCTGTATTAATTTCCGCCACCGCAGCCAGCGCGGCAGTAAGAAAGTTTATATGTAACAAGAAAAATCACTGTAATTTGAAATAGATTCACTAGATAATCTTATTGTGTTGTGGAAAAATATTGAAAATTATATAGTGTAATTTATTCTTACAAAATTTACCAACAAAAATGGAGTTTGACGATTTTTTGGAAAATGTGCATCTTTCCGCTGCTGTAACTCATTACATAATAGACTTACAAAAATAATGTATATACAAAGAATGTAAGGAATTTTGTCTTCTTTAACTTTGTCCATTTTTATCGTTGGTCAACCATTGCGGATTTATTTTGAAAAAACCAATTTTTTGCACCTTTCATTCAAGATGGCGGCTCTCGTGCCCCTACACTAAGGACGAAAACTTGGATTTTTCATCAGGGTCCTGACGTAAACAACATATATCAAAATGGTTTCTACCCAGCCTTTTGTAAGGCAAAGACCTTTTTTTTGTCTCTACTGACTGGATTATTATTAGTCCAATTTACAAAAATTATTTACTTTTCCACGTAAAGTTTGTGCAGCGGATGCTTCAATCGGCTAGTCCGCTTGGCCTCCTGATTCAAACTCAATCGACTTTTTAGATATTTGTTGAACATCTGGGACACAGAACTCAGGAATCAGTCGCCGATTTTAAAAAAAATTCCTGGTGTTTTTCAGAAAATTAGATTTTCTCTTCTGATTAGATATTACGTCCAAGGAAATGGAATAAATTTCAAATATGTTTTAAGTTTAGATATTAAGTTTCTTCGATATCTTCTTATTTTGTTCTTTTTACATTTTTATACTTAATATAAGGAAGTATAGTAATCGTGATTTTTTCGACCTCTAGATTTTGATTGATATATACATTTTGAACCCCCCTGAATCCATTCTGACTATTTTCCGAATAATGTCTGTCGGTGCGTATGTGTGGATGTGTGAATATGAGTATGTGTATGTGTTTATCCGTGATAACTCAAAAAATACTAATGGGAGACTTCCCAAATTTGGCAGTTAAGATTGTCAACAACATTTTAGGTGACACATTAAATTTGGTGAATGTGGTAACACCAGAAGAGACATAATAAATGAAAGAAGAAAGGTACAATTTCAGGAAAAAAAATAAAAAAATTTTATTGCATTTCTGGGCGAACCTCGACGAATTATAATGGAAAACATAACTTTATGAAAAAAATCTGTCCGCATGTCTGTAGTATCGCGATAGCAGCCACAGTTTTTGAGATAAAGCTTTCAAATTTGGTACACATGTTCTAAAGGCCAAAGACAATGAAAAATTCGATGAGCAAAATTGGCCAGCTGAAAGAGGGTCCACGGGACCCAAACTTTTTTTGTATTTGACTACAAGAAAATATATTCTTGAAAAAAATATTATAAATCATGTCTACTCTATCAAGCGAATAAAATATATTTTCCAAGTACTTAAATAAGCTGATGTAAACTGAAATATTTTACACACTTGATCTCATAAAATGGGATTAGGCTAAATTTGGCAGTTTGACATTTGAAATATCTAATTTATTTACGAAAATGTCAATGTCAATGAGAAGAAATTATTAAAATATATGACATGAATTATTATTGCCAGTATCGAAGGACGCTGATAATTAATTATTAAAAAATTGTAATGAAACATTTCAAGGTACACCATTAAAATTTAATTGAGGTAAGCGAAGAATTAAATAGAATGATTTTTTTAGATCAGGATGATATATACTGGTATAAGAAAGTTATGTGTTGACCACATCAGATATTTTACTTTATTTTCTATTCGTTTATTATGCTTTAACATTGCAATCTTTTATTCATTAAAAAATATGGTTTGTTCAGTTATTATAAGATTTGAGACGTCACTTCCTTCCTCTTGTTACTTATCTACCTGTACAAGAGAGGAAGTGTTACTTTGGCAGTCTTTAATACAGCAGTACTTTGAACTTATATTACGGTACGGTTTCGAGCGCCTGTTTCTGTTTTAAAGTGTAGGAACATCACTTTATTCTATCAGCGGTATGATAGAATCTAGTGAAGATACGGTATGTCCAGGGATCTGTGTGTATGTTTGTCGGTTTTGTAGACATGGACAACTTTATCTGCCGGAAATGATTTTCGGTGTACAAACAGATTTATTACTTATACCTTTGCTTTAAATAAAAGGCATAATTTCAACTTCACTTAATATATTTTATTTAAGACTGCTTCACAGAAGAATAATAATAAATATGAAAAAACAAATAGATAAAAAGCAGTTATGTTATTATGCAACGTAAATATTAACCTATATTACAAGTAAGCAACCAAGGAACCAAGCAAGAGGTTATGATAATGCAAGCACGGTGATCAGTTACGTCAAGTACAGCTAAGTTACGGAAGCTACTACTACGTTATTATTATAAGCAGGTAATATTCAAATGTTTACTACAAGCATTTACAAAAACAAGCAATCGGTGTTTTTCAAATAAAGCAAAGTTACTACAACTGCTACTACTAGTATCAACAGCAAGCGATTAATGACTATAGGGCCACTAGTGCTTAAGGCCATATTACGGCAGGCGATCGGTATAGCAATATATTCAGGTGCAAGTGGTTACGGAATACAAGTGTGACACAACGGCAGGATGTCAGTTCAAGGACAGACAGTATATTAAACTTTCTAATCGCGATTATGCTATATCTTTAGATTAGCTTCTTATGTCCCTTATTAGGGTTCATTGACTATGTGTGTCAGACAGAGCGGCTAATATATTACACCCCGGGGCACTTCATGAGATTCTATCCACATACTAGGCCTTAAAATATCACTTATGCCACTTTGCATTTACCTAATGAAGTCCTATCCACAGACGAGGCCTTAGAACTTCATTGGTAATAATTAAACTATAACTGAGATTGGAACTCTATCCACATACGAGGCCTTAGAATTATATCTTTACGTCAACATCAAATATTGACAGCCGATTAGTCCTGGTGCTTTTCTAACTCTATAGCACTTTGGTTTAATTTGCTAACTCCTATTTTAGTACAAATCGTCCCTTAAACTGACTAGACAAGAGATATGTGTGAATATCAGTAGATGTATGAAGTTAACTTTCGGTAATTAGTAAAGCTGGCCGAGGTGGCTGGAGTACAGCCACGGTCTTGCGCTGGCGTCACACGTGCCGATTTAGAAGTGATTTACGCTGCAGTCTTATTTGAAAGGTTAATGCGTGAGGTTGTACCTATAAATTATACATACTGTCAAACGCGCCAAAGGGTAGAAAACGACCGTACGCGGACACAGTGAATAAATTTATCGGTGAATTTCCGGATTTATTCTATGACGGATGCAAAATAATTTGTAAAATTTGCAATCAAGACTTAATGTGCTGGCACAAAACAGATTGTCGTCGTCATATCAATACCGTGCAACATCAAAATAAAAAAAATGGCATGCCTTTGACAACTCAGTTTATGTTTGATTTATTGTTAATGTTAATAGCCTGTAATATTCCGCTACACATACTGGATAAACAACCATTTCGGGAGTTTTGGAATAAATACAATCCCCAGGTGAACTTACCAAGTCGTACATCGTTACGTAGATATATTCCAGCTGTTCGTGAAGACATTGTAAATAGGATTAAATGTGGATTAAGAAATACACGGCTCTGGTTATGTATTGACGAGACGACAGATTGTAAAAAAAAATCTATTTTAAATATTATAGTACGTGTACTGGACCCTCTTAAACCAACATTTCCACTTTTACTAGCTAGTAAAAGACTAACTGCGTGTACTGGCGAAATAATTACGCGTGTGGTGTTGGAGACATTCGAAAAATTTGAACTTTCAACAAGTCAAGTATTGATGTTTGTGACTGATGCTGCCGCGACAATGCGCGTGGTAGGCCGTTCTCTTCAAAGAGACAATTGTAGGTTTTTACATGTTACGTGTAAAGTGCATGCGTTACATCTTGTGGCAGAAACGATTCGAAAATGTTTTCCAGAGGTAGATGCATTAATAGCAAATACAAAAAAAAGTATTTCTCAAACCTCCTAAACGGCTTCGAGCATTTCACAGACAGTGTCCTGGTATCCCTGAACCACCAGAGCCGATTCTTACACGTTGAGGAACGTGGTTGAAAGCGGCTTTTTTATTATGCTGAATATTTTCAACAAATAAAAGCTGTGATACTACAGTTCAACCCTAACGAGGCTGCAGCTATTAGGGAAAGTCAGACAAGCTTTCAAGACGTTTCCCTTGAAACAGATTTAAAAACTATTAATAACAATTATAGAGGACTACACGACGCCATAGAAAAATTGCAAAATAGTTCGTTGTCGTTAGTGGAATCGCTGCAAATAGTGGACGACGCGCGATGAGCAGCGGTTTAACTGATATGCGTGCGTTGAAAACATATTTTAAGCTAGCTTGGCGAGACGCGCTTAAACATATTCCCGACTTTATTTAATATAAACAAATGTAAAAGAATATTCTGAGGCTGGGAATTACTTTCTCACAGTTTAAAAACTGTGTTTTCGAAAAGAAATTATTGGAAACGTTCACGAATTAATATTAAAAATAAATCGGTTAATATTTCATTCGGTAAATTATTGAAAAACAAATTAAAACATATTTATTTACCATTAATAAATGCTGTCAACTTGGCTTTCAACTAAACTAAATTAGATTAAAATATTTTCCTCTTATTTGGTGTCAGCGAGCGGCTGTTAAGTATAAATACAATAATTGATTTATAATTGCGATAATAAAACATACTAAGATTACTCTGAAAAGAAATAGGTTTGAACAATTATGTTTGGGTAATGATTGTTATTCCAAAGGCTGGACTTATAAAATAAATTGAACTCTGCCTCAAAACGGTTTTAAAATAAATATTGATACTAGTTATAGTATTCAAGGTATACCAAAGTAAAAGAAGAATCCAAGAAGGTCTTATTACAACAGAAAATCATGACCGGAAAAATCACTTCGATACAGATTAGTGATGTATTTATTTTAATGCGTTTACTTAGTAACTTCATTTAAGAAAATGAGGACATTTTGTTTCGTATTTGGTTTTTAATGTTTTATTTAAAAATGGGAACTTAACTAAGAAAAACACAATATAAAAAACAAGTTTGAGAATTAAATTTCGTATAAAATGGACTTATCATAAAGTTCATAGTCACATACGATTCAGGGTACTGGCTGCGAAATAAATATGTTATGTAGCCATTCGTAAAATGTTTTAAAAAATTATTTTCAAATTTAGCGAACTTTATTTTTCTTGCGGGCGCGTTTTTTAACAAAGATAAATTAAGATAAATCAATCTATGGTTCAGTGTTTGACGTACCTTTCAAAAACACTCTGTGTGTATAACATCCTGATATTACCAAAACTAAATGTTTGACGTACATAATTTCTCTAGGAATGCTGCATTTTTTAAATTAATGTAAACTATTTAAAAAATTCATTTAATTTTTGTCTTAACAAGGTTTTAAATCCATCGAAGAATTATTAAAAATAGCCCCTCTTACATACCTATAACGTATAAGTAATAAAATCTTCTGCATCTACTATTTTTTTACAAAGATATATTTGAATTTGAGAAGATACTTAACTGGTGTTTACACAAAGGGTATTAGACATTATTCTTGTGAAAATATGCCAGGTGGATAAATAATAATTGGAAGAGAGCTGATATAATTAATCGTTGTTAGTTTATTTTTAGATACAGTTTGATAAAGACACTAATAAATAATAAAAAAGCAAGAAGAAAAATAAACACCAGCAGTAAAAACAAAGGCAGTCATCCAAATCTGCTCAAATGTTATCTTTAATGCGACATGTCTGAAGTTTACTTATGAGTCTACAGATTTATTTTATATAAAGGTCTATCAGTTTGTACTAAGTTTCTCAAAAACTGTAACACGTACGATAATTTTTATTTTTAATTGTCTCTGTTTTGCTTGATGCTAATATTAAAATTGTAATATTGTTACAGCAATTTATACCCGGTAACAGACATCGAACAAATATTAATTTAATTTTCCGGATAATATATTTTTTTGGGGTAAAGTATTTTGAGGTGCAGATGTTTATTTAGAAAGCCTCTGCCTCGGCGTCTGCTGTGTGATCCTTTTGGTGCAAAGGTTTCTTCCATTGAATATTTTATGGCATGTTGGCTTAATATGTGAAGAAAGTGCGAAAAGTCTTTTACATTATATTTTTTTTTACTATTTTTAAATAATAATTTATCTTGTTTCTTTTTTTTGTACGAAGTGAAGCTTATACTCCTTGCATGAATATTTCATAAAATATTAGAAAAAGAAACCACTCAGAAAAATTGTGTTTGACTTTCATATACCTAAAAGTCATAGCTAGAGTTGGCAAAAATGCGCCGCAGGACATAGGCGTACGTATCATAATAAGATATTAACTAGTAATAAAAACAATAAACTGTTAGAATTTATAACAATGTATGCACAACTTACCCTCTTAACTAGCTTGATTATCACAAACTGGAAAACATCTGTAAAAACTTTGCAGCATCATGTACGTTTCTATGGTTGTCTCCGAGAGTAATGTTCGATGTGGTGAAAAAGTATGCTTATATTTTGTGCACGACCGTTCGACATCTATTAATGTAATACAAGCATACTTAAAATAGTCTTTGAACTCACTTAACAGATGCACATCAGTACCATCACAAATTTGTCTTAATCTGGTAAAATCGGTCTTGCGAACTTTTCTCCAACGGGCTCATTTTTTGCGTCACCTATAGATTTACTTCGTCCACTATTTGCAGTGACTCCGCTAACGACAACGCACTGTTTTGTAAGTTTTGTATGGCGTCATGTAATCCTTTATAGTTCTAATGAATAGTAGTGAAAAGTTGTTTCAACAGAAACATCTTCGAATTTTGTTTGGCTTTCCTTAATAGCTGCAGTCTCGTCCGGATTGAATTGTAGTATCACAGCTTTTATTTGTTGTAAATATTCAGCATAATAAAAAGCTGCCTTCGACTATGTTCCACAACGTGTAAGAATCGGCTGTGGTGGTTCAGGAATACCGGGACACTTGCTATGAAATACGCGAAGACATTTAGGAGATTTAAGAAACACCTTTTTTTACTTGCTATTAATGCATCTACCTCTGGAAAACATTATCAAATAGTTTCTGCCACAAGGTGTGAAGCATGCACTTTACACGTAACATGTACCAACCTACAACCGTGTTCTTGAAGAGAATGGCCTACCAAATGAATTGTCACGGCACCGGCGGTCACAAACATCAACATTTTACTGTTTAACATGTCAAATTTTTCTAACGTCTCCAGTACCACCCACGTAATTGTTTAGCCAGTACACTCAGTTAGTCTTTTGCTAGCTAGTAACAGTGGAAATGGCGCTTAAAGACGGTCCGGCACACGTACTATAACATTTAAAAAGAATTTTTTTACAATCAGTCATCTCGTTAACACATAACCACAGCCGTGTATTTTTTAGTACACATTTGATCTTATTTACAATGTCTTCGTTTACAGTTGGTACATAGTTACGCAACGTTGTGCGACTTGGTAACGTCACTTTGGGATTGTATTTATACCAGTACTCCTGAAATGGTTGTTTATCGAGTATGTGCAGCGGAACATCACAGGCAATCAGCATTAAGAGTAAATCGAACATAAACTGTGTTGTCGAAGGTACGCAATTTTTTATGTTGCACAGAATTTACGTGATGTTTATAATCACGTTTGTCCCAGCACATCGGGGAATTCACTGATGAAATTATTCACTTTGTCAGCGTATGGCCCTTTGTACCCTTGGGCAGGTCTGACATATTTTATTATTAAATTAATATCAAGAATAAAATACAATAAATAAAATTATAAACAATATAACGGAGAGGAATAAATTACGTTGTATACACCACGAGGTATAACAATAGATAAAATCAAATGTTAGTCTTTGATAAAATAGTAAACAAGTATTTTCCTACCTGTACCGCCTGTGAGGTGCGGACCGATTTGCCAACACTAGTCATAGCGTATATTCTGCAATTTCCATTATTGTTTAACAAAAGCCTATTTAAATTTGAAAACATACTTTTACTGCTGCTTACACAAAACGTATTAAACATTACTCTGGTGAAAAATGGTTTAAATGGATAGATGATAAATTGGAAGAGAATTGAGAAAAATAATAACACAAATAAAAAAAAACAGAAAAAAAGATGTGTGCTCGCAGTTTTAATAATCTGGTAATGAAAATAAAGCTAATTTATGGAAACATTAACTTAATTTTTAATATAGAATATTTCATCTAATAATTTAATTTTCTGATTTACATATTTTTGAGGTAAAGTGTTTTGAGATGTAGATTTTAATTAAAGCTTAAAGGATATTAGGCCGGCTCGTATCGGCTCGCATCGAGACCCAAAATTTTCTAAGTAGAATAGATTATAATAATATGATAATAATCTTTTAGACAGTTTTGTTGATTCTTATATTATATTCCTTTGTGTTCATTGATTATAATATTATAAAATCAAAAATGGAGGCGAGTAGATCTAGAATAGAATAATAGAATATGGATTCACAATATTAACAGGAAACAAGATGTAAGCATTTTACAACTGCATTTACAATTTGCATTTTTTTGTCACATTTAAAAAATACTAAAGCTGTGATAGGCGAGTCCACAAGCAACACATTTAGTGGTCTCTAAGTAGTAACAACCATCAGTGAAACTTTAAAGGTTTCCGCAACTAACAACCATTACGTAATGGGAACGATCCTTCTATTAAGCATTCACCAAAATGGGGAATAGTTATTATGTAGCAATTACTATTCTGGAATCTTCCCTGTAACCAAGTAATAGGTAGAAATGACTAACTTTTGGAACAGCTCTTTAGTGGTATGAGAGCAAACTATATTTTGCTCTCTCTTTCTCTCTCTCTCTCTCTCGTTCGAATGGCAAAATATAATGTATTGCAATTGGACTTACTGATTGTGAGTTTGAAGTTAATATGTCCAAAATAAATCTATTGAATGAAATATATGTAGGTAATAAATAAACCATTGCATTCACTGAGTGTGGAAATTAAAACAAGTACGTGTTTTCTATAAAATGTTACCATGAACTCTGATAAAAAACGCGCTCTTTACAAAATTGTTTTTTCGAAAAAAAGTTTGTTAAAAAATTATGTGTACAACCGAAAATGCAAAATTTCTTATGGAAAACACTTTTTTCTTTAATGAAGTAATAATGATCTATTTATAAAACATGTTTGCAAATGACCATATTATTTAAAAACAAATTGGTTTTCAAAATTATATTTTTACCTATCAATATGGCGCATCAATCAATAATAGAAAAACAAAGTATTTGTCACTTAATAGGGGTGATAAAAACCAAAACAATTTTCCTTCAAAGTTATATTTACCATAAAGTTATAGTTGTTGCTACTTAAAAATGGTGACGGAAACTACAACAATTTCACTATGTAGTTGTTTACCAAAAAGCAGTAAATGCGACGAATGATTTCATTTTCTTGGTAACTTTAAACTGGCATCTACTACGCTGCTACAAAAAGGTTAATGCAAAGTTCCCACGTACTTTACGACCCTCATATTTAAGTAAGTAGAGCTGACTGATCCGATCTATACTCCATTCATTATATGAGCACATAAAAATTGTTTACCTGGGCTCGCAGAGAGATCCTTTGTCGACCTTCAGTCGTACATAGTTCTCTAGCAACAGCGCGCGGTGCATTATATAAATACACAAAATGTGTTTATATAATATTTGCTTATATAAAATGAATGGAGAATAGGTAAAGATAGGTTTATTGTTCGGGATTGACAACACTATGCCTGGCTGACTAACTTCAACAGGTGGAAGTAATAACACTTCCAAGTGGAAGTGTTATTATTAGCGAAAATCAAACGTGACTAACTCTGGGATTTACCTTGAATACCCGCAAAATTCATTGTGGCGAAAATCTCGACTGGCCAAGGTTGACACTTTTATCCATATTTTCTGTTATCTCATCAATTTCACATATCCGTAAGTTTTGTAACTTCCCTAAGTTATTCATTTGTCTGAAGTACACGAATTTATTCAGTAGGCGAAATTTTAATTAATAACAATTAACGATAAATCACAAACAATCACAATCAATTACATTCTTTACTTCAACATTTTCTGGTTCTTTATTACAATGTCCGATTTCTCTAACCTGGTTATTTATCATTTTCAATGAATAAGGGTCGGTCCGCATCATCAAATAATTAATTTGTTAAATTGTTAACTTCACTTAACTGTAACATAAATTTTCTATAAAAGGTCGATGAATGTTGGAAAATCTTTATTGTTGCTTTTCGATGCCATGTTCGATTAATTTCGATTTAGAAAGTGTTGATTTTAAAGTTAATATCACTTTATAGTAGGTTTTCAAGGTATACGTTACTTTGTAGTCATTTGGAACCAATGGGGAGTAGTAAAAATCACTTTAAAGTCTCTTCGTTCCTAGAAGTAATGTTATTTTTATTCAAGATGTCATTAATAAGTTACACAACTTTAAAATTCAGAAAATTTTCCGATAAACAGGAACATTAAATAGAACACTTTCAGTTATCATTACTTTGAGGTGAATCTTTGGTAACGCTGTGCAGTTGGCATTAATACCAATTCTCATTTTAAAGTTGCAGAAGCTTTAACGTCATGCGGAGTAGTAATCGCGATGTTGCATACTGCAGCAGTTACTTAAAACTGTAATAGTGTCTAAATTCAGTAGAATTTACGTAATTGTTACAACATGGGCATACCACAAGGTAATTTTACACTAAAGTCTCAAATTTAGGAACAGTTATGTAATTCCTACTACATTAAACTTCCGATACCAGTTCCTCCTTTGGTGCTAGTTGGGCACACTTGATTACTACTCGATTCCGGCCGGTAAAGTGTGTACATTTACATACAAAACTTGAGCACTTTAGGCTGCCACGAAAAAATTCGCGAGCGGAATAAAATGCGTACATTTGCTGTCTGGAATCAATTCCGGCCGATTTGGTGTGCGTTTACGTATAAAACATGAACCTCATTTTAACATCAAATTTCCATGCAAGCCATGACAAGCTGGCTTAATGTGCTGCAAACTTTAGAAATCAACTATATTCTGTTCCGTTTGGAACTAAGATTTCTTCCTTTACATATTTTATATCTCATGGGCTTAAAACGTGAAGAAGTATGAAATGTCAAATGTGTTAATTTTTTTTCTATTAATTTTAAATATATTCTTATGATTTCTTTATGAGGTATAAAGAAGGCACTTTACCACGTAAGAATTTAAAAATTAAAATTATGTTGTAATTATTGGTGTAGTAATACTAAAGATAGATCAAATCGTAAAGATGTATAGTAACATTTTATCTCTGTAAAAATATTTGCATTGTCTCTCGATTAGATGAGGTCGCTGTTGGTTAAGCTATCCTTCCCAAATTAGAAACTTCGGCTTCTTTTTGGGTATAAAGCAAATTTGGTTCTTATTCTGTTAAAATTATTTTTGGCTCAACATTTAAAAATTTCCTGTTATTTTTGGCCTTGATAAAAATTTACTTGTTCTCATATCCGCTTATCTCCCTCTTTCCTTTTTATATGCGACTGATGTACTTATGTAAAGTTGCATACTAAATAATATTTCAATTATGCACGCAGATGGATCGTTCGTATTAAAACTAATAGCATGCCATGTATACAATGAATACAAAGTACGAGAATCATACCACGACGCTAGACTTGCGTAACTGCACTTTTTCGATTGGTGGGATAACAAAAGATAGAGAAGCTGTAATAAAGTTATGATCAGAGCTGTCGATAGATGGCGACATACAGTAATCATATAAATATCGAAATTGGTGGTACACAATGTTAACAAAAATGTGGACGGACGCGGACGTCTGAATTCGAGTGAGTTCCTCAATCAATTGGGACACGTTATTGCTATTTGCTTCAACTTGTCTACTTGCATTGCTGTTTTATTAAAATATATAAGTCAACTTGAATTGTTGACATTAAAATATCCCGACATTTTTTATATTTATCTCGAATTCGATTTTTTGGGTAAGATAGTCGAATGTGAGTGATAAATGATAATGAGGTCAAATCTTTCTCCAGAGACAAGTAAAATACCAACAAAATAATAGCGTGTTTGCCGTTTTCAGCTATTTCGAAATTAAGAATAGCTACAATATACTTGCACACGGAGTTAATCGATGTGCTATTAGGGGCTCCATCTGTGTGTGCAACAACGAGTTAACATACACAATAAATAATGAAGTGACTATATGTTATGCACTTACCACCTAATACTATTTGGTACAAAACGGAGATAGTTTTTTGTACTCTTGTAAAATTGTTGAAAATGGAGCTGCTTCCTTGTTGCAACAGGGCCCTTAATTTTAGCTTGTATTACTAAAAAATATTGTGTAAAAAGAATTTTTTTGCAAATTGTTCTCGATTTGTCGAGTCCTCATTTATAGTCGCTGTTATAGTATTAGCAGAAGGCAATTTGAACCAC
Source organism: Rhamnusium bicolor (assembly GCA_029963845.1). NCBI lineage: Eukaryota > Metazoa > Arthropoda > Insecta > Coleoptera > Cerambycidae > Rhamnusium > Rhamnusium bicolor. The sequence continues at coordinate 412,407 of JANEYF010002106.1, forward strand.
AGTACATCATAGTTAATCAATTCTAAGCTGGATGCTTTGTGACGAAGGAGGTCATTGTAGGCATAAACCCACCCCATCTATAAATTGTAAATAATTTTTAGTATAGATATCAAAAATTTATAGACCGACCCTCCCTGTTTGTTTACAGAATAATTTACATAGATATCCCAATGCAAATGGCAGTCGTTAAAATTGTTTAAACATTTAATATCAGTATTTAATGGATTTTATGACGAAATTTGATTTTGTTATTTTTATTTGCAGAAGGAAAGGTTTTCTTTATAAATACACAGTTTTAACAAAGTTTATTGCCAACAACTTGTGATCAAATCAGTTTTATTACTTTTTTAAGTTTTCTTTTTAAGTTGGTTTTCATATTCTTAGATGATGTTTGTAGAATTAATAATTACCTCTTTTGTTCTTAAATAATGACCTGGTAGAGAACAAAAACAATGCTTTGTATTTTAAAATATTAATTTTATTTCATTTTCTATTTCTTTCTAATCCAAGCAAACCTAAAAAACAGAACAATTTTTCGTTTCTCACAATATGGACCACTGGTCTCCTTTTAAAATGACAATGGGCAAATCTATGTTAAATCTGGTTGATGCAACATATTGCACAACAAGCGATATATCTACTTTAAAATATCAACATTATGCTGGAACTTTTATTTAAAAAAAATTAATTATAAAACGAAATATAAGCATTAGTTTTTATTACGACATGAAACATCTCACGTGGAAGACAACATTACATTTTATACATTTTGTGGAAATTGTCTTGTGGCATATCATCTAATTTATCTAATTTATTCTGTGACAAAATGGTCTATTCTGTCGAATCTATATTCTTCATGTTTTAGTGAGGAATGTCGTGTGATTTTTTAAAGTCAAGACTTTGCTACTATAATTTATTTGAACCAGCCGCATAGCTACATATATTGCTTCCAAACAAAAGGTTGCCATGAGTAATTTCACTTTCGTTACCTGATTCAGAGAATAACAACAGAATTTTTGAGGATTGATTTCCTCGCGTAAAAATGACAATAAAAATTCATGTGAAGAGGTGTCCAAAAAATGCAAAATATGACTGAATATTCAAATGGAGAACTTGCATATATCCATTTTTATTATGGTAAAGCCAACGGAAACATATTGTTAACCAGTAGATTGTGTGCTGAGGTTTCAAAAACTGGCAATTGCCCTGCGCCCAAGCTGTAAAGCCGGTGCTGTAAAGCCAAGAAAAGAATACTGTGCAGTACAGTTATTCCTATAAAGAGTGACCAATATTCGCAAAATCAACGTTCGAGGATTAGCTGTTCAATAAGGTATTCCAAAAAGTATTGTGTGGGAAGTTTTTCATTAGCAGCTCCTCTACCCATATATGTGTAAGAGGGTACAATCCCTGAAAGTACAAGATTACCAATTTAAACAGTTAGCATGATTTAGGCAATTGTGACGAACTATTAAATAATCATCCATCACAACCACCCGAACAGTAATGGAAAATTTATCCTGGCAGCTGATTCAAAAAAATTTGATTAGGACCACACAGAATTGTTGTAAAAATTCACAATACCTTCTCAATTGAAGCCTGCTTTATCAGTAAACAGGATTTCATTAGTAAATGTTGGACTTATGCAGCATTCTTTCTCCAACCATCAATAAAAATCTAACCCTTAAATTTTCTCCAAGATGAGCTAAATGAATTGCTAAATGTTGTGCGCCATCAGTCAAGAGCAATGATATGATTTATGCATGATGGGGTACCACCACATTTTAGTGCAGACGTACGGCAACATTTGGATGATGTGTTCCCTGAAAGGTAGATTGTTCGAGGTGGACCAGTAGCTTGACCAGCTAGCACACTGGATATGAATCCCTTGAATTGTTTGGCATTATTTGATATCCCTCTTTCATGCAGCACCTGTAAATACTGTTGAGGACTTAAAATAACGAGTATTTAATGGTTTTTAAACTATTCCAAATCAATATGAGAATCCCAAACAGTTCGGTGTTTATTGCAAAAAAAGGTTGAATAGCTGCATCAAGATAAACGGTGGACACTTGCTATATTTTCAGTGAATATACTACTTTTTCTGTCTTTATAACATAACTAATTTTTCAATTAAATATCCTATTGAATATCCTATTGAAACATGCAGTTTATAACTTTTCCAATAATGTTTATGACCTTACTAATGACAAAAAATTAGAATATCAAACATGTCAAATCAAACGCCTATCTTGGTTTATTTGAAAAATGCAAATGGGAGCGTTTTCAATGCAGTAACTTATTCAGTGGTGTTTTTGTCATAAATGGTACATCCTACGATTTTCTATTATGAGTAGCTATTTTATGTAATCTTGTCCAAATAATCCAATGTCAGTGCTGAATACTTAAAACAACAACAAAAAATATGAGAAAGTTTGAGACGACCTCACCCCGGTTCGCACTCCAATGGTCCTCACGTTTATTTTTTGATAAAACCATTAGATTCCTCATGAAAAATGTACCCCTTGTACCAAATTTTATTGTTTTGTTCAAAACAGTTTATTGAAATAAAAAATTAAAACCAGATTGGGTGCCATCCTCAAACTGTCGTAGCTCCCTAAAAAGCATTTTCAGACACTTGATGACTTGAACTTTTATTATTATTTTTGAGTAAGGAATCCACTCGCCAAAAATTCTGATATTGTCGGACACCCTTTATAACATTGCGTATAGACTAATCAAGTAAGATTATGAAACACAACTGATTGGCTGCAGGTTGAAACTTTCACCAATCAACAAAGTTGGTGACCCTCAATCATAGAAAAAAATGCTCTAAAATAGTCCAAATACCTTTGAAAATATGGTTCTTTGATGCTTTCACCGCTGATATACCGGGTGATCACGAGATCAGGTACCCCCAACTTTTTTCTTTATATTTCAAGATAAAAATTTTAAATTAGGGTACAGAATATTGGGCATAATAATACATTTTTTTACCTAACCAGACCCAAAAATAGACTTCCGGTTTAACTGAAAGTACTATTAACTTTTTTATTTTAAATAGCACTCTGTATATTTTTTTAATCTTATCCAATAAAGATTTGAATTATCTTTACAACATTTTTTTGAAGATTAAATTCGAATAAGAAATAATCTTGAGCAATTTAATTGTATGTGATTATTAAGTGGTAAAGAAAATCCTATTACTAAAGTTTATAATATCTAGTAAATAATTAGGGATTAACCGAAAGTTATTTTTAAACAGTTCTCATCCAAAATAAATGATTTTATAAGAAATAAACATCCAAAATTCACTTTTTTTAAATGGCACCCTGTACATTTTTCACGTACATTCGGTAGAGCTGTAAATTAGCTTTCCAACGCAATTTTAAAATTTAAAATTTGTCCATAAATGGACTTGACACTATAGTTTGAAGTTCGAGATCACACAATGAATATTTAACATTTTTGTCAGTAATTAACAGAAAATATATACTCGGTCTGTTAATAGTAGACAATAATTTGACGGACTAGGGGTCTACTAGAATCTACAACCAATTTTTCAGGCATGGCAAAACCATATATACTTGAAAGTAACTACAAGTACTTCAAAATTATATGATTTTGTCATGCCTAAAAAATTTGTTGTAGACTTCAGTAGAACTCTAATTGGCCAAATTACTGTCTACTATTACCGGACTGAGTATAGTATGCTTTGAAATATCTAAGCACAGAACAAAACGTCAAATCAAGGTTGCCTATGTAATAAAACAGTGCCTTTTGACGTTTAACGTATTCGATCTTTAAAATAATTTAATAATAAGAAATAATTTTCACAGCGAGCCTAAAATTTATCCTTTAATTTAATTTAACAGGTAAAATAAATAGTAAGTAAGGGAAAAACAATAAAAAATGATTACTAAACCAAGCATCACAAACAAACATTTTAACAGAAAAATGTGATTTCTTTATAAATTTAACAAACGTTTTTAAAGATATTGCTCAAATTGCTGGCCATTAACTAAAATAGATTTTCTTGCGCCTATCATCGCTCTCATAATGTTATTTAAATAGTCCCCCACACACCAGCGGATAAATTGGACCGACTTGATCCGCACGGATTTTATCGGCGAATCAGGCTCGGCACATACCAAATCCGTCCTTACTTATACGGTTCGAAGATTTGACCTCCCGATTGGATCTGTCAGTTAAAGTTCGCTCGTTAGTGGTACAAAACTCATCACCTTATAACAGTTTTTACTCGGCTCGTTAAAAATTCTTTTCCCATATAGCGCGTATCTGAAGCCATTATTATTAAGGGTACAAATTTGAAGGTTTAACTCGTTCATCGCCACTAACTACCACATTGGAACTGTCAAGTTAAGACTTGCAGACTTAGTCGGTGCGATATGGGAATTGGACCGATGTACCTCGGCTTGTCACACTAACGCAAAGTTTTATCCGCTGACTTAGCCCATGCCGCATCAAATCGGTCGGGCCATCCGCTGGTGTGTGGCGGGCTATTGAGTTTGGTCGTCTGCTATACTATTTACAGCTATTATAACTGTTTTTCAAATCTTCTAGTGTAGTTGGTAGCGTTGCGTATACCTTATTTTCAATGTATGGCCATAGTGCGAAATTGACATGCGTAAGATCCGGAGATCGCGGAGGCCATCTAATTGGATCTATAGTGTCAATCCAATGGTTTCCAAATCTTTGACTGAGGTATGTTTGAACCTCCTTGAATTGTGGAGAGGTGCTTTGTCCTGTTCGTAATAAATCACACGCTCTTGTTCTAACGGTATATCTTCCAAGAAACCTTCTATTTCATTTCTTAAAGAACCAAGATATCTGGTGCCATTTAATGATCCATCAAAAAAAATGTGTCCAGTTATTCGATTTCTCAAAATACCGATCCACAAATTAAACCCGAATCTCTCTAGGAAATTTCCCTCGCGCACTGGTCGAATATTTTCCTGTGCTCTACGAATTTCATCATTATCATATAACGGCTTGGTATTTATATGAATGAATTTATTCTTCTTCAAAATTTTACGTACACTCTCTTTGCCTATACCACATTGATTTGAAATCTGTCTGATAGACGATGTACTGTCCAGCCGGCGAAAGAGGCCCGCGGGGCAAGGGAGAGTATTGCCAGCTTTCTGTAAAGGCATATACTAGGAATATAATATCTCTCCAAATGAGGAGGTGCGGATGCAAACGATCACAAAAATTTGCCATCCACCAATTCATTTATTTCGTTTATACTTAATTGTGACTGAAATGCAGAAATCACATTCTTTCCGCGAGTCTTTGTTCCTAGACCAGACAATAGGATCGTACTGTATCTAAACTAGCACAGTTCATTTATGAACCGAATTTAAATTTTAATTGCGTTGGAAAGATTATTTAAAGCTCTACCAAAAACACGTAAAAATGTACAGGATACCATTTACAAAAAGTGAGTTTTAGCCGTTTGCTTTTTATAAAATATTTGTTAAAAAAACGCCATAAATTAATTAAATTGCCAAAGCAGTGATTTGTTTTGGGTGAAAAATATTTAAAAATACCTTTTGATCAATACCTAGCTATTTACTAGATATTATAAATTTTAATATATGATTTTCATGACCAAGTAGTAATCACATAAAATTCAATTTTTCAAGATCATTTCTGATTCAACTTTGGTTTTAAAAAAATCACTGTAAAAGTAATTCAAATCTCTATCTGATAAAATTAAAAAAAAATATATAGGGTGCGGTCCCTCAATGCTTCTTCCCAGCGAAAATATTTTTGAAATCATTTTCTGCATTTTTTTAGATTATTCCTTATGTGTGCTTTATATAGTACAACAGTGTCGTCTCGCGAAGCTTATTATCACACCCTCAATGTTTAGTGGAAGTAAATAGTTTTGTACAAAATGAGCAGTATTGGTCCAAGGACTGTCATTGCGGAACAGCTTATTTGACTGAGTTGGCTGAGCTAATTAATTTTTCTATTGTTACATATTTCACTCTATTTGAAAAATAACTTTTTAATAAATCCAGGACATTTCCTCAATTTACAAAATTTTTTATTTTTTTTTAATAATTCTTTGAGATAAATGGCATCGAAGTCTTTTGCTAAGTCAAATGAGAGCATTAAACAAAAAACAGATCAAGTTATTGTCTTCAGTTTATTTACATATATTGATCACCGGCACACAAAAAAGAAAAGTTGTTTGTACATTTGACGCCACCTACCTCCCGACATGTATTTCGACCCGCTGAATCCGAATTTGAAGTCAGTTTGGACCGTACACCCTCAAATATCGAGTAAATTGAAAAACCGTAAAAAATAGCGAAAATTGGGTGTTTCGGTAATAAAAAAATTTTGTGGATCTAAACCAAGCCAAATTTTTATGTATTTCGATCCGCTGAATACGAATCTAAAGTATTTTTAGACCATAAGCCGTTTTAAATCTAAGTAAATTGTAAAAAACCCTCGAAAATTGCTAAAAATGGAAAAAAATTGTGATTATGTTGAAAAAAAAATTTTCATTCTCTTTATACGTCATTTTTTATAGATTTTACAATTTTTCACATTTTCAGATTCTAAACTTGTATTTTATGCATAAAAAAATACAAAAAAACGTATTTAATCGTGTTTCATAGATTTTTTCAATTTTTTCAAATGCAATTTTTTGCTATTTTATCGGTTTTCTGTGATTTTTTGAGATTTTGAGGGATTAATGGGCCAAATATATTTCAGATTCGGATTCAGCAGATCAAATTACATAAAAAATCCTCTTCGATCCGGGTCTACAAAATTTTTTTCATCAACATAATCACAATTTTTTTGCCATTTTTAGCAATTTTCGAGGGTTTTTTTACAATTTACTTAGATTTGAAACGGCTTATGGTCTAAATATACTTTAGATTCGTTTTCAGCGGATCGAAATACATAAAAATTAGGCTTGGTTTAGATCCACAAAATTTTTTTATAACCGAAACACCCAATTTTCGCTATTTTTTACGGTTTTTCAATTTACTCGATATTTGAGGGTGTACGGTCCAAACTGACTTCAAATTCGGATTCAGCGGGTCGAAATACATGTCGGGAGGTAGGTGACGTCAAATGTACAAACAACTTTTTTTTGTGTGCCGGTGTAGTTATTTACGTAACAAGATCGGAGTGATTGTTTACTGGGCGAACTGTTGTCTGGAGTGCTTAATTATGCATTTTTTTTAATCCTTCCAGGTTCGATTGCCTGATACAGTTGCGGTGACACTGCAGCCAGAGTGGCTTATTGTGTCCTATGGTTATCTATATTCTTTCAGTGATTCCTGTGTTGCTCATTAGCCGATACAGTTCGAAGACCAGTCTGTGTGCAAGTGTTTTTCGGGTCCGTTTTTTTCCCCAAAGATGTTTTATCTTTTGCGATCCAGCGCACAGTGGGGTAATGATATCAATTATTTGGTCAAAATTATTTTGCTGGATTTTTTTACAATTTTTTTTAATTGATTACTATTTTAGCTTAATATTTGTAATTTTAAGGAAAAATTATATACACAAAGTTCTTAATCGAATTTATTTACGTAAAAATGTTTCATAACAAATGATTATAAGTCTGTAACACTCAGTCATTGTATTTCTACTGAATAATTCGAAGGTAAAATTATGTCTAAAGCTTCCTTGGAATAAGCTTTTTTTTTAATTTTAGGCGTCAGTCAGAAAGAATCTGTTTAAAACATCCGTGTTAAATGCTTCCCAATTACATTTTCTGGAAAAGTTTAATCTATAACGCCTAAAATACTTATTTCGGGCCTCTAAAATTTCTTCTGACAGTTGGCCGATATGAAGAAGTGCTTTTAAAATAAATCTGCTTCCTGTCTGAAAAGAGATTAAGAAAAATGTATGTTTTATTATTTTTATTATTACCAAAAAAATTTTTAAAAAATTGTAAAATCTGAAACCGACAATTTCCGAAAGATATTTGACATTTAATTTTTAATATTGAAGTATACCAGCCTTGGGCTGTTTCATCGCGAATAAATTTCCTATAATTTTTACATAAAACTAAATTATTTCCAATCATTTATATCATTAAATTCCAAATTAATTATCACATAAAAAGGGTTAAACCATTTTCTTAGAATTTTGGTAGAAAACGTATGCATTCAAACTATAGAGTCTACATTATTCGCTAGGTAAAGGAACACACAGTATTCATTTAATATTTTAAAACATTGCCAAAACTGTACAAAATCTTAAAGCATTATCCAGCGGAGAAGAGATAACATAAACAAACCGACGTAAACACGTAGGGTTGTAAGTTTTACTAAGAATAGGGTCAAAGGCTATAAAAAAGTCATTATATCACTTCTCACCTAAAGCATCTGTAGTTTAAAGAGCACAAGTTAGCGTTTGGCTATCTCCGTCTAGCTTGCAGGCTTGCACAACGAACTCACTCACGGGAAATTATATAAATATGCGGGATTTCCTATGATCTAGGTCACATCTCTGACAGCCCCAAGCGATACGCTTTGGTTCTAAGGAATCGGGGACCAAGAGATTGTCCAGTTCTCCGTGGCAGAGTCGTGCCACATCTCTGACAACCCCAAGCGTTACGCTTTGGTTCTAAGGAATCGGGTACGAAGAGATTGTACGACTCTCTGTAATATAGTTGTACTCCAGGTCAACTCTGACAGCTTCAAGTTTACGCTTTGGGTTCTACGGGATCGGGAAATAAGAGAGTGGTCCTGTCTCGGAGTTAAAACTAGCATTGGGAGCCGCGCTTCATTAACGTGCACTAGCCACTGACGCCGCCGCCAACATGGAGGCGAGTAACTCAGGCGTTATTCAAGAATCCGGAGGAGTGGGCACCGCGGAACTCTCCGTGTATCCCGAATTGGTAAGAACGGCATTTAAATAATTATACTGCGTTGCCATTTTCTACGTACTTGAGCTCACTAAAAGTCATTAAATTAATTAAATTTCTTTATTCCGAGTGAAATGGCAACGCTATACAAAGTACGACTCTATTTGCTTGGGTTTCGCGGTTTTTAACAATATCTGACCGGTGGTACCAAATGATTTCCAGATAGGGTTTTTTCTGCTCATTACATGTTTATTAATAATTAGTACAGTCGATATTAATTCCGATAGGATCAGTGATAGTAGTTGGAACTTTCATTCATTTTTTAAGTTAGGTCAAAATAAGATAATGTACAAAATAATTAGTGTCCAGTTGAATCTGCAATATCTGTAACTTTATCAAATTTCACTACCTGTATGGGGATCAGAGTGTAACTATCAGATATGTGCGGTTAGGCGCCGACAACAAAAACATGCAGTTCACCCTAACCGCTGAGTGTTCTGACCACTGACCTTGTCTCTCAACAGAGAGTCCGGGGCCAGATGACTAGTGTATACTGCTTAATGATTTATGGCTATCGCTCCCATAAGCGTGCCGCAATACAAGCGACGCCTGCCAAACTCTTAAACAAATCTACGGGGTAGTTCGTTTCAGGTTGGTTTAAACCTTGATTGGTGGCATGCATTTGACACACCCAAAACAATACGGGCAGTTGCTCGTCATATGTCGGGGTTCCGCATATGCATCGAATCTTCGTTGGCCAGCGTCAGGTGTATTTATGGTATTGTTTTATGGTAGCACGAGCCCGCGAATTAAATAACAAGGCATGGTTGTCGGTCTCTGTCCGGCTCATGTGACAGGGGACACTCTGGTGACACATACAAGGGAAGTTTCTCTTGCAACCATATGTAGAGTTCTACATATGTCATTTAAACTACGAAGTGGAAGTTTCCGCGCATGTAACCAGGTTTGGTTACATTGCAGGTTCAACTAGCTAAATATCAATGCATTTCTTGTGGACCGTTGTCCACCGTACATATAACAAGGTTTTGTTCATGTCAAGTTCTGTAATTTATTTCTTATAGAAAGTTGTCTAAGTATAGAAATAAAAGGTGTGAAAACGTTATTTGAGTTTCCTTGAATTATTTCTACTTGCAGGTACAAAAGTGAATTCTAAGCAAATTAGTAATAATAAATCTAAAGCCAAATCTTGCTCATACTAGTCATTCTTTAAAACATATTATATCAGTGCAGTGCAGACTAGTGTTCATATTAATTGGTAAAAAAATATGTAACCAAATTAAAGCAAATTAAATCTAATAAATGAAACAAAGTAATACCAAACTTTATAAACGTACCTGGGAGGTTACAATAACACAATAAATTTGGGGTCCTACCACTAAAACTAGACGATCACGCAAAAGGCCAATTAATTAATTAAGTATTACCTGTCGCTTTACGACAGGTGAGACTTAGAAAAAGGAAAATTAAATACTAAATTGACCGAAACTGAATATGGGGGTTGGAAGACTTTGGAAGAATAAAAATCCATTCCGAATTAAAGTTTTGTCTTAAAAATTATGATGAAAAAAATCATAAAATTTAAATTGAAAAATAGTGGCTTAGTCGTTTTTATATTGTAACATTAATAAATATTGAAATTAATACATAAGTTGAGCCATAATTCTAAATCCTTTAAAAAAATATAGTGGAAGAGAACTTTAAATAAATTATCCAATTTAATATCAATCAATTTTACCAACGCACAACACCACAATGTAAGAGCTTTGAAACAACCAATGACCCGGTAGGTACTATCTGTATCTCAATTTAAGGTATAAATGGTGCAGGCCTTTCGAGCGAATACCTAAGAATTCCTAAAAACGATTAAGCATGGAAAATTCTCAAATTTGCAAAACCGCCAGTATTTGTTGTGTTATTTTTTGGCCCAGTGTGATATACACCTCCTTGCAGTACACTTTTGCACTGCAAGTGCTGGTTCTGGGCCAAAAAATACTGATCCTTGTTTGACAAGTTCATCAGCTTTGTCGTTTCCTAATACCCCACTATATCCTGGCACCCAGATCAGTTTGACTGTACTCCATTCTGTCAGGGCCTTGACTTCTTCTAGACTTCCTCATACTTGTCTTGACATTATTTTCCAGCATTTTAGTGCCTTCAGTGCCGTCCGAGGAAATGCATCTGCTTGTTTGTGTAAACTCTTCTTGAGTTTTCGCGAAAACAGTGTAGAATTGCGTATATTTCTTCCTGGAATACTGTATTGATTCCCGAGTGAAGAGCTAAGAGTTGCCCTAGAGTTTTTACAATATATACCAGACCCTGTTTCAGTGCTCCACCCGTCTGTGTACCAGGTGAGTCCTCTGTTAAGGAAGTTTGATGTACCTCCCTTCTATAGCTCTCGATCTGATATGACCACTTTGAAAGGATAATGGAAGTAGTATTTGGGAGCCCTATGGTCTGACAACATCTCAAGGATGGGGTCTGCCACAGTCCCCCTGACTATTCCATGACTCTTGCGAGGGGTGTGATGCTTCAGCTCCTCAGAATTTTGCAGCCTGAGGAGTGTCATTCTCGCCTCTTCTTAAATTACTATATGGAGTGGGAGGAGGTTTAACAGAGTTTCCGTTGCTGCGTTTCCCCCGTTATACACAGGCACGTCAGTCTTTGTAACTGACTTAGTCTGTTTGAAGTTGTTGCTTGCAGAACCTTGCATCATACCAGGCTTGAGTCCCCAGGTTTTGCCACAGATTCTTCTAATTACTGTTAGGGTAATTTCCGTGTTATTTTATCAATGTGCTGGTCTAATTATGTAACTACCCTACTGGGATGGGAAAATACTTTCCGATTCCTTATGTCACTTTCCGAGTTAAACTAGTAAAGGTGTATTTTCCACTTAAAAAATTGACCAGGAACAGTTAACTTTCTAGATGGTTGCAAAAAAATATATTTAATTCAAACATTAAGCCTTCCTAATAAGAATAAACGGAAATAAAAATTTACTATTTTTTTGAAGGTTCAGGTGGTTCAAAGCCAAAATGCACCGCTGATTTCATCTATCTTTATTAAGAAGTATAGAAAATTTGTTATTTTTTTTAAGTTTTAGAATTTTTGTTGGCAAGATTGGAAAAGAATTATCAAAATATTGCAATATTGTACTTCATTTCTTCCGGGTTCACCGTATAGCGAGGAAACCGATGAAATCACCAAATGACACCCAATAGAAACCATACTGTATATGTAAATATAGTTAGAGAGTACAGAGTACATTATGGAAAAAAACAAAACCTAAAATTTAAACTACATTAATTGGAAAAACTGAAGAAATTATACGAATTTCTGTATCTATTGAACCCGATTTTTAAATAAATAGATTACTGATTTGAAGGTGAAATTATCAATTAAATTATCAACTATTCAGGTATCCGAATGATAAATCGGGAATGCAATTTCAAAACTATCCCTTCCTCTGTTGCATTTAAGCGATTATAATTTAACATCGCAATTATTATTCTTTATTATAATAATATTGTTCATCATGGCTGTTGCTGTTTCTAGAAGATTAATTAATAATGATCTTTTAAGCCTTTATGAAGAAAGATTAAGAAGAATTGTAGAGGAGTGTTATGAAGTGGCTTTTATTTTATGTAACAGTGAAATGGAGGATTTTGGTTTATCAAAGGTAATATACAAAAAATGCATATCATTGTACTATCATTAAACTATAATGACATGCCAATATACACGTATTTGTTTTTTTAAAGTGATATATCTATGTTATTTTAAGAAGTTAAGTTGTTTCACACTAATAAAAATAAACTAATATGCACAAATCAATAAGTAAACTAGATGATAATGTTACGATTAAACTTTAAAATATATGAAATTGTCTTTTTCTAATATTCACCACAATATTCTTATAGTTAGAATTCGGGCCTGTCATAGTAATGTAATTTTAATTTACTCTGATAAGAAAACCGATTCTGTAAAATACTTATAATAATAATTTAATATATTTTTTATATTTATAAATATTTGTACTTTGTATAAATTATGGTGTGTACCACAAAAGGACTGTTTTGTACAGCTATTAGGGAATGTTGAGGCATTTCCAGTTATATTCTGATTTTCAAAATATTGAAACAGCAATCGATTAACATTTTCACAGTTTCCTTATATTTTAAAGAATATTTAAAATACATTATGTACCAAATTTTATATACTACAATTTATGATCGGTAGTTTTTTATCCTAACTTTTATTTGAGGATTCTAATTCTCCTTGAAATTCTGCATAGAGCAATATGCTGTTCTGTGATGTTCATTTGATTAGGTTAGGTAATGGTATTTATGAAAAAAACTGATTTATGAAAAACTGAAAACAAAAAATGAGTTGCGGAATTTTATTAATTTATTTAAAACAAATGAATAACAAGTTGATAGTTAGCTGAAAAGTCAATTGGTTCGTGCTAAATTGTTATTTATTGTTACTGATCAAATGGTTCGTTACTTAACAGAAAAACAAAAAAATTAAAATTTGATTATTAGGGAACATGGGGAGAGACAGTGTACACAAGAAAAAGTACAATTAAATATGTTGCATATAATTGCAAGAAAATCCGCACAGCACTACACAAGTGTTGGCTGCTTGCTGATAATGAAATCAGTCAATCTTCTATTGTGAAGTACTTGAGAAACATAAAAGACATCCGTACAAAGTGACTTTATTTTATGAGTTGAACGAAGATGATCCTGATAGCAGAATTGAATTTTGTGACAATATGATGGTAAAGTGAAATGCTGATGTTTATTTTGCCAACTGTATTATCTTTTCTGATGAAGTAACATTTTATCTTAGTGGAATGGTTAATAAACAAATTTGTCGCTATTGGGCTCCCTAGAATACGCACTAGATGATGACGGCCCTGACCTAATATCCAGAAAAGTTTAATGTTTGCACTGGCATTGTTTGGAATATAATTTTACGACCTTATTTTATTAAAGGAACACTAAGAAGTGAAAAGTATTTGAAACTACTCAGAGACAATCTCGTTCTTATTCTAGTCGTATTTTACCCAACTCTCGACGACCTTAATGTTCCCAATAATGCTTTGTGGTTCTAGTGACATAAAGCACCCTCATCACTGTTCGGGATTATTTAAAGAAATTATTCCTGGACGCTGAATTTGGAGGTGAGAGGCAATTGAAGGGCCTGCACGATCACCTGACCTCAATCCTTTAGATGTTTGTGGGGTTATTTTAAGAATAAGTTCTACTATAACATACTACATGCCATTGAAGCCTCAAAAGAAAGAATTCGAAATGAAATTCTGGCGATCGCTCCAGAGATGCTTTAAAATGTTGGGCAGGAAATCATCATCGAGTTGCCTTCTGCCAACAAGTAAATGGGACCCAAATTGAACACTTAGCATGATAGTTTAATGATTTTTGAACTGACATATTATTTATTTAACGTTCTGTCAACTTGTTATTCATTTGTTATAAAATAAATTGACAAAAATTCCACAGCTATCTCAAATTCTCACATCACACAACCGCATAATGCTGTATGCAGAATTTCAGGGAGAATCGGAATTCTTAAAAAAATAGGGGTTGCAATTAAAAAGTTGCGATGACATCGTTGCTGAAAGTGGTGTGGGTAAAATATAAAACTAGTACCATCTGCAGATGCATATTGAAAAAAATCACCAGTCACAATTATGGGTTTTAAGAAAAGTTATGTGAATACTAGTTACGAGACATCTAATTAATGTTTTTGAATCATTTTTACTTGGCTTTTATACCATGTGTACCAAATTTGAAAGCTTTATCTCAAAATATGTGGCTGCTATCGCGATACTACAGACATGCCGACATATTTTTTCCATAAAGTTATGTTTTTTCATTATAATTCGTCGAAATTCATCCAGAAATGCAATAACAATTTTTAAATATTTTTCCCGATATTGTATCTTTCATTCATTATGTCTCTTCTGGTGGTACCACATTCACCAAATTTAATGTGTCACTTTAAATTTTGTTAAAAATCTTAATTGCCAAATTTGGGAATAATCCCGTTAGTATTCTTTGAGTTTTCGCGGATACACACATACACACATATATCCACACACACACGCATCGACAGACATCATTCGGAAAATAGACAGAATGGTTTCAGGAGGGTTCAAAACGTATATATCAATCAAAATGTCGAGGTCGAAAAAAATCACGATTATTATACTTCCTTATATTTATATTTATTTAGGTATAAGAAAGTACAGGGTTATTCATTATAAATTACCCACCCCTTATCATCGTTATTATTGCCTATAGAAAAAAAGTTTTAGATAAAAATTATGTGGTTATGATTGAATTTTATTAAAAGTACAGTAACGTGCAGATTTCAGGGGATACAAAAAAAATAATATTTTTTTAAATGAGATACCCTATATATTATTAAATTTTTGGAATAATCCTTTGTTCCTGATTGAAAAAGTATACCATATGTTATCCCTACCGTATACCGTTTTTGAGTTATTAAACGTCGAATATCTTAGTTAAACTAGTTACTGTAAATATAGAAAAGTTAACATTGTTAAAGTGAGCTATGAAAATGACAACTATTATGTTTGATAAGTGACATTTCTTTAATGAAAGAATCAAAATGATTTACAATGAGGAAGAAAAACTCCAAATATTTACTTGTTATATACAAAATAACAAAAATAAACGTGCAACAAAACATTGTATTATTTTTTAGAAAATTTTGATTGTAGTATAAATAATGCGGTCGATCAATTAGGTAAAAGTTATTCCAAAATCCAACGTACGTTAAAAAATAACAGCTACAGACCATATAAAATTTGACCCGTACAAGTTTTAACACAGGCTCATACAATAAAAAGGCTGGACTTTTGCTGCCAGATGATTCAAAAGTTGGATGAAGATCCCGATTTTTTTACTAAAAGATTATGGACTGTATGAATCATCCTTTTCTATGGCAGGAGTTTTTAATAGGAAAAATCGAAGGTCGTGGGAAAACAAGCACAACAGAAAAAAATTGGTAAAACAAATAAAAAAAGAAAAACTGTTATCGTTTGGTTTGAGATTTTCAGAAACGAAATTGTTCGGCCTATATTTTATGATTATACTTTAACTGGAGTTACCTATTTGGAAATAATTATTCCAGAAGCAGAAAATATTCTTTTGCAGAATTTTCCGGAAGCCGAACATGATGATATGATTTGGATGCAGCATAGTGTCCTACTCGTTCGAGATCATTTGAATAATGTATTCTCAATATGGATAGGAAATAATAGACCTATTAAATGGCCACCAAACAGTCCGGATTTGACCTCTATGGATTCTTTATTTTTTGGAGATTTCTAAAAGACATTGTCAATAATAATAATAATAATACTAGTATTCAAGTAATTAAAGACAGGATTCTACTTGAAATAAACAATCTGAATGTAAATAATGAAGCAATTTCCGGTGCAATTATAAATATAAGAAGACGTTATCAATTATGCATTGACAATAATGGTGGACACATCGAACACTCTTTATGAGATCATTTATTTATATTTAAATTTCCTAAATAAATCTTTATCTATTTTGTATAAATATTTGGTTTTTTCTTCCTCACTGGAATTCATTTTTATTATTTCATTAAAGAAATGTCACTTATCAAACATAATAGTTGTCATTTTCATAGCTCATTTTAATAATGATAATTTTTCCATATTTACAGTAACTAGTTTAACTAAGATATTCGACATTCAATAACTCAAAAACGGGATGTAGGGGTAACGTATGATATATTTTTGAAATCAGGAATAAACGATTATTTCAAAAATTTAATAATATACAGGGTATCCCATTTAAAAAAATATTATTTTTTTGTATCCCCTGAAATCTATATGCTATTGTACTTTTGATAGCATTTTAACAAAATTCAGTCATACCACACAACTTTTATTTAAAACTTAAACTTTTTTTTCCATAGGCAATAGTAACGATGATAAGGGGTGGTTAATTTATAATGAATAACCCTGTACAGGCAATATAACTAAATCAAAATAATTAAATCAAATAATGTATCTTCACGGAATGTAATATCTGAATTGTTTAATAAATGTAAATAATTTCAGAATATAAACATTTTATAGGACGGTGACTTTTGTGAAGATTCCAGTATATTAACCACAAATTTTAATCATTTTTTTAAAGATGCTTGAATGAAAATAATTGATAAAATAAATAATATTAATGTAAATAATAATATAAATAATTTTTACTTGTTTTGTGTCCACTATTGATCGATAGAATTTGAATTTTTGTGGGGTAGTTTTTGGACAGGAAATAAGACACGTTACTGAGATTAAACAGTAACGTGTTATATTTCCTGTCCAAAAACTACCCCACAAAAATTAATATTCTGAATACAAATAATAACACAAATTTTATTATCCGTACCAATTATCATTAATTTTTTCTTGAACCTATTGTATATGAGGAAACGTTAAATTTATTAAATAATAAACTGAAAAACAAAAACTTGTTGGGTCCCCACAAAGCACCCACCCACGTTTCTGTTGACGAAAATAATTTGTTGTATCTCGCAACCCATGACGTGTTTAGTTAAGTTTTTTTTTCTCAACGGGAACATTTTCAAAAATTTTAAAAGTAGCAAAGTGGTTCCAGTTCATAAATGAGAAGCTCCTCAATTTAAGGAAAATTATAGACCGACAACTGTCCCATCTTGATTCTCAAAAATATTTGAATATTGTTTTATATGGACCGTATGTTAAAATTTATTGGAAAATATAACATTTTTACAAAAAAATCAACATGGGTTTCGGGTTAATATGTTTCCACACACTACAAATCATTCATTTTACGATCAACTGATCGAACATATGGAAGCAGGCGAATGTCCTCTTGGGATATTTTATGATTTCAGCAGGGCATTCGATTGCATCAATCATATGAATCTTTTATCTAAACTCTATTCTTATGGTATACGTGGTGTGGCATATGAATGGATGGCCTCATTTTTGAACAACTGCAAACAGTATGTTAACTTAACATATTTGTGTAATGCTGGTATGAATACAATTAAATCTGAATATGTAAATATAAATTTCGGAGTTACACAAGGCTCTGTATTGTGTTTATTTTTAAAAACAAATAATTTCATCTTAAATCATCCAACAAATATGAGGCAAAAAGGTCGTTTTCATATTTCTTTTTGTAAATACAAAATAACTTCAAATATTTTAAATATTTTTAATGTTACAAAAAAAAAATTAAATTGTCAATAAAATTAATTACATTTAAAAGAGAATAAAATAGATACCTCATAGATAAGTGTTTTTACAGTTTAAAAGACTTTTATGGCAGTAAAGTAATATAGGCGGTGTGTAGCTAGTAAGTCTATGACTGACAATTCCTATACAAATGTACTTTTTGCCTTACAGGAAAATAAAAGTTTCGTATGCCCTAAGCAGACGGAGAGACCCAGAATGACCGCATTCTGCATTTGGCCTGCCAGCCACTCGGCTGATTTTGGCAGGTCGGTATGGTCTTTAGTCCGAGAGCAGCGTAGGCTGTATCCCATCAGCTTCTAATTGCCGCGGTGAGACTGCGGCTGGCAGTTCATCCAGCTGATGGGGTGCTCTTACGTAACCTGTCCTGCGCAAGAAGGATACCTGATCTCTCAAATGTTGCTGGGAGATGGCGCGGTGTTCTAGGTGCATGATACATCAGGTATTATGTAACCGCACCATGTATCCCTTGCTCTCAGGTTCGCTGCTCTCGTAGCAGATCAGCAAGTCATCCCTTAGTTTCCCGGTCCGTTTAAAGCGTCCGTGTCTATAGCCTGTGTCCTCAACATTGAGAACTTCCGCTGGGTCTCTTCCAAGCTTTCTCTGACCCCCATCCGATTGAGGTCGATCGGGCCCTTCCTCTGCGTGTCCTAGGAACCAAAGGTGTTCAGGTATCAGGGTGGTTAACCTTTATACTCTATGGCCGACATTAGTCAGACAGAGATTTCTTTGTTTATATGAAAAATCTGTCTCTGCCTGTCCAGGGTGCACCGCGAGGAGGTTACCAGTCTGACATTTTTGCACCTCTTATTATTATTAGTGGCACTTATCGCAAAACACACCTTTTTATAAAGCTAAATTTTAGCAATAACATTTCACTTATCATCAACATATTACTAAATATATTTATCTTTGCAGCAAATACAGAGTGGGCCAGATTTTAATCGGGAAACTTAGAGAATCGATAGAATACGTCAAAGTAATATGAATTTGTCTAAACTTATAACTAAAAATGCTTAGTTTTCTAGATAGAGGGAGCGTTTTTCCGGAAATAATTGTGACATTGTTATGAAATTCAGAAGGTTGTGTACATCTCGAACCATAGTTTTCGCATCTCCATTCATAATAACATTAATAGAAAAATGCAAAACCATGTAATTTTTTAAAATTTCTCAATTAACAGCTAATTGATAAGTATAAGGGATGAATGATTTTGAAATGAGTTTAACTAAAAGACGTTGCATCCTGTCAAAAAATTTAAGAAAATTTTTTGTGCATTAATAACAGTAAACATCAAAAAAGAAATAAAAGATAGCTTAGGTCAGTGGTGTCTGTTTTTTTGGGACGAATATTTTCGACACCCCCCGTCACGCTTCTGGTTGGAATGGGAAGATGAAAACTATGGTGAGAAGTGTACTAATGTACGCAACATTCACCTACCGAATTTAATAACAATATCTCAACTATTTCCGGAGAAATATGGAAAAAACTGAAAATAAATAAAACCTCAACGTCTTTCTATCTAGAAATTTATGCATTTTTAGCTATAAGTTTATATGACAAATCCATATTAACGTGTTTTATCGATCCTTTAAGTTTCTCAATTAAATCTGCCCCACTTTGTATATTGTGAAGTTCCAACAATTTATAAACATCAAAATTAGTGATCTATGCATTTATTCTCTCTTTTACATTAATTTGATGTCCCTAATTGGTAACAGTAATCGACCTCATTCGAAGTAATGTCAATTTTCAAATTAGATTTAATAAATTTATTTCATATAAGTTTTCCTCGTTTTTCAGCAGCGCCATAAACCATAATTTCATTTGAAAATTGCAAATTTTAAAAATGTAGTAACGTTTTCTTAAAGCTAGATAACTTAATGCTTGTGTTTACGACGCCGCGGTTATACTATTTCGCATACGCCTATGTGTGAGCCTAGTATAACTTCAGTGTCTACTGTAATAACGAACGCTTGAATTCACCACGAGAGGCGGTAGTGAGGGTAAAGTAAATGTCACTGAACGTTAATGTTTATTATGGCTTTTTAACGCGGGTTTTTAGTGTTTTTATAAAAATTAGCTGAAAAACATCTAACCCAATGATGACAGAAGGAAAAGTAGTAATTTACTTGCTCAATAGGGAAATTATTGTACCTATCAGAGGTGTCTTATATCATTAAATTTAGGTTAAATCAACCATGAGCATGATAAAAACAATGAATGTGCATGATTATTACTTACGATTTTCTGTAGTAGGCTCTTTTGGCAACGCATAATCGTCAGGATTAAAATGTTTCTTACAAACACACGAAGGAGTAAAGTTATCCCTGCGAATCGCTACCAACCACTGTTTTACGCAAGTTTTGTCTCTCGGAAACATATGGTCACTGCATAACACTGAGGTATAATTAACACGTTTTTTATTTACTGCTGTACGAAATAATTATAATAAAACACTATAAACTTTTTCCCCGCCTAACAATAACTTTTGACAGCTACCTTACTCGCAAGTGGCGACACTGGTGAGCCTAAATACGGCAGCCCTCATTAAAATATTATGTTTACATCTAGTCGTGCAATGCAAAAGACTTCAGTCTAAAATAGTGTTGATTGAGTTTGACAGGGATGTCTTAAATAAATAATTATATTATATTTTGTGGTCGGTCCGCAATATAATTAATAATTAATCCAGTCAATCGTCATCAGTCGTATTTTCATTATTAATGTGATATGTTCTTTTGTGTCTTTGAAATAGGTACTGTATGTATTTCGTATTGTTGTTGTTGATAAAGACTTAGTTATTTAGAGGTTTGTTTCAACAGGGACATTCTGGCGCGTACACGGATACATCCGTAAATAAACTTGTGGGCATGCCTGATTCATCTACTAGTACGAGAATGTGTCAAAAATTGATCTTTGTAGGAACATGTAAATCTTTATTATCTAATGGTAGGATGACTTTTTAATTGCGATACTTGGGATAAATATTGAAGTGTTCAAAAAACGTCAAAAATCCTCATATTACTGGACTGTTTCTTCTGTATGAAAAAGTTAGAAATAATTACATTTCAAAAATTATTAACAATATAAAATAATTACCAATAAAGTTGCTATTTTTGGTACGAGAATTTCCTAATAGGAGAATCTCTTCATCATAAAATGAGTATGATATTGCCGAGTCCACATCGACTTGTAAGTCGCTCATATAATGAAATTTATGCTCACTTTGAAACTTAACATGTTAATGTTAAATTTTAAAATAATATGCTTATATTTAAATTAACTTAAATATGTAGAATATTTCAAGAAAACAGACACAAAACATCAAAAAACTAACCTGATTCAATTATTGTAATCTAAATTTAATTATAACCTAGATTAAAGCAAGTTGTCAACTTGTATCCCCAACGTAAAACACTGCTAAATTAAAAAAGAAACCCAGTCAGCATGTGCTGATAAACAGTTCATGGTATGAATGAGGGATAGATTTGACGATCTCCTAACTCGTTTATGTATGCGTCCGTAAGATTGTTGGAACGCTTTTCGGACAGTCCCTCGGGATTGTCAGTGGCACTGTTGAAACGGTACCTACATTTAAAACGCGCATGCGTCTGAAGTCCATTTGAAAAACAGAGTTGCTGTAGGAACAAACCTTAGGTTTGTTCGTAGAGATGATTTGTGATAGTTTTGTGACTATAGAGATGCAATTATTATAAGAGCTCTGCAATCACACACATTCTGATTGAGCACACGTCTACAACAATGTGCGCAAGCTTCTGACAGTTTCAAACGGTTGGAAACTGCTCCAAGAACTAACCTAATGTGCCGTTGAAATTTTAACATTTTAAAGGTAAGTTTCCCTGTTTTTATTTTATTTCTGGTACGTGTTTAATATATACCTAACCTATATCTATATAAAAATTTCAAAGCAATTGCATAGTTACATAATTATTCTGTATTTTTCAAGAAATGTATTATTTATTGGTATCTTTTTTACATTCTATAAAATTTCTTCGTAAATATTTAGTAATTTTTTGTTTTAGTTGAGTTGTCTTGTATACAGAGTTTAAAACAAGATTGCTATTGAATTCCTAGATTGTGAAAAATTATTACCATTTAATTTGTACTGATTGATTACGTCATTACATATTACTTGGCATCTATATTGAATAGTAGAGGCACTGCAGGGCAAATAAGTGAATTGAATAAGGCCTCAAATAAATATGGAGTCTTTATGAATGTCCTCTATTTTAAATATACACCAATAACATCTGTTGAAATTGAACATTCGTTTTCGTTTAAATGGATATTTGCAGATAGACGGCGGATTTTAACAGCAAAACATATGGAGCAACTTTTCATAATATGCTTTGCTTATAAGAAAGCAATAACTAACTATGAATAAGTGTGCAGGGCAGTGAAAAAAATTATTGTTGTAAACGTCTAGTGCCAATATACTTTCACCCAGATAACCATCAACATCCAATGGATATCCATTTTGTATCCATTAAGTGTCCCTACGTCCAGGGACATTAAATGGATATCCAGTGGATATTAAATTCTTGATGTCCAATGGATATAGATTTACCTGCAGTACAATGGATATCCATTTTGTGTCCATTAAAATGTCTCGATGTCAGAGACATTTAAATGGATATCCATTGGACTGCAAGTAAATGGATATCCATTGGACAGCAAGAAGTTGATATCCACTGGCTGTCCAGTTTGAGTCCAAAATTTTTATATGTTTTCATGCAAATTATGCCCCCTTGCGTATCGTACGTAATTGCAAATGCATAACAACCTTTCATATTTGTTAACCAACTAATAAAGTTTAACACGTTGAAGCGATCGTGAATGTATTTTATATTATATTCATTATTTAATCCGAGTATAAACACGAATTTTAATGGTATAGCATAAAATTTGCACCATTTTTCAAGACTTGCAAATGTGTTTCATTTAAACATTGGCGCCATTTGGACGAAAGTTGTTCACCACACATTCGACCACTCTCTCGATCTTGATAGGTGCATTGTCGCTTGATTCTAGTCTGGCGATACGACACATTGCTTGCTCTTTTCATTTAATAAATAGAGAAAGGATGAAGTGGTACGCTTACGTCTTTTATCTATTCAACCGGCCATGATTGACTTTTACGCAGGAGTTACGTTATTTCACTTAGTACACGCCGTCCGCTGCACTCATTTTTATTATTTTAAAGATTTTCAGGATTTTGTTTATTGACGCTGGTGGTTGTGAGTTTTTTATTTGTTCTAATAATTGTTCTTGGTTGTAAACAGTTGGGAAGGTTAAAAGTAATTAGATACATATTGCTATTGTGGAAGCGTATTACTGTAAGTACCTACTAATTTTTTCGTGATTTATTACACAATATGAAATAATACAGTTCTATATATCGTTTGCTTAGACTACAAACTCAAAACAATCTTTACAAGAGACACAAAAAACTGAATATCTTCATTGTTCAATTCATGGACCGAAACTAACCTCATTCTGCTATAGGTATTCTGTGTAACACTAAAAGTAGAATAACACTATTTTTTTGCTAACAGTTTTGTTAATTTAGCTTTCGTCTGATTGACAAAATGTAATTTACACCACTTTTCCCATTTAAAAATAGAAGAAAACAAAGATGACAGTTTTCCCATTAAAAAGAAAATAAAGCTGCGAGAGTTTCTGAATGTAATACCTATATATCTGTTATTTTTTTAGAAATAACCACCAAATTCTAAACAAAGAAGGGAAGAGAAGACTTTCATTGAGCTGTGTAAGTATTAATATGATATAAATTTATTTAAGTGCTATGTGCCTCAAACGATCGATTTGCATGTTTTGTACTTTTTGCATTTCTCGTGCCAACGATTTTCTATATATCCATCTTTCTCTGGTAGCCCCGTCTTAGACTAGAAATTTTTTCATTAGTTCTCTAGTACCTAAAATATTTGTAAATTTTTACAGCAGTTGGAGAATTTATTTTAAAATATTAATAAACTAGTGTAAATATTTAAAAATTAAAAAATATGTCTGGACTTCATGTTTCTTATATAGTACTTTTGTTTTATATTGTAGGTTTGGAGTTTTACGCAAGCAGATTCCTGGGCGTTTTAATGTGTTAAATAATATTGATTTTTTAAATTTAATTATTAGATACTTATTCAAATTCAGATATGCCTAAAATTACCAGAAAAAATTACCGTATTGCAAAGTTAACG
Source organism: Rhamnusium bicolor (assembly GCA_029963845.1). Classification (NCBI taxonomy): domain Eukaryota; kingdom Metazoa; phylum Arthropoda; class Insecta; order Coleoptera; family Cerambycidae; genus Rhamnusium; species Rhamnusium bicolor. The sequence continues at coordinate 436,849 of JANEYF010002106.1, forward strand.
TCTGAAATTATTTTGCAAAGTGAATGTGCAAATAATATAAACCTTAGCAAAAGAAGTACCATTATTCATAATGATTTGGATTTAGCCTCACGGTCATCTCAGAGTTCTCGTGTTTCCGTAGAAAATACTAGCTCCGATAATACTTACTTGCATGTAAGTGATTCAGATTCGAAAGATGATGTGTCACAACCTAACATAAACCAAAATATTTCTATTGATGAAAGTGAAGAAAACATTTCTAATGTAGTTTTAGAAGAAAACATAAAAAACTAATGATAATATTGCTTTAGAATTAGGTGAGTGGGCATTAAAATTTCACATGTGGCATTAACAGATCTTCTGCAGTTTGTTTTTGTTTCTTGTATACAAATAACTTTCTTGATTTAAATTGACCCTACGTTTATAACGCGTATGTAGGTTCAAGGCCGCGTGTTTTTTAAGCTGTTTCGATGCTAGATTTTGCTGGCGGACATAAATTAATGATCAAATAATAACTAAATTTCGTATAGTCTGCTTGACTACTTCTTTACGAATAATAACAGCTGTTTTGTACAAGGAACTTCATTTTGGAATGTATTTTTTTAGATGCAGCTCACGAGACACAAACTAGAAACAATAAAGAAATTGAAACAAATATAAGGAAGTGACTGCGCCGGGCCAAGGAGAGGAAGAAGGCAGAAATGTAGAAGGAAGCAGTGTGGAGGCAAATAAAGGACGTAATAGTTTTGTCTGGTGTTATTACTTTTTAAATAAAACAATTTTTTTTAATTTTTACCCCGTGTAATTTTTCTATGTAAACCATTTTTCCTTTCACTTTGATAAAGGATGTCCAGAAATTAGCTTGCAATATTTTACCAGTATCTTCTACAAGCAAAAATAAGGAAAAGTTTCTATAAACATAGGTCCAAAATTGCTTCCAACGGGAGCCACAGCACCCTAAAAAATATTTTCAGGGGCTCACCTTAAGGGGGCTGTGGCTCCCTTCGGAAGCATTTTTTGACCTATGTTTATAGAAACTTTTTTCTTATTTTTGGTCGTTGAAGACGCTGGTAAAATATTGCACACTAATTTCGGCATACACCCTGTATATGGACATGCTTTGGATGTCCAATGGACACGAACTGAATGCACTCTGGATGTCCAGATTGATTTGTACTGTCATGATTTTATGGACTCGGTTTGGACCTCTTTTGGATGTCCAAAATTGTGTCCAGAGTTGTGACAAACTGGCACCCGATGGATATCCAATGGACTGAATTTGAATGCAATTTGGATGTCCATTGTACATCCTAGTTTTTATAGTGATTCATCCACTGGATGTCCATTGGATGTTTACTGGACTAAGTTGTGCTATTTGGGCATATTACTACCTCCACTAGTCATTTTTTAGAATCTCTGCACTACAATATAAACTATTGAAAGATATTAATTTGCAGTAATAGAAAAAATATTTGGTTTTAACTGGTATATGAATTAATAACAAATATTCCCTTGTGCTGACTCTATTTTTGACGTCATGACTCGCCGACATTCGAACTCTAGTAATAAGTTATAGTTTTTATACCCAGGAATAGCTGCCTGTTACAAGAGCAAATATGTGTTACTTTATTATTTTTTCTGGGAATAAAAATAACTTATTTGTTCAGGAAATTACTGGATAAAGAAATGTGGGAAAAGACTTGCTTACCAAACTTGCCATTTTTATAAAAATTGTTTAGGTAAAAACCTTAAATGTAGAGAGCCTAAGTATATTTTAGATGCAAGAGAGTTAAGGAAAAAGACCAAAGAAGAAAATTTAAAGAAGAACGAGGAAATGAAACGGGAATAGAAGAAAAAATAGGTGGAAACAAAAGAAAAATAGAATTGGAAAATAAAATTTTCTTCTTTTGCAAAGGCCTCAGTCATAGTTTCAGAAAATTGGCCCTACAGATCTTTCGGGGAACAAAGATTCACTTTGGGACCGTATATAAAATGCATGGGACAATATTGACATTATAAATTGTCAACGTTTAATTGAATTCATGCAGAGGCGCTTAGAGACTAGTCGAAATGATGGAAGATGAACTAGTTATTAACACATTATCAGTTATTTTTATATATCAACAAGTAAAGATAATATAAAGAATATATAGCTAAAAATATTTGTTGCATTGTTTGGTTGAATAAATTGATAAAAAGTGATTTTTCTTTGGCAAATTCCCTTTCTTCCTAACGAAATATGATGTAAATTAAAATAAATGCAAACAATTTGGCATAACTGTATGAGAATTATGTATAAATTATAGAATAGCCCTCATAATGCAAGTCTGTACCTTAATGGTGTGGAAATCGACGTTGTTGATAAGATCAGAGATTTGGGGGTTATTCAGTCAAAAAACTAAATTTTGAGAGTCATATTGTTCAACAGTCACTCAAAAATCTTGGTTTTATATTGAGAACAACGAAAAAGATTCTTCCATTATAACTATGTTTAATTCTGTAGTTGGACCTATTTTAGAGTACAGTTTCAGAGTGTGGAACCCTATGTACGATAAACAAATTAAAAAGAATTGAGTATGTCAAAAAAAAATTATTAATACCATTAATTATAGATACCATAGATATCGGCACCATTTCTCATATGATAGTAATTTATCTTTTTACAAAATGGAACGTTTGAGTCTTAGGAGGAAGTTTTCCGATATCTTTTTTGGCTAAAAAATGTTTAACAATCTCGTAGACTCCACATATTGTACAGACTTTGTTAATATTAATTGTTGACTCTATTATATTCGAAAGAGACATGTTTTTTATCGTAGAAATTTCACAACAAATTATATTTCTAATTCTCTTTTACTAAGATGTATGCAAACCTCAAATACTATTTGTGATAAACTTGACTTTTAATTATAGCAACATGTCTTTCAAAATTCAGTTGAGAGGCGACATCAGATATTTTTTAAAATAATAAACAGACGAAAAATGAGGTTACTCTTTTTTTTCGTAGCTGAAACTTGCTAGAATTAACATTAATGAATGAACAAACCTTACAAATTACCTTAAAAATAACTACATTTGACGCTCTATTTGATTTTGCGCTTAGTGATGTTACAAAACTTATTTGTTTTTTATTTTAAATAAAAAGAAAAAAAATAAAAAAAAGACGTATTTTATTTTTATCTCTAGTTTGCAGTTTTCAAATAAAAGAAAATGGAACAATACCCCGAGCATGGGACATTTAATTCATATCCATTGTATATATATATATATATATATATATATATATATATATATATATATATATATATATATATATATATATATATATATATATATATATATATATATATATATATATATAATATATATATATATATATATATATATTTATATATATATATATATATATATATATATATATATATATATATATATATATATATATATATATATATATATATATATATATATATATATATATATATATATATATTTATATATATATATATATATATATATATATATATATATATATGTTTATTGGCTTTAAAGAAATACTTGTGACCCACCCAACGGCCCACCTTTAAATTTGAGCCACTGGTGTTGGCATAACTGGCTGGGCAAGATTGACAGCTCAGTCTCATAGAAAAACACGAATGTTATGAGCGTTATGGCCATCAGTTTTATTTATGTTCTCCCTATTTGTATACTATTAACTAATAATAATCAGTGCTAGAATATTGAATCCTTTGTTAAAGAAAGTCAGAAGTACTTTTTGAATAAATATTGCAGTTGATGTCTTTAATATTATTAATGTATTGCCGGTCATTTTACAAATCTCAGTACAAATAATTCATTAAACCGAATTTCACTTTTTTTATTACGTATACGTTCTACAAAGTAGGTAGGTATGCTATTAAAGTCATTTTAAAGAAATGTAAAATTCCGACCTCGGACCACGTTATTTTTTTACACAGGTTGGAATGGAAAACAAAATCAAAAAATTACATTTAATTATGCGCCTGTCAGCCAACCATACAATTGGTTGGCTGTGCCCTTGACGAAAATTTTATGAACCCCTGAATTGGGATTGAAACGTTTCCTCGTGTAATTTTAGTAAAATTTATGTTGCCATCTAAAAGACGATGCCAAAACTAAATGTCGCCAGTTTATATACAACTGTAAATACATGACATTGTCTTCTATTTGAGGAATCATCACGAAAACGGAATACCATTTACACTTTTCTTTGAATTACGTAAAATAATAGTACATACATTAAAGGTGGTAGCTAGTGGATTTGTTTTATATTTTTTTGCATATTTTCCGAAAAAATAATAATTAATAAAAAAGCCTTAAAATTTACATGCGCTGGTGCCCTCAGCATTTTAAGAACAAATTGGTATACTGGTAATTACAAATAGTTGCCAGGTTATCAATTTCTTTCCTCAAAAAGAAATCAGGGTGAATCGCGGTATCGAAACCGCAAGCCATAACCAAGAGTTACTTTTATCATTTCTGTCATTTAATAACTGACCTGTTAGCTTCTTCATACCTATTTTAAACTTTTCTTTTGCTTTTGCATCCATGTTGTTAAGGTTTATGCCACTGACATCTGTATATGGGCTCGTTGACCATTGGCGTCTTTTATTATATCTTGACATAATTCATCTAGTATTTTACTGACCAAAATTTTGACAAACATTTTTAATAGTGACAATTCTGAGAGAATGATACGAATTGTGCTACTCAGCATGCTCCATTTGTAGGCTGAAATAGTAAATATTAATCATATGTGCGTTATATAAATATATAAACACAACATAAATTAGACAACCCCCAAGCTTCACAGGCGGGGATTACACTGATGAAAAATCACGGACACGCAACCACTTCCTTTGACTTTGTCAAGGCAAAACCGGGATTTCAATCCGGGAGTCGGCAGGTAGGAAAACCAGCTACGTTTGTCACATAAAGCTCTGGCTCACTGCGCTACCGAACTCGATTTATTTTTAATATTAACGACATTCTAAATGAAATAAATTGTTTAATTTAGTATGAGTATTATTTATAAGTACCCACAAGATAGTCGCAGAGAGGGACAGGCAGATATACAGATATATAGAGAATAATCAAATCAGAATGGATTTAGAAGTGTCCAAAATGAGTATGTCAATTTAAAAAATGTAATACGGGTTTTTAATTTTTGCATATCATTGTACTTTTTAACTGAACATAAAACTTAATCTTAAGGAACATTTTGCTCTATATTTGTAGTAAAACGGATTTTATCTAAAACATGAAAGTTTGCAAAACTCTAGCGAATATGCTGTATAACGCAATGACCCAATTTCAGCAGGAAGAATTCTATGGTGCCATAAAATATATCTATTAAATTTAAGTGTAACAAATGTTATAGTTTTAAGAAAACTGTCGACCATAGACAATGAATTATTCGATATTTGAATCAGTACTGTTTTTGTTCGAATATAATATACTTACTTTTTTAACTTTTCAACATCAAATAAATAAAGTAAGAAAACGCTAAGAAAAAATGATTGCATTAGAATTAGAATTTTTTATTGACCAATTTTGATACAATTTGTATATATGGTAAGTCATATAAGAGAATGTATTGCATAATATAAAATGAATAATGTCTTATATAGAGTAAAAATTAAATATACGAAATGCATGAAATATAAATTATGTATACATAATATAGATTTAAATAACAAACGTTAAATAACAAACAAATATAAATGAGAAAAAATACAAAAACCACTAAAAAATGAAACAAACAACCAAGTGTCAAATTAATATTACATTAACATATGTACACATATACACATATATACATATACAAAATACACATATACATGCGCATACATGAATATAAATATACTTAAATGACCTCAGCGTTTCCTACGTAAAAGGTCCTGTAAACTGTAGAATGCACATTTAAGTAACATTTTGAATTTTTTTATAGTTTTGCATTTGCCTGATATCAAGAGGGATACTGTTAAATAGCAAAATGCAGTTATAATGAGCAGAATGTTTGTAATTTGCTGTGTGGTGTGTAGGAATGCTAAATAGTTCTCCATGCCTTGTAGTTTAAGAATGATATTTTTTCCTTTGTGTAAATAATTCCATATTTTTCATTGTACATGTCAAACATTTTTATATAAATATACAGGGCGAAGCTGGTATTTTTTTGTTCTTAATATATTTTTACAACTCTCGTTATAATTCATGTGAAATATAAGTCTCATAAGTCTTTTTTTGACTAATAAAAACTCTATCTCTGTCCTTTGAACTACTTTATGCAATAATATTATAAGAAATTGTGAATACGTATTATACGCCCACTAATCCTGCTTCATCTAGTGTAGTTCTCATTTGTAATACAGCAAAATAGGCCTTATTAAGCTGAGAACATACATGTTCGATATGTTTGCTCCATGATAGTTTGTTATCCAGATAAGTGCCAAGCAATTCTGTATTCTGAGACAAAATAATATAATCATGCAACACTAAACCATATGGTAATTGTTTTTGCCATCCAAAATTTATAATTACTGTTTTGTTTTCATTTAAGATCAACCTGTCTCTCTGTGTCCAAATTTTAACCTCCCAAAAGGTTTGACTAATAAGTGAGTGGAGTTCATCTATTGTGTCTGCCGATAAAGTTACAGTTATATCGTCAGCAAACATTGTTAGATAACCGACGATTAAGTGAGCTGGCAAATTATTGACATATAACATAAAAGGTAGTGGTCCCAAGACCGAGCCTTGGAGAGCTCCATATTTTAAATCATATGGTTCCGACTTCACAACACTAAGTTAAATGTCTTCCTTTCCATGCAACTATTTATCCATGATAGTAAATTGCCTCTTATTCCTATAGTATAGAGCTTTTGTTCAAGAAAGTAATTGTTTACTGTATCAAAAGCTTTTGACAAATCGAACTTATTGAGACAACATACTTGCCCCTGCCTAACAAATGTTTACTTGGTTTAGTAAAGTAGAGTTGTGTTTCTGTTGATTTTTCAGCCGTAAAACCATGTTGAAAAACTTTAAGAATATTATATTTTTTGCTGTAACATATGATTCTATTGTAAACAATTCTTTCAAATAGCTTGGAAATAGCGCTTAATATAAAAATTTGCTGATAGTTTTCGATTTCCTCAGGTGGTCCTTTTTTTAGTATGGATACTACCTAAACTTGCTTAAATATGTCAGGAAAATAACCCTGGTTTATAGACATATTGAACAGGTGTACTAATTGAAATATTATGCCTTCCCTGATTGTTTTTAATATATTCACGGTTATGTCATCACACCCAGCAGATCGTTTATTTGTTAATTTATCTATAGTGACATTTATTTCTTCTGGAGTATTAATTGGTGCAAAATATATTAAATGCTCTTTATATGTTGAAATACTGCACGGTAAAGATAAGTTAAAACCAAAGTGCTGACAGTTTATTTTAGACATTCATTTCCAATTTAATGTTTGTTAGTATACAGGGTGATCGTGTGATCTAATTTTTGGAACGTGTTTTTCTTATTACAAACTTTCACAGATGATTGCAAATTTTCAAGAAAATAATATATGAACATACATATATTCTAAAATCACTGTTACTAAAATACGGAAATTTTAATGTTACCTGAATTTAAATCTTTCCATTTTTTCTTCAACAATGTTGTGTAGCAAATTTTCAGTTTTATCGTATACACAATGCACAGTGCATCAAATGTTCAATATAGCTGGACAAAATCCAAATTTTCAAATATCCCCAATAATGACCATTTTCATCCATGAAGCTTCTTCGGGTCCCCGTGACAATGACCACCACTCAACAAGTACTTTCTGCAACAACGAATTCTCTGATACGTGCAGATTATGGCATGTTTTTGATGCCCATGGTCTTAGTTGTGGGAGCGTGGTAGAAAGGTGATGATATTGATTGTGTGCCTTGAAGTTAAAATAAATTGTACTGTGTGAAGATATGGATCCAGGTACGTATTGTTTATTTTTTGTTACTAGGGGTTTCCGATATCAATTATAATCAGCAGGCCATGAATATAGGAATGATGGTAGTGTTTAAAATATGGGTATTATTTAACGAGGGTAAATCGGATAAATTCGGATGCACTAAATGTATCTGTTTTATTCCATGTTTGTAGATTACGGCAATATCCATATATACTGCCAAAATGTGCCTATTCACTTAAAAAATGTATTTTTTAAACAAGTATCTGACGAATGGTGGCCAGGAGTGCAGGTGATAGAATTTTGACCCAGGAAGTGATAGAACTATTAGCTGAACTAACTGTAATTTTTAGCGAAGTAACAAGGAAGCTGGAATTTGATTTGGATACAATTCGATAGTGATTGAATGTTTTACGTACATCTCGTGTAAATTTATATTGTCTAATAAAACCAATATCGTTCATTATATTATGTTTATTAACACATTATTTACTCGATAAACAATAATTTAATAAACTGTCCAACCGTATTCTTAGACAGGCTGTTTTATTTTTAATTCTTCATTTTGATATCAAATTCGTAATTCGTGATCTCAAAAACTACTTTTGAACGCACATTTTATATTTTCTAATGCTATTTACGTATTGTCCAGTTAGATTGGTCATTTGACACACTGTGCAGTGACGTATATGAAAGAGTAGTATGAGGTAATCTGGACAAAACGGAATTGTTTATAATATCCCCCAAAGAGTTATACAATTAGTTCAATTTCAAAATGTAGTCCGATTCTCCCTTAATTACGGGTACAAAGCTTTAACGAATTAACACACTTTAATTATTAAAATCCAAGTATACAAAAACTATTTCTTATAAAAATTATTTTTAATGCACGTCTTCTAAGACCAGTGTATGCTTGACATTATCCAATTAGGAATTATTTGATTCGTAACATAACCCTGAGGTTTACTCTTATTTGATTGGAAGAAAATACCTCCGACAATTATTTTTTTCTTGGGATGTAATTTCAACTATGCGTACAAATTGCTTTATGCGCCTCTAAAGACAGAATCCGATAGTTGCAAGTTACTAGGCTTTAGGGGCCACTGCCCCACCCTACGATATCTCGACCTGCACCACCCTACCCAACCTTACTCCCTATCCAATCCTACCCTAGAGTAGGGTAGGGTTGGGTATTCCATTCTATTCTGTTCTATTCTATTCGATTCTTCAGTTCAGGTGAAGGAACATTTTAAAATACAATTATTGAGGAATTATCAGAACTACCCCCCTCTAATTATAGGAGGGGTTGATTAAATGAATGTTTCTTCAGTTGTGATAGCAAATAAAAATATATAAATTTTAAAGAAAATGTTTTTATTTTTTAGATTTTTGACATATTTAACCAATCCTTTTCTACAGCATTTATATTAAATACTGGATATTGGCCATTCTTCTCTACTGTTAGAGGCCAATGTCTATGTATATGTGGTCGTTTTGGAATATACTGTAGACATATAAAAAGTGAGTATCATTGGATAGATATGCAGCCTATAGAAAATGAACAGGGATCGACCAAATTCTTTCCAAGAGTTCATGGAACTATTTATCCAAAGGTAAAAAAAATATATGTTTCGTTATATCTGCATATAAAATTTGTTATAATGCATAATAACTACAAATTGTAAGTATTGTGCCAAATAACTCAATCTAATAGGAGAAGGGTGAAATATTTTTTTTAAATAAACTGGACAAAAGAAGAGTATCACACTGAAAGAAATTCGTTACAAATTTTGGTTATTAGAATATTACGAAAATTATAACATTATTTATAGTGATATACCTATTAAATTGTTTGCAATATTTGTAGTAATTAATATTTACGCATTTTTTGACAATTTATATAGAAAAATAATGTTAACATTGATAACTTGCAAGAAAAGTATCTTGTCAAAACAAAGTTTGAAAATTTACAGCAATAGTACATTACGTCTTGTCTAATTTATTTGGTGTATTTTATATTTATGTATCAAGGGAGAGAAAAGCCAAGGTGTAATGTGATGTCCAAGGGCTACAAATACATCGGAAGAAAATCTCGTTCTCTATCGAGGTGTATAAATACATACTATTTTTTCCACGACCGGGAGTAAAAACACTTAATTTCATAAATAAAATATTGTAATAAATCCGAACTATATCATAATATTTAGTTGAGCTGTTTCAATGTAACTTATCATGACAACAGTGTTAAGGTCAAAAGTTGGCTTTTGACCAAGAATAACCGCAAGAAATCTTTGAAGCTGCCAGTGTATACAAGTTTTCCATCCTATGGGCCCAATATTCTATGTTAAAATCCTGTGTGTGATGGTGGATGACAACATAAATATAGATAAGTAAAATTGCAAAGCTGGTGGCATTACTAAAGAAATATTCTGATGGATCAAATAAAAGGGAATGAAATTAAACACTACCGGTAATACAACCCTTGTATCCCTGAAAGTACTTCAAGGTACCTTGTGCGGGGGAGGGCTACACATTTAGATACATTGGACAAACACCCAATAACCGAGTATGCTAGGATTATTTTCTGGTTTAGAAAAAATCCTAGGTCCTCAACCGTGGATCGAACCCGGGTCTTCGGGGTGAGAAGTAACTATTCTTACCACTCGACTACGAAGCCACCTGCCTTTTACTCCAAAGAAGAAACTCCGCAGGGAATTTGTTTGCAATTTTTTGTTTCCAGGGATGAGATGATTTTTTTTCCTTACGGGTTGCGGTTTTGACTACCCGCTGTACTGAAGCTTAAGCTTATTGTACCCCATAGTCTCATTACTCCATAAGACCCGTTCTATTCCAGAAGGCGAGGATACAGTTTATGGGAGCTCTGGCTATCTCTTCCGGGGTTAAAAGTGGTCCCTCGAAGTGTGTTAGTCTCATTGCCGTTAGGGCTGGGCATTCGCATAAGATGTGGTGGGGAGTTTCTTCCTCTTCACCACACATCCTGCAATCTGGATTGTCTTTCACCCTTATATTGGTTAGGTGTTTGTTTAGTGTGCAGTGTCCTGTTAATATTCCCACTGCACACCTCAGCTGTTTTCTGCTCAGCTTTAGCATTTCGTTGGTCCTTGCTCTAGATATTTCTCCGATGATTTACTTCTGTCCCAATTTTGACATCATTATGCCGATTTCTACTGCCGGGCGTTTAAAAACTATTGACACTGTAAGCTTTAACTTAAAAACAACGGCATCATCGGTTCATTTCGAAAACTAGAACTCTAATAGAAAATACACCAATGGCAAAGAAAATATATTGGGAGATTTAATTGGTACAGTTTTGCGAATTAAATAGAAAAAAAGACAACTTAACATATCGCTTACAAGGTGTAAGCGACATGTTAAGTTGCCTTTTTTTGGCCCACCCTTTACATTATACATGTCACGAAATGACAAATAATTAGTTAACTTTTTTAGGACTATGAAATATTGATAAAGCCTGTGATTGATGAAGCTTACGGATACACTATTTCCATTACCTTAAATCTACAGTACAAGAAGGCAGAAAGAGGAAGACCTCTACGGCGTGACAAAGTTGGGAAATTAAATAAAGAACAAACAACAACATTGAAAGACAAGGACATTTATAAACAAACTTTTTCGTTTATAATTAGAGCAAGGTGAATATATGTATATCAGAAAAATGTTGGTAAAATTTTTTAGTCAATACAAGCAGAGACGATCGCCTCATTTAGCTTTTCTGGGGATCAAGTAATAAAAATAATTTTTTTGTGATACTGATTTTTTGGTATACACTATAGCGTAAACCGCCAAATGTGGTCAAATATTAACAAAGCCCGATTGAACAAGCGAGATGAACATAAAAATGTGAGTGTATTTTAGGTGTATGGCTGGCGATGTACAGACTGGAACATGCCCTTAAGTTCGCTGGGTGTGTTATTCTATCTCATTTCATCCTAGTTCACAGCCATCGCTCTTATTATTTTTCCAACTGGCCACATTTGGCGCATTACATACTGTAAAAGTTAACTCTGCGCTCCGGTCCGAGTAAAGGATGGAATAATGAGATTAGATATACGACACGACGTATTAGCTTTGGTAATAAATTTAATCTGCACTCCTCCTTTCTTCGAGACTTACTGATAAAATCACACAATGCTACCACACAGTGTTGCCAGTATTTTCAAACACAAATTTAGAATCAAAGTAGCCTAAATCCGTCGCGCCGACTCATCTAAGTTCCCTTGGAAACTTTTTTGTAACATTTTTAAATAACTGTTAGTACACTGAAAAACGAACAAAAACGTTTCAAAAATTTTTTTTAAGGTACAACCACATGGGACCTTCACAGAATAATAGATTAGACCTTTGGCCATCTAAATGGCCAATTACAACATTTTTTGGGAGGTCCAACTTTTTTTTATTATGAAAAATGTCATAAATCTGTCAAAATTAATTTTTCGTACTTTTTCACACATCCCTTACGATATCTCCGGAACCAATTGAGATAATCAAGTTTTTTTTTTTTTTAGTCGATAAAGGAAACGTGAGCGGAGGTGACTGAATTAATTTAGTCTTTATGGAAAACCTAGTTTTTTATAAAATTAGGTAATACTTTAACATTTATTTTACTTGCAGTAATTTTTTTCAGTAAGCGTAAAACTTTTTTGTTTTAAGGAATTTTGCCACAGTATATGCATATGGAATAAAATTAACACATCAAGGAAGTTTTTAAAAAAAACCGCAATACTCTACGACTTATACGTTTCAAGTTATTGTTATTTGAAATTAAGTTTCTGCGGGCAGGATATTTCCCCCCGGTTCTACTGTGCTTTAATCAGTGTGCTATGCGTGTTATGGGTGCATATTATAAAGTATTATTTTTGACATATCTTTAATATAAATTTTATTTTCATAAGCACTTAGGTTTTACTTATCATTATTTACATTGCACATTATTTAATATTTATACATTAAAACCTAAAAAATTGAATTAAAAAAAATACGAAATAATTATTTATTTTAAAACATAAATTTAAAACTTGTTATAAAAATATTTTAAAAATCGTCAACGTCGGAATCTAAAAATATCTAGACAGTTCCTTGGTTGCAGCAGTTTGCATATTTGCACTCACTGCAGCATTTCAAACCTTGAGCAAAACAGGTACATCTGTTGTTACAGACCCTGTCGGAACATCTTATTGACAAACTTTGCCTTACAATATCGGGCACAGATTTTTGACTAGAAAAAGTTGCCTTCCAAACATTTTCTTCAAATGTCCAACCGTATCGAGTTGGATCTTCTATCTGCATGTATTGTATATGGCTATTGTACTAAATTTTTAATTGATATAGACATCTGGCTCCGTGGTCTAGAGGTAATGTACTTGCCTCAAAACTTCGGGGTCCCGGGTTCGATTCCCGGTCGAGGAACTGGGATTTTTCTGTGAGAGAGATTAATCGTAGTATACTCGGACATTGGGTGTGTGTCCATTGTCTCTAAATGTGTAGTCCTCTCCCACACAAGGTCATTCCAGACCTTCAGAGATAAAGAGGGTTGTAATTTCAAGTGGTGTTATTATTATATTATTATACCTAAAAAGAATATAATTACATGTAGGTGTTTTGTTTCTTTTTTAATAGGTATGGGCGATCTAGAAAAATAATTATTACCTTTTTAAATGTTGTCTGAAAGCATGGTCAGTAGGAGGCAGCTCAGAAGCTGGCCGATTTGTACTTGTTGTTAAGTCCCATCGCAGTTCATTTAGGGATTTTATATTTTTGTTTTTATTCTTATATAAATAAAGCGTATATTTTACCCCCAATTCCATCGCTTTATCCTCTGACAGAAAAGTGAGGTTTTCTAAATGTTTTAAATTATTTAAATTTTTATATAAAACATCGAATGCCGTTTTCTTCCCTATTTTATACATGGCATTAGTTGTGTCACAACCAGTTAGGCAATGAATCGTTAATACTTTCTTGCAAATTTCCTCTCCTAAATTTGCCACAATATTGTTAATTGACAAAAAATGTATATTCTTACTATGTCCTAATTGTATAAATATATTCCTTTGGGACATATCTGGTGTTTCACAGTAATAATGTAAAAGCAAAATCAGGACATCAGTATCAACAGATTTTACCAGAATTGTATTACCTGATTTTAATTCTGATAACATAAAATAAACATTCCATTGTTAAGCATTAAATAATATGTAAAAACTCAATAAAAATAATACTCATTCGCATTCACATTACACAAAGAAAAGTTTGTTTCTAATTGACAATATATGTATATTATAAGATTACTTGTATTCAATAGTCTACAATCTACACACTTGAGTGGCGCCGCAGTGAGACGCATCTAGGATCGAAAAACTCGTAACTTTAAAAAACAAAATCTCGAAAACTATAAGTCGTAGAGAACTGATTTTTTTTTAAAAAAACTTCCTTGAAGTGTAAGCTTTATTTCATACACATATGGTATGACAAAATTCCTTAAAATAAAAAAGTTTTTCGCTTACCGAAAAAACTGCAGCAAGGAAAGTAAACGTTCCAGTTTTACCTAGTTTTACAAAAAAATTAAATTTTCCATAAAAACGAAATTAAAGCAGTGACCTTCGCCCACATTTCCTTTATCAATTAAAAAAAAATACCTATAATTATCTCGATTGGTTCCGGAGATATCATGAGGGATGTGTGAAAAAGTAAGAAAAATTAATTTTGTCAAATTTATGACATTCTTCGTAATAAAAAAAGTTTGACCTCCAAAAAAATTTTGTAATTGGCCATTACAGATGGCCAAGGACCTAGGCTATCATGCTGTGAAGGTCCCAAGTGGTTGTACCTTAAAAAAATTTTTTTCAAGAAGCAAGCTACTTTTTCCCCGTTTTACGGTGCACTATGTATAATTACGGTATGAACTATTTAAAGTTGTAAAATATCAGAGAGATCCATATCACAGAACTTTTATTTTAAAGTTCAACTCAACATGACAGTTGACAATAGATATTTTTTTCACCAAATACGCTCACGCCTATATCGGCATATTGCTGTTAATTTATTTTACATGATTTAACAATACAACGAAAACCAATTTTTACAATTAATAAAAAAAAATTCCTCAGTAGCCCTAAATATCGTCCAGCTACTATCCCAAATTTTAGGTAGCGATTCTTAAAAATATATAGTCCAATAGGCGATAAATTGCCCAAGTGTTAAATAATAAATAATAATAAATAAGTAAATTTTCACAGCGTACTCATTGATGATAAAGCACTATACACGTATTACTAGTCTGACTCACTGTCTGTTAAAAGCTGCTTTTTACCCTTAAAACAATTGTTGGCAAAGCCGACCTTGTCTTTTCGTTGGGAATACCAATTCCAATTCCAATTTAAAACATTTATTTGATATTATAATACATTGTAAAAACTTAACTAAGGCACCACACTAGGTGCAATACAATAAATATTAATTCACAATATAAACACATGGTGTTTGTAGCCGGTTGGCTTTACAAAAATACTCGCCTGAAATAAATTTCAGGCGACAAGCAGCTGGGTAGTTACCCCTCTAGATCGAAGGGGGGCCTAGACGGCTGGCCGGTGTTCTGGCCCAAGACGGCTAAGATGTGCCTCTTTTGTTATTCGAGGTGAGACGACGTTTTCCTGTAACAACGTATAGAATTAATGTTTTGCACAAGACATTAAGAAAATTAAAAATGAGAAAAATAATAAAAATGTTGTTCTAGTCTGGTCATGCAGGAAAAAGCTAAAGAAAAAACCTGCTTAAGAGAATTGAAATTTAGATTGTCAGTAAGAATGGGGTGGAGAGGCGGAAAGGGGCGGTCATCGAGGGAAGTTACGGTTAGGAGTGGGTAATAATAAATATGGAAAAGGATGTCTGTCATTGTGTGTCTGAAAATAAAGTTATTCAAAAAATATGGGTAGGTTTTCGTGCAGTAATTTGTGCGTATGTTTATAGTGGTGGTGGTGTCGAATGTCTGTAATGTGTGCAGTAAATGTAGATTTTTGTATGTTATGTCTGAAAAATTTTGTAGCCGTCTGTGTTATGTACTCTCTAATGTAAGGTATGTTGGCGGTCTCATGCAGTTGTTGAGTATTTACGTATCTATTAGAGTTAGTGAGGATGCGGAGCAATTTATTTTGCGTCGTCTGGAGGCGGCCGAACTGAGTGTCCGACATCCTATTCCAGACGACGCAACCATAAGTTTGTATAGGTCTGATGACAGTCTTATATATTAAGAGCTTATTTCTGGTGTCCAGGAGAGATCTCCTGTTCACCAGAGGATAGAGTTTATGCAGGGCCACATAGGCCCTGTTAAGCGTTTTTGTGATGTGTGGTTTAAACGACAATCTCTGGTCGAGATGGACCCCAAGATATTTCACCACTTTAGCCTCCTTAATAACTCTATTATTGATTGTCAAGGGGGTGAATGTTTTTATGTTCGTAAATTTCTTGGTAAAATTGATTGTCTCTGTTTTAGTCTCGTTGATTACGATTTTCCAGTCCTTGTAATATTTTAAAATATTAGTAAGATGATACCGCAACTTAGTAGTTGCGGTTTGAGCGTAAAAGGACTGGGCGTAAATTGTGGTGTCGTCAGCGTACATTATTGTCTGTGTTAGGGGATGGGTGGGAATATAGGCTACATATAAGTTGAATAAAACCAGGGAGAGCACCGTCCCCTGCGGCACTCCCGCCCTTATTTGGTAATAGTCAGACAATGTGTTATTAATCTTGACCGCAAAAGTGCGAACAACAAGATATGACTTAATAAGCGAAATGAAATATATAGGCAGTTTATGTATGTGAGTGAGTTTATGCAGGAGGCTTCCATGCCAAACAGTATCGAATGCTTTATGGATATCCAGGAGCAGCATTTTGGTACAATGTTGTTTATTGTAGCCCTCGATAACGTCGTGCACAACTCTGCACAACGACAGCGTGGTATTATGCCCTCCTCTGAAGCCAAATTGTATGTTGGGCAGCAAATTACCTTTATTAATAAGTTTGTTTAAATTAAGCAAGTATATTTTCTCTGCTATTTTGCCGAGAGTGTTTAGAAGAGAAATAGGTCGGTAACTTGCTGCGAGGACAGGGTCCTTACCTGGCTTCAGGAAGGGCACAATTATAGAGGTTTTCCACGCTGTGGGAAAATACTGCAGCCGTATCGACGCGTTTATTATGTAAGTGACTTGGACAAGAGTTTTGCGTGGTAATTTTTTGTAAAGTATATTAGGAATTGTATCAGGACCAGGAGCTTTGAGGTTGGGAAGTGTTTTAAGTATGGTTTTTAGTGTAGTAGGAGATGTGAGGAGTTTGGATAGTTTGCGTGGAGGGGTGGGGGTGAATGCTGGAATTTGTGCTAGACCAGCATCGACGCCCACCTGGTGCTCGGTCTCGTTGGGTGGTGATTTGTAGGTTTCGAAAGGGTGGCCAGCCATAGTTTCGGCTTTTTCCCTGTCGGTTAGTGCGGTGCAGCCGTTTTGAATTAAAACAGGGATGGGGTTAGCATCCCTTTTGAGCAGTTTCGACATCACCCACAGGGAATTGTCCTTAACCGTGAGTTTGGCCACCTTTTCATTCCATTCATTATTTTTATGTTCAACGAACTTATTTGTAATATTATTTTGAATATCTTTCAGTCTTCTCTTGTAGATCGGGCGATGGTGTGTTTGCCATTTGCGACGAATTCTATTTTTAAAATTTATTAACTTTTTTAGGCCAACTTGGGAATACCAAATCCTCCGATGATTTGTTATAAATTTTGATTTCTAATCTACTAAAAACTTGTATTACGTATTTGAGAAATTAACTTATTCTAATGGAAAATATCAAACAAATACATTTATTTATTTTTATCTTCATTACGAGAGTTGATTGTTGGCTACTTTTAAAAACACTTTAGACATTATAATTTTTAAGAGAATTTGTCTCACTTACGCGATTGTGTGAGCACAAAATTGGGCTACTAGTGTCAGTAGTCTAGGTAGCGGAAACAAAATTAAGGTGTATTGGATAATTTTTCAACTTCTAATTTAATATTGTTTCTGCAGGTACAATATCAGCCCCGAATATTACCCAGCAACGTTTACAATTGTATTTCAACCGAATCCATTTTTCCATGATCAGTATGGAACATACTTCAAAAAGTTATCCAATCTCCGCACATTTGAATGGTCTCAGACTTCAAATGATCATGATAAATATTATCACGTTTCTGTGGGACAGATGCCAACTTCGACATTGGTTTTGCAATACGTGAATACTCCTGTATATTCCATGCCTAATCAGATATTAGTCATGTATCCACAGTCTCAATATTTTAGACAAAAGTGTTTGAAAGTAAAGCGAAACAAAAGTTCTCAAACACCTTGGAAAATTAATATGTGGAATGAAACTGAAGATGAAGGGGAAGCTAGCAATAAAATGAGAGATATTACGAGTGTTTGGACTTATGAAGATAACGCACAAATTCTTAGCGATTCTATACGAAACATTGCGACATCAAGAGGCCATACAAGCGTTACAAACAGTGAGACTGGGTTAGTATTGATGGAAGACTCGGAGGAATATGATAATCAGTTGCCCAATATAAGTTATAATAAAGCAGTTAAAGGTTCATTTTTCAATGTCTATAATGATTTTTTAAATGAAAATTGCGATAATATCACAGTTCATGTACTTGGACAAGGAATTAAAAGAAAGTATCCCACGTGGACAACTTCTAGCAATGATTCTGATTCAGCATTTAATTCTTTAATTTTAGATAATGATATAAAAACTATTTCTGAAACAGATATTGCCACCAAAAATCGAAAAACGCAAACAATGTGTCAAATTGATTTTATTGATGGTATGCCTTTGCCGCTAGATTCTAAACATATACTACCATATATACTCGATGATATGTCTTCCGTAAACTTCTGTTTAGATTCGGAAGTAGCATTTCCATATTTATCATATGAGATACCTAAAACCACCAGATCAGCACTTAACTATTCGGAAGCCTTAAAAAAACAGTATCCTGAACAAATACCAGAGAAAAATGCAGATTGGGGAAAAACGTTTCCGCCACTGAGACCTATATTAAACCAGAGTGAAATTGATGAAGAATTTGATTTAATAGAAACAGTTATACAAGAAGATGTTCTACAAAGGGAAAATAATTTTCGCTGGTGGAATGCAACCAAGTAGTAATTAAATTTTATAAGTATGAAATTATTGGAAATACATAATATACGTAGATATACCTATAGAAAAATTCGATCTGGAATAAATTTTGTACAAAAAGTAATAATAATGAAAACAGAGAAACGTTTTTCTGTTTTCATTATGTTTTTGGGCATTACTACATGAATAATTGTTCTATGATCGGATATCCAAAAAATAGTTACCCAGTATAATACTGGAATAATAAGACTCTATTTTTTTGATAAATTGTATAAAACAACAAAAAAATAATAAAATATTCCCTAACGTTACGGACATTAAACCGTTTTTCAGAGAACTGTAGTTTTATAAAATGTGTACCCTGCAACTTCATACATATATTATTTGTTTATATGATCACCATAGATACTTATATAGAACTGTTGATACTTAAATTAGATAATACTAATTTAGTTCAATTCTTCATTTAGTACCCATGTTGTACCAAAATCTACCAAACAAATGGATAACCATTTACCTTCATTTAGTAATATTATTGCCAATTCCTTAATTTTACTTTTTTTGTTTCAGATTCTTTAGTCAAAATTTTTGCCGTATCCCAGTTAAATCTATACCATTTTCCCAAGTATGCTTGTAAATTTCTAATCTAATTTTTATGCTCACCTAAGAGGTCTCAATGACTCTCCCAGCATTGTGCATTATCTTGATGAATCATCTAGATAATATACAATTATCATTCACGCTATCTAGAACAGGATACAATCAATTTATCTTTGAAAAGTTACAATTTTTCAATCCCTATAATTATTTTGTTTTGAAAAATGAAAAAAGACGTGTTGTCTTTGATTCATTATATGCCTAAAACTTTTATACTAAGATATTCAGATAATAATGTCAGTATAAAATATAAACCTTTATTATTATTATCATGTTACGTTGATAAGAATGTTTTTGTAAAACCTAATAATTATTTTTTTTTCTAGAAATGCATAAATACGAAGCAATAATATATCAGATTTTTTTAAATGAAAAAATTGGGAACGAAAGGTATTCCATTATAAAGGAGAACAATACTACATTACTCCATAATTGATCCTAATATCATCATATTTGATGAGTTATCTCATAAGAAACAATAACGTTTAAAGACAATTGAGCTTTCATACAAAACTTTTCTCCCCTTCACTTAAAACAACAGAATTACAGGCGACTGAAAATTTCATTTTGTTTTTGTTTTCTCCTCATAAATTTAATGGTAACCTTGTATTCAAATAACGTTTTTGATAATACTAAATTTTTCTCAAGAACATTTTTTTTAGCGCTGTTAATCGAGAACACCGAGATATTTAAATGACCCACTTAAAACAAACATTCTGTAAATTAACTTTTTTTTTGTTGTGTGAAACATATCTAGATAGTTTTGGATTACCTATAATCTTAATCTAGGTAAAATATAAGATTATGTTTTATTTGTATCTAGATAATATTTTGGGGTTTCGTCTGTTACCTTATCTAGATAAAAACTAATTATCTTTGCACAACACTGCTAGCGCGGAATAATGTTAAAACAGTTTTTTGAATTTTGCTCACAGTTTACCGATATTTTTTTTTGTTAAAATGGATCTCAAAGTATTACTTGTTGGAAATACTGTCCTAAAATGAAACTTATCATCAGTATCACCAATACAACCCAGATAAATCTTGGAAATAAGGAATAAGGAATAGTTGTTGTATATTGATATTCAGGTCTTTGTTGTATTGGATTATTAAGTCCAGAATTTAGATTTCTATCAACAAAGAGTTCTGGATATTCATTATTTACTAAAATTTCTATGGTAATTTGTTAATATTATTTAATATTGAAAGAAATGGTTTTTGCTCTATGGTACAAACATTTTATTTCACACCTTTTAATATTAATTGACTGGTTAAATTTAAAATTTAAATATACAAGATGTTTCAGATTTAAAATAACATAGTGTAATGGGAGACAGCACACTTGCTTAGTTAAGTTCAAAACACTCTCAAACTTACCCTGAATGTTAACTGGAGATGCAGGGTGTTTTATGGTTGCAGTCGGCCATATTTCTAGCGAACGGCTGCAAAGATTTGAATAAAAATTGGTACAGATATTATACTTTTTATTGTTAATCAAAGTCATAATTTATTTTGGAAAATTCCAGGAGCAGCCTCAATTTCTATCATGTTGCCCTCAGTGTCTTGTGTAAATGTTAATAAACGTTTAAAAAGTCAATGGAGCAGTGGATAAAATTATGTCATAAAATTTGATGTCAGGTTTATGGTTATTCTCCAATAAATTTTCAAAGATAATTGATTGACCAAATATTAAAATCTACAAATACCACAATCAACTAGCTAACATCACTATTTTATTAATTTTACCTAAATACAACTAGAGAACAGATTATCAAATTTTTGAATAAAACCTAAATCATTTGTCTTAAGATTTTAATATTTTGTGATTATATAATTTGTCCTACGTCAATACATTTATTTTATTTATTATATATTTATGATTGTATCTTACATAATTTGAGGTTAAAGTGTAAAATACTGTAATTGGAAATATAAATATTTCTTGCATTAGTTAAAAATAAAATTGTCATGCTAGTTGTGCCTTTATTTTATTCACATTAATCTCTTATACGCCTGGTACTTACAATCAGTAGATTTTTCTTTTTATTTTTTATTTTTTTTTGAAAATAGAAAAGAAGATAAAAATAAGACACGAGTATTTTCTTAATTATTTTTCTTTTCATTCAAATTGGAAAAAAATTAAGTCAAACTTTCGTGAAGTCACTAAGTGAAAATTCAAATAGGGCGCCAAATGTAACATCATTTTTCGATTGTTTATTATTGTAAAAATATAGCAGACAAATTATCTGATCTACCTTTAGGCATAATTTATTTCCATATTTGTATCCTTTTAGAATACACGAATAAAAATGCCAAAACAGAAATCATAACAACATAATGGAGCTACCATATTGCCAATGTTTTAACAAATTTTTGGTGATTTATTTATTTATGCTTAGTGACATACTTATGAAAAATACTAATATTTAAATATGGGTTTATTCACATAAAACATTTCAAAAGGTTAAAGCATATTTCATTAAAGGGCCATTATGAAAATTACTATAAAAAAAATGAAAATTCCACATAAATTATTGCAAGAATTGGAATGGTGATATATTGGGTGCCCTCGAGACCAATTTTTTCTTTATTTAACAAGATAAAAAGTTGAAATTATGGTAAAGGATATTTGACATAAAAATACATTTTTTGACCTAACCAGACCCAAAAATACACTTTAACCGAAAGTATTAGTAATTTTTTTATTTTAAACAACACCCTGTATATTTTATAATCTTATCCGATAGAAGTTTAAATTAACTTTACAACGGTTTTTTCAAAATCAAAATAGATTCAGAAATGACCTTGAAAATTGAATTTTATGTGATTATTAAGTGGTCATGAAAATCATATTATTAAAGTTTATAATACCTAGTGAACAGTTAGGTATTAATCGAAAAGTATTTTTAACATTTTTTACCCAAAACAAACGACTTTTTTGCTAATTTAATTAGTATATTTTAAATAAATATTTTGTAAAAAATAAACGGCTAAAACTCACTTTTTTTAAATGGTACCTTATAAATTTATTACGTGCATTCCGTACAGCTTTAAATTAGGTTTTCAACGCATTCTTAAAATCTAAAATCGGTCCATAAATGGACTTGAAACCATTTAAATGCATACTATATTTCTTGTTAATTACTGACTAAAATCTGCACATAAATTTTTTATACCAGTATATATCATCCTGATCTAAAAAAATCATTCTATTTAATTCTTCACTTATCTCAATTAAATTTTAATAACGTACCTTGAAATGTTTCATTAAAATTTTTTAATAATTAATTATCAGCGTCCTTTGACACTGTCACTAATAATTCATGTCATATATTTTAATAATTTTTTGTTAATGACATTGACATTTTTGTAACTAAATTAGATATTTCAAATATCAAACTGTTAAATTTATTCTAACCCCATTTTATGAGGCCAAATGTGTAAAATGTTTTAGTTTACATCAGCTTTATTTAAATACTTGGAAAATATATTTTATTTGCTTAATATAGTAGACATGATTTATAATCTTTCATCAAGAATATGTATTTTTTGTAGTCAAATACAAAAGAATTGGGTCCCGTGGCTGGCCAATTTCGCTCATCACTGAATTTTTCATTGTCATAAAGTTATGTTTTTTCATTATAATTCGTCGAGATTCATCCAGAATTGCAATAAAATTTTTTAAATTTTTTTCCCGAAATTGTACCTTTTTTCTTCTTTCATTCATTATGTCTCTTCTGGTGGTATCACAATCACCAAATTTAATGTGTCATCTAAAATGTTGTTGACAATCTTAAGTGCCAAATTTGGGAAGTATACATTAGTATTTTTTGAGTTATCGCGGATACAAACACACACACGCACACGCAGGCGCACGCGCACATACACGCACGCGCACACACACCCACATCCACACACATCCACACACACACATACAGGTGCGGCAATAATTGTGTGGACAGTGAACATTTCACCAAATAATGGGGTCTTGCAAGTTATTATGTAGCCATTACTCACCATTTTGAGGGCTTTCTAACTCTATTTTCTAAAATTTCTTACACTCAAAATTAATGTTACTTTTTCTAAATAAATAATTGTGTGGCCATGCCCCACAATTTTGTGTATATTGTGTGGACATTAATACACACCTATCGTCACTAGAAAATGTTATAGTAATTTATATCTGATACATGTTTCTTTCGTATTAAAAAAATATATTTAAATATATTTATACAGATCTTCCCTAGCCTGTGCTTTCTTCACGATTACAACACGTGCCTTATGTTACTTAAAGAAAAAAAACCGCATTTATTTATTTAAATAAATATAATAGAACTATTACATTATTCGACGGCTTGAAACGACCTTTTATTAAATTTTGTTTAGGAATGTGGCTTTCATAAGTGGAGCTTAATTTTTGTTCGTTGAGGGGAGGGGCTTAAGACCTGTTGCATACGTAAGAAAAAAATTCTATGTTTTTCAGGAGAAATGGGCAACATTGGCTCTTTGGGGCCTATATTTAGAATAGAATAGAATAGAATTTTCATGTGACAAAATTACAAATAAATACAAAATAAAGTAATTGATTCACATAAACCTATAAAAAGATTTGTTGATGACCTATTCATTATTGTACATTTTAATATGTAATATTTAAATCCTCAAATCTGTTATATATAATATGTAAATCCTCAAATCTGATTATGAAAAATAATGTTTTTGTTATTTTACAAATTTTCTAAAAGTTACCTGGGGGGTAAACTATTTTGGATACTTTTTTGTAAAATTTTCACTACAACATATTTAACATATTTTTAGTGGCAGCTGGTGAAATTTAGGTTATGCTATATCTCAGTATTGGAGCATGGGATCAAATTAATACTTAATGCTATAACTATTAAATCAAAATGAAATAGTTTTGCAGAAAAAAAATTATGAATGAAATTTGCGAGAAAATGATCATCCTTATTTCAGTTTGTATATTACTTTTTTCCATAATTAGGGAGGAACATTTGTCACAGGTTCCAAATTTCGTAAAAAAATGTAGATTTTTATAAAGTTACATCTTTCTAAAATTTGCACATTCAAAAATAAATCTAAAATAAAATTTCTAAAGGAAAAAGGAAAATATCTCCATGAAATTTGAAATCTGTAGACAAATATGTTCCTCCTTGTTATGAAAAAAAAAGTTTGCAGATATTTTGTAAACTGTCTAAGAAATAACATCGGTGCGCGATCATTTTTGCAACTTTCTTTTCGCAAATTTAAATCTCAATGGCTCAATACTAAGATATAACATAAAACCAAACACCAGCAGCTACTGCATTTCTTACAAAAATTCTTCTTTTGAGTATTGAGAGTCATGCCTTAAAGTAACATTTGGGTCCTATGCTCCAATATTAAGATAATATTGCATAACCAAATATCACCAGCCGCCACTGCCTTGTGGCTTCTTAAAAATTAACAAAGAAATCTTAACATTCAGATTATTTATTCATATTTTTTTTTTGTTATTTTAGTATAATTATACACACAGTACTTAATATCTTTCCAAGATCTATATTGCAGTACATCTTTATGATTTTCTAAACATTCTTCTGCCTGTTTCTTGTTTGGCACGATGTAATTTTTAATATTGCTTCTGAAAAAATGCATGACACATTTCTTTTCTTCCGCTGACCATGGGTGTTTTAAGGTAATCTTTTTGGCTTGTTGCCTATTAGCTAATGGTATTTTCTCTGCCGCTGAAAAAAATAAAACGGTTATCAGAATTTGTTTTAAATATTTACTATAAATCTTTCCTGATCCACCTCCTAAGTCATCGAGCTTGAAAATCTAATTTTGTGCTAGGTATATATATACAGTATAATTTTTAGCTAAGTAGATTCGTATCCACAATCTCTTAATGTATTTTATTAGTCGGTTTGGATAAAATTAGTAAAGAAAACCTCAAATTCTCATTTAGTCGACGTTTCGACAAAATTTATTGTCTTCCTCAGGACTAATGAGGTCTTTGGTTTCCAGTCAACATAATCATAATCGTCAAATAAATAAATAACGTCGCTTGGGTCAAACAATGACCGTTAGGCAATAAATTAATAATTTTTAACTAGTTTCAATGCAGATCGATATGAAAAGAGTATAAAGGCAAAACAGAAATGAACCAATATCATATTGGTTCATTTCTGTTTTGCCCTTACGATTTCTAAATCTGTTAAAAAAATTTTAATTCTTCATTACCAATATCATTCCAATTAGGCCGACATGCGTAATGATTTAATGTCATTCGCGATGCCTCACCAGAACGTCTTTTATTAAGAAGAATTATCCTTGACAGCAGAACACATGCCAATGTTGCCCAATTTTCTGGAAATAATTCCAGATTTAAATATTTACAAAAAAAAAACGTATCAGTATTGTGTAGTACTAAGTGCTAAAAAATACTTACCAGCCAAATCAATAAAACGGTTAAGGCCACACAAACAACAGTTTTATCACACACCTTTAACACACACAGTAAAATGAAAATAGTAGCAGAATAATATATATTTCCGTTGGGGGCAGCACTGTGCAGGGCCACACAATTGGGTTATATTCTCATGATTATACACACCAAATTTTTACCATATTTGTGCGGCCATTTCCAGAAATCGACAGATACATGGTAGGGAGGCCCCAAAGGTGCAGAAAAAATAGGTTTTAAATTGTGTGGCCGTGTGTATGGCCACACATTTAGTGAAGGCCACATAAGTATTGTTATATTCTGGTGTGTGTCCACTTAATTATTAGGAAACCTACACATCCATACACACACACACACACGCACCGACAGACATTATTCGGAAAATAGTCAGAATGGATTCAGGAGGGTTCAAAACGTATGTATCAATCAAAATCTCGAGGTCGAAAAAAATCACCATTACTATACTTCCTTATATTAGGTATAAGAAAGTAAAAATTAAAAGAAAGAAACGCCATAAATTAAATTGGCAAAAAAGTCATTTGTTTTGGGTGCAAAATATTTAAAAAATACCTTTTGGTTAATACATAGCTATTTAGTAGGTATTATAAACCTTAATTATATGACTTTCATAACCACTTAGGAATCACACACAATTCCATTTTGCAAGGTAATTTCTGTTACGATTTTGATTTTGAAAAGACCATTGTAAAGGTAATTCAAACCTCTATCGGATAAGATTATAAAATATACAGGGGTATATTTAAAAGAAAAAAGTTACTAACACTTCCGCTTAAACCGGAAGTACATTTTTGGATCTGGCTTGGTCAAAAAACGTATTTTTATGCCAAATATCCTGTACCCCAATTTAAAATTTTTATCTTAAAAAAATAAAGAAAACAGTGGGGAGTACCTTAATGTTCTCGTGGGCACCCGGTATATACATAAGAGCCGGCCAAAATATAAAACCTAAACACTTTTCCCTTCAGATCTTCTCAGATGCCTCCCCAACTGCTTGGGAAGCCTTCTGTGATGATTTTAAGTGCCATGGTTTTTGGGACAATCAAGAAAATCAAATGCATATTAACTATTTAGAAATCAGAGCTGCACACTATGCCTTAAAGTCACTTGCTAAAAATAAAATATCTGATGTGGCTACCGCATAACTTTCTTATACCAGTGTATATCATCCTGATCTAAAAAAATCATTCTATTTAATTTTTGACTTAATTTAATTAAATTTTAAAAGCGTACCTTGAAATATTTCATTTAAATTTTTAAATAATTAATTATTATCAACGTCCTTCGATATTGTCAATAATAATTCATGTCATATTTTTTTATAATTTATACTTATTGAAATATTGACATTTTTGTAACTAAATTAGAAATTTCAAATGTAAGGAAAATAAATCTGTCTGCATGTCTGTAGTATTGCAATAGCAGACACAGTTTTTGAAATAAAGCTTTCAAATTTGGTACACATGTTCTAAAGATCAAAGACAATGATAAATTCGGTGATGAGCAAAATTGGCCTGCTAAAGTTATAGAAATGTCAAATGTCAACATGAGGAAATTATTAAAAAATATGACATGAATTCTTATTGACAGTATCGAAGGTATCAGTGTTTTTCGATATTCATTGAAATTTGATGATTTTTTTAGATCTGGATGATATACGGTATGAGAAAGTTATGTGCTGGCCACATCAGATATTTTCACCTATAATACACCTAGAGCATTGATAATACCGAGATAATTTTGTTATAGAGACTGCTGAAAGCGTGTTGCTTGGTAATACTTTTAAGCAACACGCTTGAAACATTCTCTATGACAAAATTTTGAGTATTTATCAATGTTTGAGGTGTATTCGGTAAGATAATTTTTACTACTTTTTGCTATTTTTAACCAATTAACACAGCATTTTATTTATTAAAACTGCAGTTACTGAACGTACAATTATTAAAGTTATAAGTTGAAGCGCAACTTGATGTAGTTGATGTATTGTTGGTTCCTACTGCAGATGTATTTCCTCCCATACCGTTGATTATTTCACCATGGTGATCTTCATCAATGGTTAGATAGGGCTTTATGGAACCAGAGTTATTGTGACCCGTAATTTTTATTAGTTGCTGCTCTGGGACCCCTCATTTAGCCAAATGAGTCACTGCGGTTGAGCGACTAGAGTTATTAGTTACCTTTTCATTTTTGTATCCAATCCAATAGCTTGTGCTGATGATTTAGTCCACCCGGTAATCGTATTCCTTCCTATAGGCATATTGTCAAACCAGCAATCATTTTCAGATTTCCAGAAGCGATTTGGTCTTAAAAAAATACGATTGTTAGTAATATTTTTACCTCGTTTAGATAACAACTTATGAAACAATCTAACAGGACATACATTGTGGTTTTCAATTTTTGGCACAAGCCATTTACTACTTGTGCAACTCTTTGACCCCCTTGGTAAGTTTTGCTGAAAATTGGATTGTATTCAGTTCGATTGGTCGGCCTTCCATGATTATTTTTCTCAATACTAAAATAAACTATTAGGCAAGCAGCAGCTTCTCCACCTCGCCAAGAAAACTCAACAGTTATAATATGGTAAAAAATTGTTTGTAAACCTTCTGGAGTGTTTTCATCCCATAATTTAATGATTTCATTCAAATCGTTTAAACTTATGTTAGAGGCACTGAACTACATTTTTGTTTGTTTACATCTGTTTGTAGTCGTTTGCATGTGGCATCTCTTGCATCACGAGCATTTTTGAATATAACACAAGTAAACGGAGCAAACACTATTTTGTAGTCATTGTAGTCACACACACACACAACCGAGATACATCATTCAGAAAATAGTAAGAATGGATTCTGGAGTGTCAAAATCTCGACGTCGAAAAAAATCACCGTTACTATACCTCCTTATATTAGGTATAAGAAAGTAAAAACATATACGTAATAAATAATCAGACAGCCATTTCTTGCACAAATAGTGGAGGAAGTGTTATATATCCTTATTTAAATAATGCTACGGCAGAACTGTCGTCAGTGGTGTGAGGATAGAGATATTTTAGTGTTTGCCAGTTACATTGCTTCATCCGCTTACTTGGAAACAGATAGAGAGTCAATATCGCTATCCATTCACACAGAATACGAACTAATTAACAGAATTTTTAACCAAATAATAAAAAGATTTGGTCTCCCGGAAATATAATTGTTTGCCACAAGTTAATAAAAAATGTAAAAAATTGGTTCCCTGGCCCGGCCTCATTTGTCCCAGTCTCTTGCAAAGGCATCAACAGGCCTTTACAATAAACTGGTCGACATTTTACTTTTATGCCTTTCCTCCTTTCTCGATTATCACAAAAGTATTAAATAAAATTATTCAGGAGAAGGCTTCAGGAATCATGGTACCCAGTTTCTAACAAACTCTTAATGGAGAATTCCGCTTACTTTAAACCTAAAAAATTCTTACTTATTTCTCCTTTTCGAGAGAGTGATCCACCATACAAGGAGATTTCCCTGGTGGCAGGCAGATTATCGGCTGTTTCTCTAAGAGAGGGGTGTACCAGAAGCTACGATGAAAGTAATAACAGCATCCCTTACAGAAGGTACTCTAAGGCGGTATTCGGCGTGTTTTAGAAAATATTCTGAATTCTGTGAAAATAACCATAAAATTCTCTTTGTATACAATTTACAATCATATTTACAATTTTTAACAGTACCTTTAAACAGAGGAGGTTCGTTTTCAGTCTTAAACTCATATAGATCTTCCCTAAATTTAATATTTAATCTTGTTCATTCAGTGAATGAGAAGATAATAAAAAAATAGATTCCTAACGGGTCGCCAAAACACACGTCCACCAAACCCTAAATATTGTTACACTTGGAATCCCGATCCAATTTTAAAATATTTATGTCAATTATATCCATTTGAAACATTACAATTAGAAAACTTGACATATAACTCGTTACTCTTATAGCTTTCATCTGGGTATAATTTAGAAATATTTCTATTCATGCAATGTTGAGCGTACATAGACAAAATCTAAAATCGAACAGAAAATGTTGTTGCCAAAATTATGGACGTGTTTGGAAAAGAACCAAGAAACTTCAATTCGTTTTCAAAGATTAATTGCTTTTGTGTGTATAACCAAAATTAATACTTTTAAATTTGATTGTGACAGGAATCAAGGATTCTGCGTTGTGTGATAGTGTGTTCTTTTATTTTACATCATGTTGTATGGGAATGTGAAATGCAATTGGGAAAAAAAACTTAAAACTAAAAACTGAAAATGAATAACAATGGACATACAAAGAGTCCAGAACCAGTCACAGTCAAAATTATTTTCCGAGCCAATCCTCAGAAGTAGTAAGCTTTTTTATTTCAAATAATTCGGTAGGTAAATTGGAACTATTGTCTATTGTTACTGAAAAATTACTATAAGATATTATACAATTTTGGTTAAAAATTAGAAATAAAAAATAAAACATCTACTTTACTAATATATTTAAGTTCTGGGAAAATGCATGACTCTGAATATCAAAAACAAATTTCAGTGCCTTCCCTAGACCATATTTCAGTGGGCCCCATGATGACTAACATCTGCCAATAAAGTACAAACATTACCTTATCTTTAATTAAAATTGAGAACATTAAAAAATCTGTCGATAAAATAGAATTTGATAACTGAGAGGATAAAAACATCTGCACCAGAAAAACCTCAGCTAGTACTAGTTTTTCCGTACTTTATAAGTAAACCAGAGGTATGTGTGGCGTCCACTATCGAGTTTTACATAAAAGAAACGGCACCTTATCGCGGTACAGAGCAGAATCTTATACTAACACATAAAAAAACCAATTCACGCCGCCTCTTCACAGGCAATAAGTCGGTGAATTAAAAAAAAAAAACATTACATCGGGGAGGTACAGACACGTCGATTTTCTCAGCTCATAATGTACAGTTAAAATTAGTTGTTTTCGAACAACCTGCGGCCTGTTTCTCGTGACATTTGTCCTAATATCCTTCTTTGTCAGTTCTTTTTATGTGTTTATTAAAGAGTTGCGCTAAGCCGACGCATTAATGTAACGATGGTACCACGTCGAGGATATTAGGACAAACGTTCATGAGAAATGGGCTGCAGGTCGTTCGAAAGCAACTGATTTCAACTGTACGTTATGTATCTGTATCTGCTGCTTCTGAAGTTGGCCTAGGTATATAACAAATGAAAAACAGCAGCACTTTGCTCCAATACTTTTTTCAGTTTTTATAACATATTGGTAAAAGATCCTAAAGATAGATTTACTTACACTATTCTTAATTTAGAGATATGAATAGTAATTAGACTATCACCCACTCCCTGTTAATAAATATGGTTTTAAGGTCAACTTCGATACCATGGATGCTCTAACCCATCTAGTGATTGATATACAGACATGTTATTCGGATAACGATTATTTGGGATCTATATTTTTGGATATAAAAGGCGCCTACGACTGTGTTAATTTGGAAATCCTTAAACATAAAATGTCCAGTTTCGGCATTCCACAGAAAATAGCTAATACTATATCAAATCTGTTCTACAATAGGGAAGTTTATTTAAGGTACAATAACACAAAAATAGGGTCGCGTTATACATCTCTAGGTTTACCTCAAGGCTCGGTATTGAGTCCAATACTTTTCAATATTTATACGGCAAATGTGCATAACCTGATCGATGAATTTAGTATCATACAATATGCAGACGATTTTTGTGTTTATGATCAAAGACCTTCGTATGAGAAGTGTGTATCCTCCCCGAGCATTGCAATAATCACTGTGCAGAAATGGCGTCAATATAATGGTTTTACTTTGTGTGAAGGGAAATCTATAGTCACCATATTCACAAGACACAGTACCCCAAGTCATGATCACATAAAACTTGGAGATATAACACTCCCGTTTCAAAATGAAGTAAAATATCTAAGACTAATCCTCGACAAAAAATTAACATGGAAACCATATATTGAATACATAATCACCAAATGTCAGAAAGGTATTAACTTCTTAAAGCTAATCTCGGAAACTTGGTGGGGTGCAAAGCCTCAAATCGTATTTCTTTTCTATAGGACGTACATTCGCTCAATTATTGATTACGGCTGCACTCTCTACAGATCTGCTAGCAACAGCACACTAAATAAGATAGATATTATACAAAATAAATCGCTTCGGATATGTATTGGTGCCATGAACTCCTCACCTACTGAACCTTTACGAGTTGAGTCCAAAGATCCCCCTCTTTTCCTTAGAAGGCAGTTTCTTTCCGAAAAATATATTCTAAATTTTATAGAAAAATATCCTACTGGAATAGACAAAATACATAAGTTAAATATCCTAGATCCAACTGATAAATTCTGGGAAAAGAAAAATTCCCCTCCCCTTTGCATAGGATATCGAGCAGTATTGGACATTTCAAAAAATTTTAAAAAATTTCATCTCTTCCCTCAGCTTGGCTATTTTGACCTAATAAGTAAGACAAATACCTTGTTCCCATACTATTCAGAAACCCCAGCAGTCAGTTCTATTATACTTCAAAATGTGTTTGTAAAATACTCTGATTTTACCCACATTTATACAGATGCTTCCAAATCTAATCACGGAACAGGTTGTGCTTTCCTAATATCCAACTCTAGTGTACATTTCAAATTAAAACTTTCTCACGAAACGTCAATTTTCTCCGTAGAGGCTTATGATATCGTTAAGTCCTTAGAACATATAGAAAACAAACAAATTAAAAGGTCAATTATACTAAGCGACACCAGATCAGTATTTTTCGCAATAAATAATACTTACTAACCAGCATCGTACAGGTGTCACCCTTTTATTAAATATATTAAGGGGCCTAGTCGGATAAAAGCTTCGGATAGCTGTGTCACTCTCTAGAAAGTTTTTATACATGCGCCGCTGAATAATTTTGCTCTTGACTATACCTTCACTGGACGTTTTATTCACCGACTTTGAGGTGCGATTCCCGATAGAGGTAACACTTCCTTGCTCCATTTGTAGTGACAAAGATACTTATTTAGAAAATTAATTTTAACCAAATAGTACAGAATAAGAGTTTGAAACTTGCTGAGCATAATTATGAAGATTCATTCTAGAAGACATGTATGAATTTTACCTCGAATTTTACCGATTGATATGATAATTCAGGAGTCAATCACGTTCAAATTTCACTTATATTTACAGTATAAATTTTCCCTACATAAAGTGAAAATTAATTAAAATAGATATACATGTACCCTCTAGTACACTTTCAACTACTGATCCTCCAAATTTGGTGTAATTTGACCAAACCGTATGGAAGAAATAAATTTTAAAAAATTACCTTACAAACACTGGTTTGATTAGCCCTCTTAAACAATATAGTTACTTGCTAAAAACATCTGGTTTTGAAATACACTATATATGGGTTAAAGCTCACTCTGGCATAAAACACAATGAAGAAGTCGACTTATTGGCAAAAGACAGTGTTGCGAACAGAACCACCGTAGACGATGTGTCTACAGGATTGTATAAATGTGAGTAAAGTAGGTTTAAATAAAAAATGTATTAAATTGTAGTACCAGGTGTCAAACTAATTGTAAGACAATAATTGCAAAACTACACGTATAATCGTATTTATTATTATTGTATGGTTACGAAATCTTCTTCAATCAAAGGGCTATTAATATTTCGAAAACGGTTAGAGATATCATAAATGTTTTTATGCATATCACTTCCGGCCAAACCGGAAGTGATATTAAAAAAAATGTATACACGGAATTTGTTCCAGTACCCTGTAACAGAAAATATAATAATCCGCCATTTTGATTTTTTTTAAATTTTATTGCAATAACTTTTTGGTTTCACGTTCAATTATTGCTTTCTTGACAGTGTCCGATTCCTCGGAAAAAACTACATCACATTAGTTTTTGAACCATAAATTTCTCTTGAAAATTACCGAAATAATCGCGAGTGACATCTTAGTTGGGACACCCTGTACATGTACATGCAGTTTATTTTAAACTTATTTGCAACATAAAAACGTCGGCTTCTTTGATCCCATTACCGCCATCAAAGAAAATGATGTTTTTTTTGCAAACCAGTTTGAAATAAACTATATCTTCGATATCTCGAGTTCTATGATAGCTAGAAACTTGATTTAAAAACATAAGTAAATTAGACAAGATAGTCTATAACCTGAAATTGTTTTCGAATATACAGGGTGAGCCAAGAGGATTCTACAGGGTCTAGTAATTTTTTTTTAATGAAATACCATGTATATCAGAACATTTTTTGAAACCTCTTTGTGACCTCCTTTCACTCCTGTACTATTGTGGACTTTCTCCCAACCACTTGGATGTCATGATTTTTTTTTCTGTTGTTGAAAATATACCATTTACACGTGTATATTAAAAATATCACTACAATCACAACTATCGATTTTAAGAAAAAATTTGTTAGTACCAGACATCTGTGATGACGCTGAGCCATTTTCACTTCCTAAAAGTATACAAAGTGGCTAAAAAAGGATTTTTAAATTTACAACTTTTTAAACTAAATTTTCTCAATTTTTTTCAAATGGAACATCCTGTATATTTTTGGACGATGTGATGTACATTCCTGTGGCTATTTGTGACCATTTTCAATTTATTAAATAATAACTGCAAAATTCATCAATAAAAATTAAAAATGAGGGTTTTTGTCAAATAATTCAAGAGAAGGTATTATAATAAGCATGTTACATGATGCCCATAAAAACATCACACCAACAACAATCCAAAATTTGAAGGAAAGGATAATAAATGCTTTTAGAAGTATCACTCCGGCAATTTAATGAACAGTAGAAACCTCATTCCAATGACGCATAGAAATGTGTCAATCAAAATGGGCAACATGTGGAGCACTTTTTATAACATCTTCTCTTGAATTACAAAAAAAATATTTTTAATTTTTATTGCTGAATTTTGCAGTTATGGTTCAATAAATCAAAAATGGTTACAAATAGCCATAGGGATGTACGTACAAAAAATTCTCGTTTTTCAATTCTACATCACATCATCAAAAAATATACAGGGTGTTCTATTTGAAAAAAATTGAGAAAATTCAGTTCAAATTGTAAATTTAAAAATTATTGGTAATTATTTAGTATACGATAAGATGCTTAAATTTTCCTGAAAATTTTTCTACCCCCCAAAATGAGGTACGCTGAACACGAATATGAAGTTTTTTTTTCGCCGGAGACAAACCGTTCAGGAGAAAGAAAAATAAAAAAAATTGCGTTTTCACTCACATCTGTCACTTTTTTATTGTAATATATTTAACACTTCCTGTTACTAATTTTCCTATTTTAATGCTTAGAAGACGATGTTACTTTTATCTTGTAAAGATATATAATGTTTTACACATTAAAAACCATATTTTAAATACGAAAATGCATGGAAAATGCTGTAAAATCATTCATAGTCACGAAGTTAGGTGCGATTCTATTCTGTTGTGTCTAAAGATACGATATTGTATAACTAGCGTTCAGAGAACCAGATCGGATCATTTTTAGGGTAAGTTGCTCATTTAGTCGATAACGTAATTAAAGAAATGGATTATATCTTTAAATATGTTATTGTTCAGTAAGGACCAACGAGAAGCTATGAGCAATTATCTTTGCCAGGAAAGGAGAGGAACAGGTATTAGAGGTCAGGTTAGGTTGTATTATTGCACAAATCTACACATCATCAGATGCTCATTGCACATTGTCATGTCTTGTACGAACATCCCTAACTACCCTTATATAAATTAATAATATTGCATTCTTCAATAACATTAAGAATTATTCCTTGCCCTATAAATTTTGGGTGGAAAAAGGTAAGTTTTAAATAGGGTGCCTTTTACATTGGATTATGGTTACAATAACCCCTTATAATGAAATCATCCTTTCGTCATATTAAAATTATTCGCTAAACCAACCCCTTTTATTGTAACCATAAAGCACCCTATTTAAAACACCCTTTTCCACCCAAAATTTTTAGGGCAAGGAATAATTCTTAATGTTATTGAAGAATGCAATCTTATTAACTTATTTAAAGGTAGTAGGAGTGTTTGCACAGGATATGACAATGTGCAATGAACATTTGATGATGTGTAGAGTGTCGGTATAATTGGTTTTGTGGTATCTCACAGGGGCGTGTTCTGAAAATCACCGAAGATAAGAATTCAGGAAATAAATAAAAATTGCAATAAATAAATAAATAAAAGCTAATGAAACAAATTTTACCTTGTCGCCCAATCGCCTTTCATTACGAAACTGTTAAATATAGTGGGAAATTGATTGCGAGGCACTTTAGACACTATCTGAAACGAGACGCTAATTTCACATACATTTTAGTTGCATTTTTATCATGTAATGGCGTTATCCCAAATACAAAGCTGTTTTTCTAAGGAAAAAAATTGCTCTTATTATAAAAAATGACGTATACTATACTTCAAACCATTCAGAGCGTTATTGGGGTGAGGGAAATAATGCATATCGTTAGATATATCCAGTGTAAAAAGTGACAGGTGTCTGTGAAAGTGCAAAATTTTTTTATTTTATTTCTCCATAACGGCTTGTCTCTGGCGAAAAAAAATTTCAAATTCGTATTCAGCGTACCTTATTTTGGGGGGGTAAAAAAAATTTCCAGGAAAATTTAAGCATCTTATCGTATACTAAATAATTACCAAATTATTTTTGGCCATCCTGTATACTTTTAGGAAGTGAAAATGGCTGAGTGTCTTCACACAGATATCTCATACCTGCTACTAACATATTTTTTCTTAAAATCGATATTTATGACTGTAGTAATTTTTTAAATTAAGGTACACGTGTAAATGGCATAATTTCAACAAAAAAAAAAATCATTACATACAAGTGGTTGGGAGAGAGACAATAATAATACAGGAGTGGAAGGAGACCACAAAGAGGTTTTAAAAAGTGTACTGATATACATGGCTTTCCATTTAAAAAAAATTTTAGTTGCCCCTGTAGAATCGTTTTGGCTCACCCTGTATATTCGAAAATAATTTCCGGTTACAGACTTTTTTGTCTAGTTTATTTTTGTTTTCAAATCAAGTTTCTAGCTATCATAGAACTCGACATATCAAAGTTGGACGCACTATTGCCCCACCCTGTACACATTTCTTGTTATAGTATAGTTCAGCACAGATATAGCATAGCCATCTTTGCTAATAAATAAGAAACACAAAAAGATACGCTACCCTATCGGCACAGAATAATTGTACTTTCGACGTTGTTTTATGTGTTCACCGCCAGTACGATTCATACACTTTTTTGTTTCGTAGTGAAAACATTTATGTGGTGATTGATTTAAGAAAAAGAGTGGTAAGTGAGTTTTTACTGTTTTGTTTTATTCAAGATGTCTATGTTATCTTTGTGTTTAACTTTATGCAGAAAGTAATTTAATAATTTTACAGCACTCTATTGTGAAATGCCAATTTTCATGGCATTTCATTTTTTTATTGCTAGTTTGTACCTCAATAATTAATATTTCTATCGCCACCTAAACGCAAAAATTAGGTACCTAACTCAAAATTTTTATATTATGAGTTATCTATGTGACACTATATTAAATACTATATAATATTTAATGTATAAAGTGGATAACTTTTAGAAATGAACTAGAGGCATCTATTGTAAAATGTAAAAAGAAGTTAAAAATAGGTAATTGCAACTTAATTTTTTTTTGATGATAATAAAAATTTAAAAAATAGGTATGTTTCTTTTATTTATTTTGTTTACATACAAAAAACTAATTAGAAATCAAGTCATAAACATAAAAATAAATATATTGTATTTTATTTTGAATCACAAAAGCAATTATGAAAAAACGCCTAAATCTGTTTTTAGTTTTAACTCAAATTAGAGTTACCTACCTAATTGTTGCATTTAGATGAAGTATATAACTACCTAGTTAAAAACTGAAAATCAAGATAGTTTATATCATATTGATGGTAACTTAATATGTTCTTTAGAATCGACTTATTCCTATCATATTTCGTTTTATTAGTTTTATGTTTCATCCAAAAAAAGTTCCTAATTACTTACAAATCGTTTTTAGTCTTGTTAATGCTAAATCTATCATTAAACTTATCTAACTAGAAATATGAAATTATTTATTGACGCATATGCGATTATAAAATGCAATTCTTGCACGAATTACTCATGTTATTTTTATTTCGAGAATTTATTACCTATTGAATTGTTTCAACCTGATGTCAAATGCACTGCGACTAATAAAGTTAGTTGGTTTCACAGCCTTACGTATAATACCATGAGCAAATATGTTAAAAATGGAAAACATGATGAAGATAGACTACAGCTCTTCCGAATTGATGATGATATTGTGAGACCATTGGACCGAGAAGATAGGGTGCGGTTATCGAGATTAATTATTGAAGGTTTAGAAGTGGCTTTACATCTCTGTAATGCATATTTGAGAAATTTTGGACCATCGCGGGTATGTAATAAATTTCACTAAAACTGCAAAAATATATTTAAAAAGCTGTTTCACATAAAACTAATAATATTTATACTGACAATGAATAATTTAATTTTGTGCGATCTTAGAAAAATCATGTATATTTATTTTATTTATTTTAATACAATATCCAACGGGACTATCCCAGTTACAGGATAAGGTGGAACAATACATATATGTACATATAATAATAATAGTATATATTACGATTATACACTTAAATTATAAACAAAATATTCAAAAGTAAAAGTAAAACAAAAAGTTACAAATCTAATAATATTAGTAAGACTATAAGAGAATAATGTAAAACATAAAGAAATAAATAACATTACAAAAACTAGTAAGAAATACAGATTTGACAAACAGTTTTTTAATAGATTAAATAGAAGTATAAAATATATCAAGTCTCTCTTCATACATATGATAATTTTGAATCATTTGATATATATGTATATGAGACAGTAAAAGATACACTAAACCGTGCTGGGAACGTTACCGAGGCGCATGCGTTGGTAAGACCGGGAAATTTAAATTCAATTTAGAAGTGTTTAGATGTTTGTGTTATAGGGAAATTGCAATTATAGGTATATTATAATAATTATATTGGGAAAGACATAATAGAATGTTATATATTGTTGCAAGTGAAATAAATATAGTTTATACTTTATTTGTATGCAAAAATCTATAAGTTATAAATATTTGTTGACTAATGTATCTTATTTATTTTTCTGATTTGTTAAATGTTAAAAGCAAATTGTTTAACTCAGATAAAAAAAAAATTTGTATATTGTATCTCAGTTGAACTTCACAAATAAAAAATTTTGACCTACCTATATTGTATTTACTGTTGATAGGTAACAATTAAACAATACAAACTAAAATCACACACAGTATTTTTTAATTTGCTGTTAGCAAACTTTGTATTACAAAAATGACCCCGGTAATATTTCTGTCGATTGATCCACTACTTCTGTACATGTAAACTTAAACTATCGATAGGTATTATTATTATTATTTTCACTAATAAATATAACTATACATTTTGTTCTTGTTTTAACTAAAACATTCTTTATTATTATTTACATCATGAAGTCTTTTTATTACTCATTTTCTGTCTTATTAATTATTTATTTTTGCTGTCTTATTAAAGTATTTGCTATTATAACTACAAATAAACATTACAACCAAGGGTGTTGTAATTAAGCCTTCTCGTTAGAACAATAGTTACGTTATAACCAACCCTATATAACTATATAAATGAAAATAGTGTTCAATATTTTCATTAAAACAAATACAAAATACCTACCTAGTTACGTTTATTAGTGAAAATAATAATAATAATAATACCTATTGATAGTTTTAGTTTACATTAAATTGAGTTCAGAAGTAATGGATCATTGTTAAAAGCAACTTAACTTTTACCATATCAGAAAATAAGATACATTAGTCAACAAATATTTATATTAAATTTTAGATTTGTGCATACGTCTGAAAAACATCCCCAGCACGGTTTAGTGTAGTCTGGCAGTAGGCAGTTAGTAAATTAGTACGGGCTGTTGGTAACTGTAATATTCTGTTGAATCTTAAATTAATTCTTGGTACATAATATAAAATCCTTGATATAATTGGTTCAGAACTTATTGTATTATTGATACTTTTGTGCAGACATATAATTGAGTACATGGCGTGTATGTGAGGTAAACTACTTAATGAAAATTTGGTCAGAATGCATCCGGGGGTGTACCCGTGGGGGGGGTAAATACTGTAAGTAATAAAATGTAAAATTTTGAGGTATCTACGTTGCACTCTCTCTAATTGAGATGTATGAGTAATATATATAGGACTCCAAAGCGTAAAACGATATTCGAGTTTACACCAAACAAAAGCCGTGCGAAAAGGATATTTAAGGTTTTTGCATTACACAAGTGTTTAGCATTACGGAATACAAAACCCTAGCTCTTGTAGACTTAGTGGTTACACGAATATGTTCTTCGAATGACCATTTGGAGTCAAAGGTCTTTAAATTGTGTAACCCTATTCAAAACGATGTTCTCAAGCTTATATATAGTCAAACTTTTCAGTACTTTACGGCGAGAATAGGACACGATATTACATTTACTGATATAAAGGTAGATGATTATTTTCACACCAAGCATTTAACTTATTTAAATAATTTTATACAATTTGAAATTGATTTGATTTTAGTATATCTTTTAAAATCATTAGCATATAGTTAGTAATTGACATGAAATAATTGTGTTGTCATTAACGAAAATAACAAAAAATAACGGCTCAAGAATCGAACCCTACGTAACTTCTGATTATTGCGAAAATTTGGCTGATTTAAACCCCGGTATATTGTACAAGGTATTTCAAATTCAAGTCACACTATCAGTATCCCGTTCATCCGAGGATATAGAGGGCTGGTTTAAATTTGGTACATTTGTATATTTGTGTAAAAGATAAGAATCTGTCAAAAAATGTCTCTATCTGAAACCGTCCTCGAGAATATAATGAAAAACTGAAATAGAGAAAATTTGTATTTTGCTTATTACTCTTTTATTTTTAAGAATATCTAAAAGAATACTTTCTAATGGCAATTTTCTATTTTTCTTAATAATATGTTTACAAAAAATTCTAAGTAACGTTTTAATGTCGATCATAATTTATTATTATGTCATCTGATAGCATAGTTTATTATTATTTAAACCATGTATCACGTATGTATGTTTAAAGGACACTTTTAGCTCAAAGCCATAAAATTATGTAAATTTTTATCACGATTCAAATTATTAAAAAATTCATTAAATAAATATTATTCTGTGTTATTTTTTGAAGTTCAATTAAATAAAAGCAAGCAAATAATATTTCCACTATCTGATTTAAGAAGAAAGGTCCGTTTATTATTTATTATAATGACATTCTAGTTGAAGATATTATTTTTCTGCAATCGTCTAGAAAGTTACCTGTTTTGGTAAATTTTTTGAGCCAAAAATACATCTTTACTGGTCTAGCTCGGTAAAGTGACATAGGAAG
The DNA here is from genome assembly GCA_029963845.1 of Rhamnusium bicolor. Taxonomy (NCBI): domain Eukaryota; kingdom Metazoa; phylum Arthropoda; class Insecta; order Coleoptera; family Cerambycidae; genus Rhamnusium; species Rhamnusium bicolor. Next base: position 478,743 of record JANEYF010002106.1, read on the forward strand.
CCGTAAAGTCTTTACTGATCCCTTATGAATCTATGCCTTATGTCATTGTTGGTTGACAACCTAATTAATCACTCTAGACAACAGCGTCTTATGTCAGTTGAATTTTACGAATTTTGGTTACAAAATATAAAATTAAAAAGTGTTTTAAGATATATTTAAAATATCGTAGGCAACACACCCGGAAAGCGTCGTTATTCGCTGGCTTCCAGGACTCGCTGACGCTCGCCTAGTAAAGATTCACTTTCCGATCTTGTTGCGTAAATAACTATTAAACATGCATATATATACATATACATGGTTGAAATCATAATAAAATATACTGTTAGATGGCAATAATAAATTATAGAAAATTTAGCTGACTGTGTTTCAAGAAAGTAGAACGTAACTTATCATTTCTTTGGTCATATCATAAGTTGTTATTAAAAAACATTGTTCCTAAAGAAAAAAAGTTGTAAGTAAAACACAAATTTCTTGAATTTCATTTTTCATTATGATTGAAACGATTTTTGAAGGATTCTTATTCTTTATAAAAATACGCAAAAGTGCTAAATTCAAACTAGGCTCTCTATCTCTTGAAATAAGCGAGATACCAATGACGAGCCTTAAATTTGAAACACCCTGTACAATACTAAAATTATATACGAGTACTTTACTATTTACTTATTGTGTGTTTAACAAAAAAATCATATTATAATTCATAGTTTGGTCTTTTCTAAGTCGACCTATATCCGTTACCAAGGCCAATCACCATGTCAGGAGACACATTAACCCCAATCTGAAAACGTTGCCGAACCTATTCTTTGTCGAAGAGCAGGGATCTTTTACTTGTATAACATCATTAAGGCTGCTTTACATCCTTCCGAAGGACGATATATCCACTACACAATCCTCGCCTAAGATTGCATACCTTCCAACCATTAGTCTCAGTATCTGTTGCTTTATTTTTCCTATCGAGTTCGACACGATGTAAAGTCTGTGCTACGGTCGCTCCTAATAGTCATTTTTAAAAACGCTAAATTTTTAAAGATTAGATTATTTTAATTTACTTATGAAAAGGAAAGCTCATTTCTAAATACATTTTGCACAGAAAACACCTAACCATATTCAGAAAACGCAGTTTACCTTAAAAAAAAATTTTTGTATATAAAAAAGTATCCATGGCAACGAGAAAAACATAACTCGTAAAAATTATTAGATTTTGGGTGTCAATTTCCATTCATACCCGAGCCGCAAAACAGACCTTCAGTTAAAAGTTTAAAACTGCCAGATGTTCTTCAAGTGTGTATTAGTGTTTTTTTTTGTCAATTCACTGAGCTAACTGGTCCCTTGAAAAACATGTGATCTCATCACAGTTATTGATCCTTCGATGCCGATACTTAAATAATAATGAACCAGCTGTCATTTATTTATAAACTGTCACATTTAAGTGAAGAATTCAACAAATTTCATATAACAAATAGTCATTTTGTGTTGTACTGTATTTTATAACATAATTACATGGTTTTGAACTCACCGCTAATTTATTTATTCTGTATAGTTTCTGTTGATAAAAAGGTAATATAAATAGTTTTAAGGAAGAGATTGGTTCATTATTTTTTCTATGATTGTGTTGAAAGTAAAATTTTCTAACTTCAAAATGACTGCGAAAAATGTCACTTTGCCTCACGCCGTGCGGAAAAGAATTTGCCAAACGCCTCGATTACATCTTTACACACAGGAATAAATAAAAGAGTGTGTGTACCTTAAAGATCTATATTATTTAACTGGAAATAACAATCAAATTCTATAAATGTACATTAATTACACAGGAATTGCAATTACTTAAGTTAATGCTTGGAAAAACTGGAACATTTACATTGTTAGAAATATTAGAAATATTCACATCTGGACCAATGTTTATGGCATTTTCGTTGTCGCCCATTATTTTCTTGGAGACACTTATTTTGTTGTTAACACTATCTTTTATATATGCTTCTGCCGTTCTTGAAGAACGCCATCCACCGTGTCTTTTCAAACTGGTAGGATCCGCTCCAGCGTCAATCAAAAGAGTCGGTGACGTTCGCCAAAAGTAAAACTTTCAGGTTTAGGAAGTTTTAAATATTCTGTAATTTTTTTTGACATCTGTCGAAACATGTTTATCCCTACATACCGAAAACATTCTAGATTTATGAGTTTTCCAATCTGGAATGATTATGAACAAAAATTCTCCAATGTCCTGAATGTCATCTATTGTAATATTCATCAACTCCTCCCTTCTGAGGGCACCAGCCAGTAAAAATGTGTCATCAGAAGCGTTAAATAAAAAAGCATTCATTTGTTCTCTGGTAAATACTTCAGATTTCTTTGCCTTGTATCCTACAGATTCTCTTTTTAAAAAGTTAATTAGTTCCGGAAACTTTGAAATATCTACGTTTTCTTTCAATGACAGAGTGCTTCTGAGCATTGAGTAAATTGACCACATCGTGGAAGATTTCAACGTGTTAGCCTTTTCGGCGAAATAGGCGAGTAGGACCACTTCCGTATAAACATTCACCTTCTTTTGCCGGCACAAGTTTACGAAAACAAGTTTTTCCTTCTTATAACGTTCTTTCGATTTACGTGAAAGGAGGTCGGAAAGCACACTTTCAGCAGCTGCAACAATCTCTGCAGGAATATCTTCGTCTGAATTCATCACTTTCTCAAAAGCAGTAGATACAAAACAAAACGCGTCAGTTTAGCAAAACAATATGTTTTGTTTTTTAGTCGTGACAATCGTTTGAGCAGTACTTGATCTTTATTATTTTAAATAAAATCTGACAGGTGGCAAATTTAAAATTTTGGAGAGACTATGGAAAAAACCACAACCGTAGAAAAAATAGTATGTAACACACATGTGGCAAGTTTCATTGCAAAATTTGTATGATAGAGACACTCGCTGCGCTCGTGTTCTTACTTTCATACATTGTTTTGCAATGAAGCCCTTGCCACACTTGTATTACAATGTACTATTCTTGTGAATTTATTTTATTGTCATTCCGGATAACATCTGCTTCCTTCCGGCATAATAAAAAATACCCAATTTTATTTATACTTTCAGTTTAGATTATTTAGTAACAAGCTAGGCAATATTAACAAACTGAAGTTTAGGTATAGATTTTGTGGCAGAATGTAATATTACAGTTGAAAATTTAACTTCTATATCAGACTTACTATCATGACATGACAGTTGCATCATGGCATTCCGTATTTATTGCAAAAATTAATAGAACTAAAAAAAATTTTGAAGACTTTCATGAGCAGCATAAATTATCAAATTAAGTCAACTTTCTGCTGAGAAATTGGATCAGTTCAGTGCATTATTGGAGCAAATCTGTGATTTGTATGACAATAATCAAATATTAATACACAGTTAGCGAAAACTAAGTCAGCTACTTTATTAGATAGTCAAGCAAGTAATACTGCAAATAAATTTCAAAATAATGTTCAATTACTACTAATTAAAATACCGACATTTTCCGTAAGTTCTCTAGAACGAATTTGTTGTATGAAATGTTTATTTCCCTAACTCATAGTAACACACATTTGTCAAATATAGAGAAATTCCAATACTTGATTAGTCTGATTGTCTGATGAACCATTAAAATTAGTTAAACATTTGCCATTGACCTCTGATAATTATGACAATGCATTTGAAGCTCTGGAAAATAGATATAAAAATAATCGTATTCTTATTTCAATATATTGGGGAAACATTTTTAATTCACCAAAAGTTAACCAAACTCTCTCCGTGCTCTCTTAAACACACTTCCTGAAACCATGTTCGCTCTAGAAAAATACCATATTAACTTATGAGATTTTACTCTGTTTAATTGATTAATTCAGAATAAATTTTTGATAGACCAATGTAAAAAAAGCTTTGAAAGATAACATTAACTCTTTCTTCAAATTCAGACGGTCGACTCCAACACTCGAAAACAATTTGAAATGCAACAGTGCCACAGAAATACCCACATATGACCATTTAAATAAATTTTTGATAGACCAATGTAAATTAAGTTTTGTAAGCTAGCATTAACTCTTTCTTCTAGTGTTTCTAAGCAGTCAAATACTCGAAGGCTTTCTCCTTCATCTTCTCATAAACAGTATACGCAGTCTTGCAAGTCAAGCTAACAATATTTTGTGGTTTATACGTCTCATTCGCTTAATCTTAGTGCACTACCGACAGTCGCAAATCTTGTTTGTAAGGACCCACTGTATTTTTAAATGTGATTTATTTTTAAATAAGTCACCTCATTAACGTTATGATTTTATTAAGAAATGTAAACGTTGTGCAAGTTGTTTTGGAACATACAGTTTTTAAGATGTGCCTCTCAATATACTTGTCGCGTATGCCAAAAACATCATCATACTATGTTATATTTTCCCCGTGTATCAACTACGAACTCTACTTCTACAGCCAATGCCGTGACTGTTAATATAACTAAAGTTGTTGCTAATTCACTTACTCCTGTTACAGTTTCATTATCTAGTGCCTTAGTCTATCGCTATGCTAGAAGCAATTTTTCAACATGTCTTGCTCATCTTAATGATGACAGTCAAATTTTATTAATATCTGAGAAATGTCTAAATAGATTTGGTTTACCTTTCAATTAATCTTCCATTCCCAATCAAGAAATTAGTCGAATTTCTACAGCCGCCTGCACAGGTGTAACGAGTTTTCAAGTCACGCCTTTATTTAGGCACCATCCAAGTTTCATTATTCAAGCAATGGTTTTGCCAGTCATTTGTAATGATGTTACATTTAATCACATTACTATACACGGTTATGAACATTTAAATAACCTGCCTTTTGCCGATCCTGATTATAGGAAATTAGGTGAAATAGACATTTTGCTATGTACTGATGTTTATTCACAAATAATGCGACCTGATATTAAATATGGCCGTCCTGGAGAACCAATTGCAACAAAAACAATTTTTGAGTGGATTTTGTTGATACAAATAATATGTTTGCATTTTCTGAGGCGTTTTGTGATGTTATAAAAAAATGCACAAGTTGTTTTTAGTAAGAATATTAAGAAAAATGCAAGAATTTGTACTAAATTTAATTATTACCAAGAACATCGATTTTTAAGTGATTATAATGAATTATAACTGAATAAACTGATCAACAAGATAATGTGAGCAGTTTAATCATATAAGAAGTGGGGAAAAATATACAAAAGGTTATGTTCATGTTCATTTTGACATGACTTTGAAATATGTTATGTGTGTTTATACGTTAAATGTCAGTTTTCTACATTAATAAATGTGCTTTACTGCCTTTTCTTATTCTCTAATTGAAATGGAATTTCCATCGATATGTGAAACAAGTTTTGAACTTTGTAAAATTATGCTGGTGAATGATAAAAATCAATGTTTTAACTTATTTGTAACAAGAGAAAAATAGAATAGAATCCAAAACTGTAGATTATTTTATATTTATATTACCCTGCATTAATATATTTACAATTCGCCAATTGTCACTGTCGTTATTTGTCTGCAGTGCACATATCATTGTCGGCTAAGTACAGGAATGATAGGCGACAAAACAACAAAATTCATTAATCTTAGCAAACTGAGAAAACTGATTGTGATCACTTGTACTTAAACTGATTTGAAAACGAAAAAATGTACATAATATAAGAAGAAAGCCGTTGTAAGTTATTCTATGCTCCTCACCTACGCCTGTCAATATTTTAAAACGGGCAGACTAGTTATTATAATTATTATTGTGCATACCTACATCACAGACTAAATTTGTGTCTATATTATGTTCATATTTGTTTACATTTTGCTTACACTCCTGTTCTGTAGCTGGGTTATTTATCTGTAGAATAGTATTCTAAAATAAATAAATAAATAAATAAATAAGTGGGTACTATACAAGTCTCGGATGGATTATATAGTATCCATTTAACTGGATACTATACAAGTCGTCCGAGTTTATGCAATTATTATTTTTAAAGCATTTAATTTTACAAGAATACACACAGTATAATCAGTTTACAGCATTTGTTTTAACATTTTTAGTTAATCGACCTCTTGGAACAAATTTTACCAACAGCTTACGTAATAAATACTTCATATTGGGTATTTTATAACACAGGTTTTAAAGATAGCCTTTGCATATGTGATCTTTTTGAGCCTAATTGTCCTCATATTTGTAATGGATTATCTTCGATTAATTTAGAACGGCCAATAAGAGAATGGTTTCTTTTTAAAGACGGAACTGAGTTCATAACGTTAACGGTAAGTTTCACTACATTCATAATTAGAACAACAAAGCAATAAATGCTGGTTTGAATGTATACTACTTTGTAATATTTGATATGATTATAAAGACCGCATCTCAGGTAGTTATTTCACGAATATCACTGGCTGAATAAGATCGTGTGCAAACACATCAATATTTTCATATACTGAATAAGATTTGCAGTAAACAACTACTCAGCGGACAAAAACCCCAACCTGCATTGAATTAAACCTGCAAATCTTATTTGGTAGCTAGGATCATTTGTCAATTCCTCGCTAGACATAGTCTGGTTTCGAACTTTTTATGTTCTCGTCATTATGTCATAAGTAATGGAAATTACAAATAATAATAGCAAACCAGGCTTTGCCAGGTGATTTTTGTAATGTCCAAAATTAGATAAATACTGAATATTTCTCAAGAAATAGTTATTTTTTAACACGAGAATAAAAACATATTATTAATAAATTGGTCTAAATGATTTGAAGTTATTAAAATCCGTTTGTGGCCTGAAATCGACCGTTCCACTGGAGAATTTTTATTTAAAATTTAAAAGTTATAAAAAATTGATTTTCGTGTATACAAGATTACTTTTTTTACAGTATTTTTAATAAAGTTCTGTGTCATTAAACTCTAGTTCCGGAGTGTTTTGTATCCACCGGTCCACGGTATTTCGCGAAGGAACCCGTTGAGACATGTTTTCCAATAACACAATAAAATGCCTAAAACTTTATCGAAATACAGTTGCAAATTGCTGATTGTCGAGGTCACAAGCTAACACATATCTTCAATTGCCATGTATGTAGGTAGTGGGGGTTCTGTCTTACACGTATGTCTGCTTATTCATTTATTTAAACTGAGACATATTATAGGCATTTTACGATCGTACAAAAGCTACATTTAATTTAGTGCTTTTTTATTTAGTTTTAGGTAATTCGTATGGGCTTAATTAAGGAAAACTTATTTAAAATTTTTCTCTGTAATTAAGTACTAACCTTCTACATTTAAAATATATAACTTATAATTGTTGTTACAAATATAAATAACTTATATTTGTTGTTACAAATATAAGTTGTATCTTTAAATGTGGGTCCCGTCATGTTTGACGGGATCCACATTTAAAACATAGTTTTTGTTTCATCACTCTTTCAATTATTTACTTGAATTCATAAATGTGTTGTATTTTGCAGGGAATTACTAATATATACTAAAATAACATGAGAGAAGGTATTAAGTAATTCCTAAAAAGATCGTGTACCATTGCATTTCACAATAGGTATTCTCATTAAATTAGTTGTACGAGAGTTGTACGTAAGCCCGTAACAAAAGTGACTATCTAAGATTCGGTGTTTATATGAAATTTGCTGTAATGTTGCCAACTTGGTTATAAGGTAATAAGGTAACAGGAGCTGATAACGGATATACGACAACCAGTTTTTATTTATTTCAAATCACAGGGGACTGGTAGTATGTATTGTCGATCATCCCAAACGATATTAGGAAGAACTTACTGATCTCCCCATGGAACGTTAGGGAGGGTTCTGTCACTTCATTTAAGAAAATCCTCTAACGCAAGAAAGAGAGACAATATATGGCTCTGAAGAGGCAAATGCCCTTATTTTCATCCTATTTTATATAGTGGGATTTCTAATTGTGAAGTTCTAGCTCTCGTGTGCAATTTTATATTGGGAGTGATGGCATTTTGTTCGTGTTAAAGTATATAATTAGAAAAGTGATGGTGGTAATCTCGGACCCGCGACTGAAAAAGGGGGGGGGGGATTTAAAAATTACTGATTTAGAGTTGGTCCAAGTTTTTTCGCGTAAATGAAACTGGTTTTAGTGTCTCATGATTTATAAGGTTCAAGGTCATCAATGAAAGTAAATTTCTAGTGAAATTAATAGAGGAGAGCGGTTTAATTTGAACCCCTTCTAATTGCTTCAACCAGATGCATTTGTAGACGAAATGGCAGAAATACTCACCGTACTTTAATTTCAATATACTAGAAGGGGAAGCGTTCGGTCAGGCTCGTGAAGTCCCATAGACAGAAAATGTGACTCGGTGTCGTGAATTTGCCACAGCGGCAACCACGCAGTCCATGCTCTCGCCGTCCTTTCCCATTTACTCGGAATGTACTAGTTTGAACGACGCTGCGTCCTTTAAATAGTATGCAAATATATGATAACACGGTATAATGGAAATTTATTAAGGACATCCGGATAATATCGGATTTAGCAAAATTCTTTAAAAAATATCACAAAGGATAGGCAACAGCAAGGAAAACCACTTCTTATAAAATAGAGGTTAAGATGTTCCACTAAAGATGCGTCTATGGCGTGTCAAGAACAAAGATTCGCTAATGAATGGGGTATTTTCCTTGATTTTAGATGAAAGTGGAAATGCTTATATTTTGAAAATATATTTTTTTAGAATTTCTGGTGTCGAAAAAAATATATTATGTAGTATATAACATAGTTATTTCAATTTAAGGTTAAAATTTTTCATAATTAAATCAGTAAGCGCAAACTAGGGAAATCACCAAATATTTATTGGAACACTGGCAAATTTGTACTTTTTTTATTTTTGTTTTGATTCCTGTTTTAGAGTATTTGTCTGTGTATTTATTTTAAAATATTCTAAAAGCACACAAATGTGGACGAGAAATATGCAGAAGGTAGATCAGATAATTTAACTGCTATATTTTTACAATAATAAACAAACGAAAAATGAGATTACGGTCGAATATCAAATCTGGTACAATTTCATACTACTACTGCAATTTATTCATCAGTGTTCATTCTAGCAAATTCAAGCAAATTTGTTTCTCTTCAACTTATGTTAAATATCTTTCCGTCTCTCTTTTCTTATCGGAAACTTTCTAGAATCAACATTAATGAACGAACTTTTAAATACCCTAAAAACATTTGGTGCTCTATCAGAATTTGCGCTTAATGACATCACGGAAGTTTGACTTAATTTTATTCAGTTTGAATGAAAAGAAAAAAATAGAAAATATGTACTAGTAGAGTAAAAAACAGATTCTATCGTTCAGTCCGTTCGCAATTCATTGTTAAAATTTGTCGACCACTACAAATTGTTACATATCCCATAAGATGGTAATTCTACTAGGTTGTACAAAAATCGTATGGTGTAGGGGGGGTTATAGGGGGTGTTTTCAAAAAAATATATAAAAAACAAATTTGTTTAAAATTAAAATATCTATACGCCTAATAAAAAATGAAAGTAACATTGCGAGTAATTTTCTTATAAAAAAATAAAGAAACTGAAATTTTCTATAGTTTTACATGTGTTAGAGAAATTATAAACTTAAATTCCGGAGTAACTATGAAGCTGCTCAAAATGTTAGTGTATATCACTTAATATATGAAAAACCGCTGCACTAATCAAAGAAATTACCTCGATAAATGTTGTTCGAAATTTTATTGTGATTATTATGGTATTATTATTTTTTTGATGGCTTTATTTATAACTAAGATATTCACGAAAAAGTAAAACAATGTCGAAATACTGTAGTCAATCACACATCTATGTTGTAAAGTCTAAGCGTCCCTTCCACTCCTCTAGAGTAAGGTGAAATGCTCTACCTCACATAAACGGGACAAAGAAAGAGAATATGGGTACGGGTTTTATGTAACTAAATTAGTACGCGGATACTAACGCATTAATTTATAAATTATTATTGAATAATTATATTCAATAATAATTTACAATTTACATTTAATATCGTTACACATAGTTTCCACATAAGAAATACTATCCACATTTATGCAAAACATCGATGATCTTCTTTGATCTTGTTTCCTGATGCACAAATATTCCAATTCCCACATGTTTTGGAGTATGTGATTTTCTATTTGTGTAGGAGTATATAATGTCCTGACATATATTTAGGATGTCCTGATCTTTTTCAGTCAATTGGCTATCATTATAACAGTCATTAGTTAAAAGTGTACTAATTAACTTGCACAGTTTATAAGGAATATATTTTTTATAATCAGAGATATCCAAATGTTTGTAAGACGAAAATTGTGGCATGATATTGATTTCGTTTTTTATATAATTACATAAACTATGTATTATAGAAGCATCTGACCTTTCTGGTAAAGCAGGAATATTGTCATAATCATCAGTTTCCACCAAATGAGAAGTAATAGTTTCTTCCTTGGAAATATTTGGACATATAATCCTAGGTTCGTTTGTCTTTTCAGACTTCACCAGATATACTTTACTTCCAAATTGATGAAGTAATTTGGAAGTGAGGGTCCTTTCATCTCTCTCAGAATCACCAGCAATTTCCAAATATTTATTGTAAATTGAGGTTGTACTATAACATTTACCTTTGGAAAATCCCTTTTGAAGGATTGCTGCAATATTTTCAATTTTTTCTTTTTCAATTTGTTTCTCAGGAGTCTCAATACTCCTCGACGTCGACGAATAAGATCTCCACTGAATAGCAAAACAGGTGTTATGGTATTTAATTTCCGATGCAATTAAATCATCATCCCATATTCTTTTGAGGAGGTCCGTATTTTTTTTTAGATATAAGTTTAATTTTGCTGTCCACATTTTTTGTCATTACCTGGGAGAGTTTTTTATCTTTAAGTCTTTTTTGACAAAACATACATTTATTTATATCATAAGCTATAGAGGAAGTTCTTTTTTTTCAGAGGTGACTTATTCTGCAGTTTTTGTGGCAATGCTTTTTTAGGGACGATTTTTTTAGCGTGTTTAGCCTTAAAACAGCCCAAGTTATGTTTGCTGGTAAATGTGCAATAGCATGACTTATCGCATAATATATTGGAGGTTGTCTCTATCAATGCTAAATTTTTGACTAACGTGTACAATTGAGGATCCAACAACTTAGAGTCTATAGAAAACTTGAGCTTAATCATATCTAAAATGTCTCTTCTTGCCGTTAACCGCAGGATATTAACTTGCTTGTGTCTTTGATTTGACGAAATAAACATTTGTTTAGGTGAAATATTTTTTTCTGTGGCCTAATTTTTATTTTTATTTTGCTCTCTATCTCGCTATTATCTGAATTTGTACCACTTGTTTTCGCCATTTTTATGGTCTAAGCTACAATTTACATATTTTTAAAACAATGGCTAATTATTAATATTATTATTATTATATTGTATGTGTTATAATTGCCCTCACTAATCACTATTAATTATGTAATAATTATTATTGTCTTTGGTAATATTAAATATTGACTAATATAAGAACTATATTATAAAAAACCGTTATTCAAATCACAATAAATAATAACTGATTTTGTGCTCAAATGTATAAAGAAAGAAAAGGAAACAATTTAGGTTTTGTTTATTGTGACTACGTCTTTGTTCAACACATTGCGATATAGTGCTCTACTTCACTCGGTCCTCAAGTGCACAGCTCCCGCTAGGTCACGTTGAAACAACAGCATCATTACATTGATTCAGTTTTTGCTAAATATCTCCCTTATAAAACAAGGAATTTGAAAAATAAAAAAATCAGTATTTTCCTCATGAAATGATGCACAACTTTTATTCTAAACATATTTTCGAGAAATGCAGCCGTTACGAATATAGGGTTAGTTAAACGGAAAAATGATGAGTTAGCGAATTAGATGTTTCGAGAAAATCGTCTTGAATGATTTCTTTCTCCATATGATGTAATGTAAAATATAATTTTCAATAATTATTTTATTGCATTTATAATGACAATTTTTGTTCCACATTAATGTAACCGGTACATAATTTTATGTAGATTCTTATTATATAAATAACTCAATACCACCCTTTTTCCATAATAACCCCTTACAGCCCCCCTGCACCATACAATTTTTGTACAACCAAGTGAAATTATTTTCACAAAGCGTAAGTAATAGTTTGCGGGGGTTTCCAAGTTTTAACAATCGATTGCAGACGGAATCGCAAAAGAAAGCACTTTTGCAAGGCAGAAAACTCTACTATACGTGTCTCTTATTAACACGCTTTTATTAGCTTCACTTGTATGTTTGCTTGTTTGTTTGTATGTTTGTTTGTAACCGACTCTTTGGACTCGATTTTAACCCACTTTAAACGGACAGATTTAATTGAAACTTTGTACACTTATTAAGAACCGGTAACAATACAATAATTTGATAAGTTTATATCATTATCCTGTTCAGGATCGCCAATCCTTTCCACACGTATCCCTGCGTGAAAGCAAAGGCTTAATATGTCAGTAGATTCCATAATTGTTAATTAACCCGGTGATCGAGTGGGTTAAGGCACTCGACGCGAAACGACAGACTCATCCGGCGTGAGTTCGAACCTCACGGCTGAAATAAAAATTTTTTTTTTTTCAGAAATATCTGTTGGATCGTAATATGTTATAATATCAGCATCAATAAGCAATATAAATATAGTTTAAAACAACTAAAAAACACGCTTTCATAGCACATCAAACTAAAAAGTTAAAAATAAATATAGTTTAAAAAAACTAAAAAACACGCTTTTAAAGCACATCAAACGAAAAAGTGAAAAATAATTATTAATATAAACTGAAAATAATAATGAACGAAAAATACTAGTATTATTGTGAAAAAAGCGTGGGGTGCTCGATATACGAAAAATATTGCACAAAGCACCCCACGCTTTTTTCACAATAATACTAGTATTTTTCGTTCATTATTATTTTCAGTTTATATTAATAATTATTTTTCACTTTTTTAGTTTGATGTGCTTTAAAAAGCGTGTTTTTTAGTTTTTTTAAACTATATTTATTTTTATCCCTAGTTTTCAATTATAAAATAAAGAAAGGAAAAATACCCAATTATTGAATAACAGGGAAAAAATTTTTGCAGTTTAAACAAGACTGTTTTTGTTTTCTACAGTGATGATGCAAAAATACAAGTGGCCCTGTTACAAGAATCTGATAATAAAATCATACTTCATTCAACGTAAACAACTTCATGTAAGCATGCTGCACCGTATAATGATAGCTTATCCCAGTTTCGAGAACTGCTGTTTGTACATAATAAAAATACAAATTCATAAAAATAAATATTTAATAGAGATAGATACGATAAGTATTCAAGAGCCACTATTCATTTAGAATTGAAATGTCCAAATCGCGAATATCTGGTATTTTGAAAAATACAAAGGAACTGCGCTTTACAAGAATAAATGGAGGAGAACTGAACTAATTGTAAGTAAATAGTCTTGGGTAAAGAGCAGTGCCTATTATAAGGACCTGTGCGTGACAAACACGTAGGCGGCCGATTCCACGGACGACCAATTGCCTTATGTTAATTATTGAAAAAAAAAAACAGACAATAAACAGATAAATTCATTTCCAAATACTGCAATTGTATTAAGAATTTTATTAACATTACCAGTGTCCGTAGCATCAGGAGATAGTAGACTTTTTTCGACATTAAAACTGATTAAAAATTATTTGCAGTCAACGATGTGTTAGAGGGAAACTCTCAGAACTTGCTCCTAGATCGATTGAAATATAACTTTCGGAACGCATAATTATAAGAAATTTTGCAGCAATAAAATCACGTTAGGCTAAATTTTAGATGTTTAAATTTTATTCCTTTTTTTTCGTTTATCTATTTAGATAGTTTCCTATTTCCTATTTAGTTTAGTTTTGATAACATTAAAATTTGTTTTTTTTTAGTTGGTTACAATATGTACCGTGTGTCCATGGATTACTGTCGGAATAAGCGATGAAAAAAAAAAAAATTTTGGGTTGAATGTTCGGATCTATCCTTGATTCGTCTCAAACTAAGATTGTAACAACATTAGTGAAATTGATCATATACATGGTGATTTACGGGTAAATTTTAAAAAAATGGCAAGAGCAAACTACCCTTATTTTTAAACATACATAAAAAGTTGTAAGGAAAACTTGTTTAGAATACAAAGGTGCCACTGATTCAAAATTTTCAACAAAAGAAATTACCTATTTTTGCTATTTAAATAGCTCCAAATATCGATTTTGTGTAAAAATAATAATAAAATTAAAGTAAACCATTTTGGTCGAAAAATTGGATTGATATCTTTTCATTCTAAGTAACTTTCTCCTACAATATTTTTACGTGTCTTTGAAACAGAGTAATTTGCTCCTGTAATTTTTTTTCAATTTACCACTATATATATTACTAATTTCAATAATTTTACTACAATTTCCTTAGTATAAGATTCTGGGATAGTTTCCAGAATATGAACATTCAATTCAAAAATATTTGCCCTTCCCAACAATCCATAGATACAGTGTATATTTATATAGTAGTAGGTAGTTAACATTTAGTTAATAGGTACTTTTTTTGTAATTTACTTTTACTTAAATATAAATGCAGGAGAGTATGTAGTATATATTTTTGAATATTTATGAGTAGTAAAACGTATTGAAATAGACCCCAACCAATATTTTCAATAATGTTTATTTTATTTGTAAAAATGGCTTCAGAAGCACTTCAAGCACAACATTTTCGAGGTCCCTGCTGATGGCAACGTACATTTAAACTCATGCGGCCACAGTCGTAGGTACGGCCCTGCTTGGGTATTTCGGTAAAACACGTTTGCTACGCCCCACGTTCAGTTAGATCACATGTACAGTACATGACTAGAGAAAGGTATGTGCGGGGAGACATTATATGATAATTATAATTAAACGTATTAATCAAGAAAATACAAGAAATAAAATGTAATTTGATATTTTAATTAAAATTTCACTAAAGTATGAAAATTGTTCATATCCAATTAAATTGAAAAACATTAACGTCATTTACAGCATTTTCATCTAATTTATTTAGATGTATTTTAGAAGAACGTTTATTTTATTAAGATAAGAGGATTATATTTACCTGAATATTAACAGAAACACAAGCAAGATTGCATTGCATACTATTAATTTTTCTATAAATTAAAAGAAAAAAATATATGTGGTTTTGTGTTGCATTTTCATATTCATTTTCCTATACACTTTTCCAACATTTTTCTAAAAAAATTAGGAAAACCATTGTTTTTACAATTTTTAATGCATCCATTGAGGAAGCATTATTTTGATATTTCCCTAGAAACTTTGTTTTTGGTTATTTGCCTATTTATTTATTTTTTTGGAAAAACTGGTAAAAAATTTTACGGAAAAGATTTGTGTGTACTATTTTTTTAATATGCTTAACACGTTGAGAAATTTATGAAAGGACTGATGAGGACCACCGATTATTACAAAAATATACTGTATCTCCAAAAAAAATGATGTTTTATTTTTATAATTTCAAACACTCATTTTCTTAAATTATCAGTGTTTGACAATCAATGTTACAATCAACAAGCAAATTCGTATCAATAGCAACCACTCTTGGTCCTAAGAATTGTTTAATTCAGGTGAAGAGTAGAATCGCTGAACGTTGCTAGGGCATTGGATACATTATGACTCCTTTTTCGCGCACAAAATGATTAATGCTTAGTTGCCCACAAATTACCTCCAATACTAAATCTTGTCGGCTCTTGCTTTCACTGATAGCATAGTATAATTTTGTACTTATTAACATGTTCAAAACGTAACTTCCAGTTAATTGTTTTAAAGTTTATATTTTCTTAATATTTTCATAATTTATTTGACATATATGTTTTAGGACTTAAGTGTGATAATAAACAAATTTAGGGAGAAACATTTATACATTGATTCAAGAAATCGTGCAAGATACAAATTTAAAAAAAGATATGAAATTCAGTTGGAATTCAAATCAAAAAGTTGTTTGGCAGATGGAGTAGACGTATACAGTGATACTGTTAAGTGTCGACTATGGTAAGAATATGTTAAATATAATTTGTCCCAATTTAATAATAAAGTCATCGTTAAAAGACGATATGCTGTTGATATATGAGAAATCAAAAAAAAACAAAAATCAACTATTGCCATTTGCCAAGAGACTATATCACGAAATATTTCCCAAATGAGAACATCCAGATCGCAAGACAAATATTCCTTTTCTTCAGAATAATAAAGATGCATTTACAATACGAAAACATAAATCAGGTAGGAAATCTGTTCGCAATGATGGCAATGTTCACGATTACTAAATCCGTCAATTACAAAGACAAAATGTATAGAATATTTTTGGTAATATTAAATGACAACATATTACGTGGATGGATAATAGTCGATTCGTATGTAATAGAAATTCTAATTCTAATGTATGTTTTGTACTGAAATTTTAGCACGTATCTCCTAGTACCATATTTTTAAAATAATTCTTCAATATCAGTCAGGTATCTAGAAATGTAGCTACGGTTTCCTAGGATAGTCGGCTAGCAGAAACTTACCACGACCGACATCGGCTCAAACCAAACTTGAATAATTAAATGAAGCTGGTTTCCTAATGTGTCCGCGATTTTTGTCGGTTTTCGCCGTCGGTTCTGTTCGGTCGAAAGTAAATTTTAGAGAATTGTTAGTTGATGGAAATAGCTAGCCGCATGCGGATAGCAAAATGAGTCTAAAATTTTCATTTAGTGTAGACGAACAATTAACTGACTTGGAGCCCTATATCATGCTCTCATTTCAAAACCCGACATAAGGAAGCATTGGGTCAAATACGTATAGTCTAGATACAAATATGACTGACTCTCGTAAAAGCGCGAGACATGCAGTCCATGCTTTCTCCATGTAGTTATTTAGGTAACAAAACCAGAAAGTGGTTCTTTACTGGGCGAGCTGGCAGTAAAGATACTTTCCGGGTGTACTGCGTACAATATTTTTTCTGCAACCGTTTTTGCTTCTCTTAAAAAAACTTTTTAGTTTGAAATCTTTTGTAAACAAAATTCGTAAAATTTAACTAACGGATGTCAGAAGCTGTTGTCTAGAGTGCTTAATTATGTACTTTCCCTACTGCTGTCAACCAAAAGTGATATAAGGGATCGGTAAAGACTTTACCGCTCCGTTACTGGGTTAGACCAGTAAAGATGTATTTTACACTTGAAAAAAATTACCAAAAATAGTTGCAGAAAAAACTATTTAATCATCTCACTTTTCTTTTGGCTTTGGGGCGTAGACCATAAGGACAGTCAAGCACTTTGATATATCATTTTCTATAAAAGAAAGTATTGTTGTAAAAAAATTCGGCTGAAGTTACAGAACAAACTGCTTTTAACTTTTTTGTATGAAACCATCTCTACTACCAAATAGATTGAGACGGATTCAATTTTCGCTTCGCTTTCGATTGGGTTTGGCCCAGCGGACAATTTTTGGAAACCGTGGCTTTACTCAACATATCACTGTATTATATCAAGAGATAAATATTTTCTTAATGTATTGATGAAATACCAGTATCAAAAAATATGTCACGTTGTTTATTGATTTTTTTTAAACAAACCATTACATTTTTTCTTTCAGGTTTAAGCTTATAAGACCAAATATAAATTTTACTAATTTCTGTTTGTGGCTTAAGCCGCATCCAGTCGCTACTTCTCTGTATGGAATGCATTTCTCTTGTTTGTTGGATAATTTGTTGACTAACACTGATAAAGAACAACTATTTGTTAGTTGGGATGATTGTCCGAAACATACAATTGAAATATTACACAAGATAATTTCAAAATGTTTTGAAACGCTTAGTTTGGATGTCATTGGATTCGAAGAAGACCGGAGAAAGAGAGCCTAAAGGAGTGTAATGTGTATAACGTAGATAATAATATATATTTAATAATGTATAATGAACTCAAAATAAAAAAACTTAAAACACATGAATTTATAAAAATGAAGTGTACGGCAGATAAGAAAAATTTTTCAATTATTTAATGTGGGCAAATTTCATCTACCAAGGCCTCTAACCTCTAACCCCAAAATTTTGCCAAACCCCAGCTTAGTTGTAAGCAACTGATTATTAACCTGCTTACGGTTTGGTTATACGAGGAGGTCCGTTCTTCCACTGTATCCCATCGACTTGGATCGACCCGGATTTTCTAGGTCATTTTCATCCAGGTGGGGTAGAAACGATTTTGATATGCAGCGTGTCCAGCTAGTGGGCAGAAATCCAATATCTTGGTTAATAAAAGAGATAAATTGATCTTTTTTTTTTAATGTTCCTGGTTTCTCAAGCTTTACAAAATCAAAATAACGCCTATTATACAGGGTGTTCCAATTCCGCTGGACAGAGAGCAACTTTGTTTTTCTTAATGGTAACCTATATTGTTATAACTTTTTTTGGAACCTACATGAAAAATAAAAGGTACTTTATGTATCATACTCATATAAAAATATTCACAGTTTTCGAGATATTTAACCTGACATGTTTTTTTTTTCAACTTTCGACACTGATATTTTGGAGTTATGCCAATCATCAGCAAACATGTTTTTTGACTATGTTGAGCAAGAATGACTCTTTGAAATGTTAAGTCAGAAATTGACCTGTGATATATAGGGTGCGAAAAAAGTCTTGTCAAATATGATAAAAGGAAAATTTTAAAAATCTTCGTTAATTCAAATGGAACACCCTGCATATTATTAAACTATAAGATGCACCACTAAATATTCTACAACTTTGCTATAGCTTTTCATATACCTAAGATTGACACTTTCTGTAAAAAAACGTACTTTTATGGAAAAATTGCTTTTAGCTACATGTCTTTGCCTTGAAATAGTAGTGAGAGCCTGTCAAGAGATTAACCTGTCACATTTTCTTGAAAAAGTTTTGAAGGTAAGATAATTACCTTAATAAAGTGAATTTAAATAAAATTCCGAATAGTTTAGAATGAATTATTCTAAGGAAGAGTTGGTAAATATGGTGTATGCTTTAGGAGAAGCCCATGGTAATTGTTTATTAGCAGACCGTATTTACAAGGCAAATCATCCAGATTTACAGCGATTTCTCCATACTGACTGTTTGAAAAATGTGAAGGAGATGTTTGAAAGGACGGCAAATGTTGATTATGATAAAACAACCAGAATAAATGAAGCTAGCAATGAGAATGGTCAATTCATTATTTGCGAGAGGAACATCATCAGCACCGTTTTAAAGTGAACGTGTGGACTGGAATATGCGGAGAACATATTGTTGGACCATACTTTTTTGAAGCTAATTTAACTGGAAATATGTATTTGAAATTTTTGCAAAATGAGTTGCCTGTTCTGCAAAGGCATATTCCACTCAATGTTTTGATTTGACAATGGTTTCAACACGATGGTGTCCCTCCGCATTCTACATTAGCGATATTCTTGTTCATGAACGCAGTCACTGTTTATTCATCATAATTATTATTATTTCAGGTTAGACAATATCTAAATGAAACATATTCAAACAAATGGTTAGGTAAGGGTGGTCCAGTGACTTGGCCCGCACGATCACCGGACTTAACGTTCCAAGATTTTTTTGTGGGGTTATATTAAAGATAGAGTATACGAAGTATCACCAACGGACAATGAAGATCTCAAACTGAAAATTAGGAATGCATTTCTAAAAATAACCTCAGAAATGTTGAGAAACGTATCCAGACATTTTCAAAATAGAATTATGTTATGTAGAGATAAGAACGGTGGACATTTTGAACAATTACTTGAAAAATTTTTATTATGTTTTTGTTGTAGACACAAATTTTTAGATCTAATTATCGCCAGCAAATGTTCATTTAATCATTGGCTGTTTTGGATTTATCAACATTCACTATTTTACAGTCCTCATTCCCACTTAAATCTATTTTTTCATTATTTACCATTATCTGTCCTTTCACATCACTCCTTATCATATTCAAAACAGTCAGTATCAAGAAATCGTTGTAAATATGAATGGTCTGCCTTGTAAATATTCTTTGCTCTAAATTGCCATGGGCTTCTCCCAGATAATTTGTTTCATTGCTTTTTCTTATTTGTTTAAAACCTTTTATGTGATTATATGTCAATTATTATCAATGTGATAATAATATGCTGATTATCAAATTATGAAATTATGAATAAAATGTTACTTTCACAATCTTATTATTTTTTGACTTTTGTGTTTATCTGTTGGAATAAATTTGCGGAGAGGTTGTGCTTTAATTTTTTCAAAAAGTATCAAACTTAGGTGTAGAGAAAGCTATAACAAAGTTGTAGAATATTCAGTGGTGCATATTATGGTTTAATAATATACAGAGTGTGTTCTTGATTTAACGAAGATTTTTCAAATTTTCCTTTTATTACGTTTGACAAGATTTTTTCCCACCCTGTATATCACAGGTCCACATCTGACATAGCGTTTTAAAGAGCTATTCTTTCTCAACATTTAGTCAAAAAATATTTTTACTGATAAGTGGCATAACACCAAAATATCAGATATTATGAGTGTCCAAAATTGAGAAAAAAAAACATGTCAGACCAAATATCTCGAAAACGGTGAATATTTACATATAAGTATTACACATAAAGTACCTTCTATTTTTCATATAGATTGCGAATAAAAAATATAGGTTGCCATTAAGAAAAACAAAGTGGCTCTTTGTCTAGCGGAAATGGAACACCCTGTATAATTGGCATTATTTTAATTCTGTAGACCTTGAAAAACTAGGCACATTCAAGAAAAAAGATAAATTTATCTCTTTTAATAACCAAGATACTGGACTTCTGCGCACTAGGTGAACACACTGTATGTTGTTTAGGTCAGGATCTTGATGAAAATCCGAGTTTTCGACCTTGGACGGGGGAGGCGTAAGCCGTCATCTTGAATGAAAAGTGCAAGAAATTGGTTTTTTTCAAAATAACTCCGCAACGGTTGATCCAACGACAAAAATGATAAGGACAAAGTTAAAGAAGACAAAATGTCTTTATTATTTTTTTTAAGTCTAATATGTAACAAGTTACAGCAGCGGAAAGATAAACATTTTCCAAAAAATCATTTAACTCCATTTTTATTTTTTCTTTCTCACTATTCATTACATAATTATAATAATGTTTTAAACTCAAAAGTAAACTCATTTCCACACCACCGTGAGGTAGAGTAAACTGCGCATTTTTTTTTATTGTGGTGTCCCCAGTATGTATAATCAACAGATGTTTCAGTTTTGCGATTATATTATTACTTTTTTCTCCTTTTCGACAGCATGCGACTCAGATACAATTACAAATGTATGCATAGTTACGGATATGGGTCACTGTTAACTATAAAGCAGATTCAAATTGATATGAAGTATTTTTCAAATAGATCAATCGTTAGAAAATTCTAGTTTCTGTCTGCTAATCCGGAGGATTTATGTGTGGATTGGTAGATTAATAGAATTCATTGAAAATCGGTAGATCTATCGAAAAATCGGTGGGGTTGAAACACTAGTCACTGACCCTGTGTGTGTTAAACCAGGACCGCGGGCGCGCGGTATACCGTATGCCGTTCTCTCTAGAGAGGGGAGAAAGGTACGCCCTTTTCGACCATTACAAAAGAAACAAAGAAAGATGAGAGATGGTCTATTCCTGTTCTAGGGAAACATCTGCAACAAATAAACATAGAATGAAAGTTCAAACATCACAGAGTACCTAACTATACAGAGACGAAAGAGAGCCTTCCCGCCAAAACCAAATTTGTGTGCGCATGTGCGGAATCGTCATTTTTTTAACTGGTATATTAATCAACCTCACTTTTGTCACAGCTTTTGTGTTTACGTTTATTCGTTTACTGTGTTTGTTTATGTTCAGATTTGTGGGCTGTTTCTTTGTTTGCATGGTGTTTAATTAATTAGAGATGATATATGTTTTGTTGCTTTTTTATTATTAAATGTATCGTTAAGGAGGAACTGTTTGTGTTTTTCACGGATGTTCGTCAAAGACTGGTGGATATATATCCCTATTCTCCTTTCCAAAAGATCCTATACGGTATGTAAAAAAATTAATGATACAAAAGTGACACTATATTATAAATAGACAGATAAACACTGTTAATTTTCACATGTTATCAAACAGTGAGTGAACTAAGGGTTTTACTGCAATTTGATGCAATTTCTATGAAATTCATCACATTTGAATAATAAAAACTTCATTATGAAAATTCAAGAGATTGAAATGTATATCGTAGTATATTGGAATAATAATTATTTCTATTTTCAGAGCTGAATAGTGACTGAGAGCTTGTAACCGAGATGATTTGCTCGACAAAGGTTTGGATGTTTTGCAAACAAATTACAAAGTATGTGAGCATCATTTTGAAAAAAAAATCTCACAAGGTAGTGGAGCACGGAGACATTTATTTTAACATGCAGTTCCCACTATTTTTTCCGAAAATTTTAAGCGTTTATTAGTATAAGTTGCAGTTGATGTTAGTTGTGAGGAACCACCCAGAAAAGTTGTGGTTATTTCTGGTAAGTAATATTTACAAAGTAAGAATTACCGTGTAACTAAACTGAAAATATTGAACAAAAATTAACATTTTCATAAATAATAAAATTTCATTATGAAATAGAAGCTTTTTATTTCGGATTTTTCTCAGCCACGTCCCTCCAATCATCACTCTTCCTAAAACAGATTTTTTTTTAAATATTTGCAGTTATTAGCAGAAAAATAGATTGCACCCAGGAAGCTATGTAAAAAAAATTGTTTTTGAAAATATTAAAATTAACATTTTCATAAATAACAGAATCTCTACAAAATAAAAACTTTTTTATTTTAGCTTTTCTCTCAGCTACATTCAGAATATTAACTGGAAGTTTCAAATGATAGTAGTTTTTATTCAGTTTGAAACACATTGTTATTTTAGTGTATACTGAAATTTAAAGTAAAGATTTAACAACACATTTCTCTCAGTATGGACCTAAATGGTACACAAGGTCACATAAATCAGACCATTAAAATCTTACAGGAACTGCCAAAGTTTTCGCCTCTGTATAGCTAGTACTCTGTGCTATGGAATAACGTTAAAAATAATATAGTGTAATTTGTTTTTACAAAATTTACCAACAAAAATGGAGTTTGACGAGTTTTTGGAAAAGATCATCTTTCCGCTGCTGTAACTCATTGGTCATTAGATATCAGACTTGTATTTACAAAAAATATAAGGAATTTTGTCTTCTTTAACTTTGTCGTTGGATCAGCAACTTTATAATTTTTGTCGTTGGATCAACCGTTGCGGAGTTATTTTGAAAAAACCAATTTCTTGCACCTTTCTTGTGGCTCGCACCTCCCCTCCCCAATGTCGAAGACTTGGATGTTTCTTCAGGGTTCCGACCTAAACAACATATATAATAATGGTCTCTACTCCACCTTTGGTAAGGCAAAGCCTTAGCCAAAGTCTCTAATGACTGGATTATTTGAGTAGAAGTACGTGGTACTCTCCGTCACACAACCAAGCTGATAGTAAACCATTAAAATAGATAAAATGCTTGTGCCTAGAATCGATATTGTAAAATTTTGTAAAGTTTATTTTAATCTTAATTGCAACGTCGTCGGCACTTTTGATGGCGGTGAAGGGATTAAAGTCGCCGACGGTTTTTATGTTGCCAATAAGTTTGAACTGAACTTTATATAAAGGTAATCCAGTTTTAGATGAGGATTATTTTTGCTCCAGAAACAAGAAAAATATCTCTCGTTTCTCTTTTGAAACTAGGAACACACGCAGAATTCTTGCTCAATGTGCATTCAAAATTTTTTATTTGAATTGCACTGCACAATATTGCAGATTTATATTTTACTTTGGAAACAATTTGTACTCTATTTTCTTTATACATTTTCCTGCGAATGATGAATACAATATAATAAAGATATATACATTATAAGCAAAATAAATTCTTGAAAATAAAATGTATTTTATTTTACGATGAAAAATCGCTTAAAATATGTTTTATTTAAGAGGAAAATCGTTACTATAATAACTGTCTACGGAAAACAATGAATGAGTTGATAATAAATATCAAAACAATTGGAAATTTGTAGGTATTAGTATATAGGGTGGGCCATTAAGACGTAATTGGTCAATATATCAATCAATAATTATTGATATCAAAATGTATTTAAAAAAAATGCTTTTCTGAATATATTCTGAAAATTATCGAATTTCTTACATTTCAACACTAACAATTTTCAATTCTCATAATTATTTTGCTTTACTTCAAATAAAATATTAAGTGGAGAAAATAAATCAAAATTGAAGGAGTAAATTATTGAAAGAAATAAAGTCCGTTTAATTGTGTAATCCTAACTAAGGGTAGATTTTCGCGTTGTTAAGTCCGACAAAAAATTAAACTACTGTCAGTGTGAATCTTGTTTTTTTATGCCATGCCGTTAATAACATTCATATTACTTAACCCAAATTGTACACTTAACAACCCAAAACAATATATTTTCACTTTTTGTAGTCCCAACTAAAGGTAGATTTTTTCGTTGTTAAGTTGGACAAAAAAATTCACTTTTAATTAGAAACTATTGTTACTGTCGGTCCTGTGTTTTTATGTCATGCCATTAATGATATTATTTAACCTAAAAAAATTATTTCCAACTTAACAATGCGAAAATTTACCTTTAGTTAGGGTTACATAAAGTGAAAGAACTTTACATCAGTAGTTTGGCAGTTTATACCAAATTTTACTTTCAAAGTGATATGTTTAAAAATAAAATTAAATTAGGTTTCCTCTTCTTCGTAAAAGTTTAAAATATAGAGTGGAATGAAAAAATAATAACGCTGAAAAATTGTTTGCTAATTATTATTTACTACTTTTACAAAACTTATCATACCGAGCAGAATAGTTGGAATTGAAAATAACATTATTGAGTCAGTCACACTGAACATAATGTGCATATTATCAGCGTTTTAGCAAATAGCCAGGAAAATAATTGTTTAAAAAGATATATGATGTACTTATCTGTGATAAGTTTTGTAAAAGTAGTAAATAATAATTAGCAATAAATTTTTCAGCGTTATTATTTTTTCATTCCACTCTATATGATAATATGTTTCTATACAAATGAATCGGTCATTGAGATTGTACAAGATTTGTTATGTAGAAAGTTAGTTATGCATTCACTGTAAATACTACATTAGTCTAAAATTGTTAAGTGCCACTCTATACTAGTTACTGCAATTTTTTTATTTTTCAATACACTTTTAAGTTTGTTTTTTATTAAACTACTTATATGGTCTAGTTCAGAAATCAGTTCTTTTTGACGGTAAATCCCAGTTGGTCACATGTGTGTTGCAAGATGCTCTAAATTGTTTTCTTCAATATATGTAGTGGAATATTACATACACAACACATATATATAGTCGCAGAAAAATTTTCTAGTTAGAAGGGTCTGTCGATGCCAGCCAGCGGCTGGTGAAATTTAGGGTGTCATATGTTAGTATTGGAGCATGACACCCAAGCGATACTTTAAGGCGTAACTATCAAGACTAAATGAAGAAGTTTTGCAGAAAAAAAATTGCGATGGAATTTTGCGAAAAAAAATTGTGAGCCTCCAAGGTTATTTTTTAAACAATTTGTAAAATATTTGTAAAACATGTTTTTCCAGAATTAGGTGGCGAATATAACGACAGATTTCAAATGTTATCAAAAAATATCGGTTTTCTATAAAATTACACCGTTCTGAAATTTTATTTTAGATTCATTTTTGACTGCCTAAATTTCACCAGCCACCATTGATGCCAGCGTTACATTGCATAATACTTGACAAGAGATCAATATGCCATTACACTTTACATCTTGATATTTTTCTATATGTTTAAAAATGTAAGACGCAAATCTTAAACAGGCACGCCGTGCACTGTTATTTTTATCAGTTTATACGGCCGCGACGAAATACTTGCTCACTGCAGACGGGAATAATACAACTGGCAGAGATTTTAATTATATCTGCTGCATATGCGTATCCATATAGTGTTGCCTACATACAACATACGTCTATGACCAGCGTAAGATTTGCCACGCTTTACATCATCATAACAGCAATATAAACAAAGTCATTGTTTTTTGATGATTGCGCATTCTTACTACGCGTCAAGTACATTTTTATAATTAAAGTATCAAAACACAGTAGCAGTCAACCAATAAATAGTCCAAGAAATGAGATGAGAAGTTGACAGTAATTAGGTAGTGATTGAAAAGATTTGGATTTTGTTCAGAGTTAAAAACTAAGTATAATGATTCAAAGTTTCAGATTCGATCTACAGGACAAGTATGCAAAAAAAATTAAAAAACATTTTAAAAAAAGGTGCGCTGCGACCCTCATGCAAAACGTTGGGTGAACCGTAACAGATTTGGCAACATTTTATACAACCAAAGTTGTAGAGAATAAAGTTACCCGAAAAAAAGTCCCCGGCGGTATATATTTATCTTTTTAATGTTTAGCCGTGAGCCGCGCTCAAACGAATATTCCCATAAGATCTAATTCCCACGAAATCTAACTCCCACGAGTTCGAAATACCACGAAATTATTTTCCCATGAAATCTAACGCATAACCCTGTATATCTGTTCGGCTTTCCGAATCATGGATGCGTACTTAAAAACACCGGTATCAAATTCCAATGAGATCTAAAGAATCCGAGAAGAAAGTCCCATGAGATCTAATTCCCACAATATCTAATTTCATCCAGTTTACTAATCACCCGATATATCTGTTTGGCTTTCCGAATAGACCAATTCAAAAGTCTCACGAGATCTAAGATCCCGAAATAAATATCCCACGAGGTCTAATTCCCATGAGATTTAATTGTGACCTCATCGCACACATAACGTCCAGAGGCATACGCATATTGTATAAATTCAATTTATATCCGTTAACCCTCGCACTGAGTGGTATCCTTATCCTTAATAGAAGATTGGAAAGAAGGAGCAGGAAAAGTACATGGTCGAGGGGACAGCTGGAGGTTGGTAAAAAGGGCCTGTCTGCGGCCTACTTGCCAGGCGCCCGCCTCCTCCACCATTACTATTACCCAACTATGACAAACTTATAATTAACGTCGAACAACAAATACACATATTAGCAAATCTAATACCTGTTGAGTTATGAAGAATAAATAAAAAATAAAAAAATAAAAATAAATACCTAACAATACATACTAAATATAACCTAAAATTTCAATACCACATTAATTCTATAAGTTCAAGAAATAAAAGGGCTGGTTTATAAATTTAAACAAAAAGAAATTTTGAAACATAAATACCTAGTTACACTATACAGGGTGTAACTTAGGTATGTTAAAATATTTCAGGGTGGTATTATTTAGTTAATTTTAAGAAAGAATAGAGTAAAGTAGTAACGCCCTGTATAAAATTAATTGCGATCACATCAGAGGAAAAGTCATTCAAATAATTGCATCTTCAATTGTTTTGCTGTCTCATAGTTTTGCTGTCTCATAATTTTGCTGTCTCATAGTTAAGTCAATACGTTTCATATAGAATGATATAAAAATCATAAAAAAACATACAAAATGGAAAAAAAAATTAAGAAAATGATTAGACAAAAACATTTTCAATACTTAGCCCCAAAATTATGCAATATGCTTCCACTAAACATTAAAATTGCAAATTATTAAGTATTAAAAAGATGTAAAACAGTGGATGTCAGCACAAAATTGAGAGAACTTTATCAAATAAACATGTGTATCTTTACATGTGCATGTATAATAATTAAGAGATTACTTTTTATCTGTTAAACTTTCTATTATTTATATTGCAGAACATTATCGTAATTAACTCTTTTAATTTGGTTAGTTAACATGTATAGGAACAAAGCAATTAATTATTATTATTCTGGTACAAAGCATGAATGAACATTTTATAAAAAAACTTTCAGCGAATTGAAATATGTATAAATTTTGCATAGTCAATTAAGGGCAATATATTTTTTTTTCTAGTAGAACCGTTGCGAGACAGCCCTACCATGGACTCCGGACACTTCACGAGAGTTCATTTGAACTTCAGTGTTAATGTCGCTATATCAAAGGATTTAATCCACTTCATGATACATTTGTCATAATTTCAACAGCTTGTTTTCCTTAAAAAACCTTATGTTCACTTTACAGTCCAATAACATCTCTATACATCTTTGCATGGTTTATAGTTTAAAAAATAAGCAAATCCTGTAATATTTTTAAAATCAATATATTTTCATTTTCAAGTTATACTGCCGCATTATTTTTTAAACTGGCGTAGTGCGTCCGCTGCCTTACTTGTCCCTACGCCTCTGAATGCTGCACATGTAATGCTTTACTCCAGTATCTAAGAAAACGTCATATTTTTAGATCTCGTGGGAATAATATTTCGCAGGAATTTTAAATCGGTGTTTTTAGATAGGTTACAAGGTAAAACGCATTCGGAAAGCCGAACATATATACAGGGTGATGCGTTATATCTCATGGGAAAATGGCATGGGAGTTTTAGTTCTCGTAGGAATTAATGTCGTGGAAATTAGATCTCATGGGACTTTTTATCGGTCTATATTCGGAAACTCGAACAGATATACAATGTGGCTATTAGAATTAGATCTCATGGGAATTAGATGTCATGGGAATTAGATCTCATGAAAATTAGATCTCATGGGACGTCTCCGCTCAAAGTTATGTAATCAAAACCCGTGGCATGCGGGAGCGGCTGTATTGACGCTCTTAGTTGTTTAATTCATTAGGTATATTTTGTAACTGTTGATATGAGTCCAAAAAATTCATAGATGTTCTACGTGTGGAAAATTGTCCGCAAGGAAAAAACATCTTTCGACCAAAAATTCTAATTTTGACAGCTCCGCGAAAAAAATTTTGTCCTCACCGTCATTATGATTTGAGCAGATTTAAAGTTAAGGTATCTTAAAGATTATTTATCGTAAACTAAAAAAAATTATGTGCAAAATGAAGGTCTTTCATTAACTGATAAACCTGATCCCTTGATATTTTATTGTAAAAGCTATAATTTCGCCGTAAAAAATTCATAACTATACAAAAGTACCATTTTTGTTAATCCCTTGCATGAACAATGTTTAACAATGTTGATTTCTCAAAACCTGTCAACTAGTTTGAAGTTTAGAGTTTTAATCTTTTAATCTAGGGAAATTGTCCCTCTTTCTTGGACTAAAATATCTGATGTGGCCAGCACATAATTTTCTTATGCCACTATATATCATCCAGATCTAAAAAAATCATTCTATTTAATTCTTCACTTACCTATTAATATCGTACCTTGAAATGTTTCATTAAAATTTTTAAATGATTAATTATCAGCGTCATTCGATACTGTCAATAATAATTCATGTCATATATTTTAATAATTTCTTCTTATTGACATCGACAACTTTGTAACTAAATACAAATTTCAAATGTCAAATTGTTAAATTTATCCTAACCCCATAAGGTCAAATATATACAAAATTTCAGTTTACATCAGCTTTATTCAAGTAGTTCGAAAATATATTTTATTGGTTTGAGTAGAAATGATTTACAATCTTTCAATAAGAATGTGTTTTTTATAAAGGCAAATACAACAAAGTTTGGGACCCCTGAACCTCCTTTCAGCTGGCCAATTTTACTCATCCCTGAATTTATCATTATCTTTGGCCTATAGAACATTTGTACCAAATTTGAAAGTTACATCTCAAAAACTATGCTATCGCAATACTACAGACATGCCGACAGTTTTTTCCATAAAGTTATGTTTTTTCATTATAATTCGTCGAGTTCGTCAAGAAATGTAATAAATTTCTTTTTCCCAAAATTGTACCTTTTTTCTTTCAATCATTATGTCTCTTCTGGTGGTACCACATTCATCAAATTTAATGAAATTTAATGTGCCACCTAAAATGTTGAAAATCTTAATTGCCAAATTTGGGAATTTTCCCATTAGTATTTTTTTGAGTTATCGCGCACACACACGCACGCATGCCCCCCCCCCACACACACACACACACACGCCACCACATACACACACACACGCAGACGCACACGCACACGCACTGACAGATATCATTGATAACCAGGATATTAAGGCATATGTATTGATGTTGACACATAATTAATATAATTAATATTAATATTATTTTGATGATAAACAATTGTAATATTTTATTTCATCGGTAAACTGGTAAATTCGTTGCTACGTTATGAGATTGTTAGCGATTTGTCTACTTTTGACTTCTAATGATAAATAATTCTACCTGTTGGTGAACTGGAACAAAGCAGCTGATATTTGAGGAAAATCAAGTAACAAGTTAGGCGGCTTCGTCGAGAATGTTCATTCATTGCCGCTCCATACAAAACCGGCATTCCAGACATTATGAGACAAGTAGCTAGAACAAAAAATACCAACCTCCTTTGAGTTAATCATTATTGTACAAGGTGGTTTAAAGATATAGCCCTCTTCTAAATACGTAATAATGTATCAAAAATTTTAAGCTAAATCCTGTTTTTAAGAAACATTTGATAAAATGTATTTCTTAAAAATTACAGCCATAAGATGCTTCTGTTACAATGTATAATGCCAGTGTAGAATTGTCATTATTTGTTTTAACAAATATCGCACATTATTTTCTGTAATCCTATTTTTTAACTTTAATTAGTTTTGTAAATATGTTTGGAATATTTTCGATTTCATGCAGCCCTACAGAAAAAGACATGGATCTGTTAAATCCGAAACACTGGCTGATCTATTGATTTCAAATCTAACTATGAGGTTTTTGAGAATAATCCTGAAACATTTCATCTTTTATTTTTTTATACAACCAGGATAATTCAAGCTATACTCCGCCCATAATTTGCCAAATTCAGTAAACGAAGTTCAACTTAAGAGCGCTCCGGAGTCACTAGGCAATCCATCATAACCTATCTTTGCCCATAAATCTTGTAAATTTAAATTTATGCAAAAACGACAAAACTTCCTACATTTTACAACTTCATTGCCATGTGGACAGATTATTTTAAAATCAAAATTACATTTCATAAAAACGTAATTTTGAATTTGTCTGGAATTGAGGATATTGATGGCAATGGAGTTGTCAAATGTAGGAAGTTCTGCCGTTTTTGCATTTTTACATAAATTTATATTTACAAGATTTATGGGCAAAAATTGGGTTAGGTGTATGGTGGACTGCCTAGTGACTCCGGAGCGCTCTTAACACACATTAAATTAAAAAAATTAAAATTAAAAATTAAACATCACAGATAATACAACCCCCTGTATTCCTGAAGGTACCTCAAGGTACCTTATGTAGGAGAGGTCAACACATTTAGAGACAACGGACACTGTAACGGTCCATTTTTAGATATAATTAACTTGCGTTTTGTTTAATGCTAATTGCATAATTTGGTTTGAGGTCAACATTAAAAATTCTAGAACCGACTTTACTAACTTGTAAATCTTTGATAATTTGTGCGACCACTGGTCCTTTAGTGCACCAGCGCGAACACTGCTGTGTGGGGACAAGGAGGAACGCTTGTGCGAACACGGCTAGGTTTTTAGAGGGACTCTCTGCCGAGCCACGGCGGAGTGCGGACCTATGTTTCCGCTGTACGTTATCTTATATCTTATCGAGACTAGAGTTGGCCTTTGAGCGAGTTAGTAGTGTACGTTGCTGGGATTGTGTTCAAGATTTTGTCTGGTTGAGCTGTTATGGTATATCTTATCGAGACTAGAGTTGGCCTTTGAGCGACTTAGTAGTGTACGTTGCTGGGATTGTGTTCAAGATTTTGTCTGGTTGAGCTGTTATGGTAAAGGAGTTACGAAGTATGTGACATAGGAAAGCTATGTGAGGAGGTAGGATCCCTTCTTATTATTGTTAAAATAGGTACCTATTAAAAAGTAAACAGCTTCCGCTCTGAGTTTGAGCTGGAAATCTGCAGATTAAAATTTGCATCAACAGGCTGATTTGCCTATCTATCTAGAGGTGGAGAAAGCCCCCTAGAGTTTTAGTTTTGCTCTTGAACTGTGCGATAAACTTTTATGAAAAGTAACCGTTCTTTCCCCCTTTCAACGGCCCTAGTGCGTGTAGTTTTTTAGACGTTTAAAATATGTAACTTTCCTAGCCTTTGGTATAAAACGAAAAAAGAAAGGCGGGTGGCGCGCTAAAATAGACTTATTAGTTGAAAATAATGTAAATATTTTCTGAAGCTTGTATACTTTTTTATGCATTGTATGTACCTAGTTTATTACTTGTTAACCACGCCTTGACACTCTTGTTTTCTATATTCTAAATATATGTATGTATTTTTTTGTGGGCGTTTTATTTGAATAAATTAAATAGCGAAAGAAATATTCGTTATAACACACACCCAATGTCCGGGTATGCTAGGATTAATTTCTGTTTTAGAAAAAATCCCAGCTCCTCGACTGTGGATCGAACCCGGGCCTCCATTCAATTTTCCATGTTAATACATTTATTGTCTCTTTCTATTTACATTTTATACCTTAAAAACTGGGTACAGCAAGTGTCATTACTGCTCGACCACGAAGCCACACTTATTAAACATATTACACTTATTAAATAAGAAAACCTTACTTTTAATACACTGAACTGATTCTGCGGTTGGCTCCTTGTGAAACATTATTAAATAATTTAAATATATGAAGGAAATTTGCTTTTTAATGTTTCAAAAATATTTTATTAGAAACTCTACACGTGTTTCGGCTTTTTAGGCCTTTGTCAAGAGTACAGGGAATACCCTGTACTCTTGACAAAGGCCTAAAAAGCCGAAACACGTGTAGAGTTTCTAATAAAATATTTTTGAAACATTAAAAAGCAAATTTCCTTCATATATTTAAACCTTACTTTTTGTGTTGAGATTTCTTCGGAAGCAGAAATTAATCCAGCATACTTAGATATTAGGTGTGTGTTTGTTGTCACCAAATGTCTGCCCCTTCCTGGAAAAGTTTCTTTAGGGATACCTGTGATGTTTAATTTTTTTTTAGTTTGTATATTTTCAGTGTGATCTATTGTACATTTGTGAAAGTGCGATTTAATAAAACGAAAACGCTCTCTTAAATGATGAAAGGCCAGTGATCAATTATTGATACAACCGTTAAAATTAATATTTACATGAGAAAAAAATATTTAGTTAAATTTTACACAAAAATAGGTTTATATGATCATTTATATTTTTTGTTGTCATTATTTTATCGCAACTTTTGCATTCTTAACAGTACGCCATTGTTTTGTTTCCAGATTTTGCTATTAATAGTTGGATAAGCTAACACCTCCTAGTTGAGCAAAACAAATCCTCTATATTTAAATAGTAAAACCAATTCTAATGGGTTAGGGGTCGTTCTTTAACCCTCGTCACTGTTTTTGTAATAATCTAAAAGAGTTATTAAAAAAACCTTAAACTATTTGTTGAGAAAATAAAATATTGTCTACAGAAAAAAATGGATTTTTTCTGATATTTTTTGTTTTTATTAATTTGCACTTAATGGAGACGTTCGTTTAAAAATATAGTCCATCCAGTAATGTAATATTTTCTAAGTGTTTCCTCTTTCAAAAAATAAAATGAACTATCACTGGTTTCATAACATACAAAACCATATAAATTAACTTCCTACCCAAACTAAAATCGGAGTGTTTTTCTTATCTTTTCTTGTTACTTACCTTACATAAAGACTCATTTGATATTTCGTGCAGATCGGATGAAGGTGAGCTGCATGATTTCTGCAGGTAGGGAATTGTTAAATTATACCTATTTCCATTTGATATCTTTCACAGAAAATCTTTATAAATAAAAGCGGTGTTCTAAGGTTAACATAGATTGAAATGTCGCTTTCCGAGAATAAAATGACTGGCGCACTTTTAAGAGAACTACCTATTTGTTCCATTTAACGTAACTCTGTATTGACGATACAATAGTATTTATTTATAACTTTAAAGACCAATACAGATTTATTATAAATAGTTTATTTGGAGCATTATAATTAATGTCGTTTTCTTACTCTTGATTTACCCAAATTATGATTTAATATATTGAAATGACATTACTTCCTATGGATGTCATTTATTTTTTACTTGTTCTTATATTTTACTAAAAATGTGTATGTACAGGGTTATTCATTATAATCCTAATAGCACACAACGTCCTAGGGGCGTCCATTCTAAGTCCATTTTATGTACAGCCGTCCATGGACATAAAATGGATATCCAAAGGACGTCCGTATCCGACCATTAAATGTACAAACTTCCAAGGACATAAAATGGATATCCGATGGACGTCCATGTTTGGACATTTAATATATCAACTTCAAAGGACATAAAATGGACGTCTGACGGACGTTGCTGTTTGAACACATTTTGAAATTGTGTAGAAAATGTTCATTTTGCGAATAGATGAACACTCACGTTTTATAGATTTTTTTGTAGGGATACCGTGATTTGATTGATTTAACTAAGTAAATTCTTTTCAAATTATTTCCACTAGGTGGTGATATTCTGGTTCTAGTTCCTAAAAAAATATGTTTAGGTTTATTATGTTTCCTTGTGAGTTGGTATATGGGCGTGTCCTATGTATTCATGATAACAATAAATTCAAAAATTAAATCTATTACATAAAAAGTGAAAAGGTAAAAACATCTATAAATCATATCTAGATTATAAAGATAACATAATAACAGTATTGTATTGTATTAAAGTATTAAGCATACTTCGTGTGTTATGCACGTAAAATGAATAATATTAATATATGATGTGAAAGCTACAAATGCAATTCAAAATTCGCGCGAGTGGAAACAGACATGTTCCATGTTGCCAAGTGGAAAAATAATAAATTTTTAACAATTGATTTCAACATTCAACAGATAATATCTAAACAACTAAATAAAATCGTGTGTATCAGGTATTATCGCCATTTACTATTATTTTTTTTATACAAAGAGATGTTACAGTTACAATTATTATCATCTTATGAACAAAAATGATGCCGTGGAGGGAAATGGAGGTATTTGATTTGACAACAATGCTAAGTAAGCGTCCTGCTGGAAAAAGTGATACATGATTTTGGCAGTTTATTTGCTAGATTTTGCTTCGCTTTTGGTGTAGTTTGTATAGTTATTTTGATTTTGTGAAATATAATATAAAATATTACCGTAGTAGTTAAGTATATTCTTTAACGCTGGGTTAACTCGACATCTAAATGACTACTAAGTTACTAACGTTTTGAAGTCGACAGCATAATAGAAGTAGACAACAATACAAATCTAAATGTGATTTATTCTGGGGCATTAATATGTTATTTGTAGCATTCTCTTAATATTTCTTGGGGCTTGCTACCCACGAATAATTCTAAGCTTGATTATCTAAAAAATACAGTAACCCAGTGTGATACTGCAAAAATAAGTCTTTTGTCTGGTTCTAGTTGCCAAGAAACACCCTCTAAATAATTTTTTGATGTAGTCACAAGTGCGGAGGCTTATTTTTCCAATGTCATAACTGGATAAGTGTATTTTTTTTAGATAATCGATAAGTTTGGAAAAATGATTTATGTGATAGTGAGACCCAAGAAAGAAAAATAAACTAATATGGGTATCATGGGGTATTAAAAAGATATCCAAGTAATGTCCCATTATAGACGTCCTTCGGATGTTCCGTATGGACGTCCGAATATGGTTCAAAGTTGTGACATTTGGGCATCCCAAGGACGTCCATAAGATGTCCTTTGGACTAAAAAAGGATGCCCATGGGACGTCCTGAATTATCTATAATGTCCGCTGAGGACGTCCATCGGATGTCCATAGGACTACGTTGTGCTATTATGCTCTTGTGTGCTGTGTGCTATTGTGCTATAAATTACCCACCACTTACTTATCATCGTTATTATTGCCTATAGAAAAAAAAGTTTTAAATAAAAGTTGTGTGGTAATGACCGAATTTTGTGAAAATGCTATCAAAGTTACAGTAGCGTGCAGATTTCAGGGGGGATACAAAAAAATAATATATTTTTTAAATGGGATACCCTGTATATTATTAAATTTTTGGAATGATCCTTTATTCCTGATTTCAACAATATACCATATGATACCCCTACCATATACCGTTTTTGAGTTATTAAACGTCAAATATCTTAGTTAAACTAGATACTGTAAATAT
Source organism: Rhamnusium bicolor (assembly GCA_029963845.1). Taxonomy (NCBI): domain Eukaryota; kingdom Metazoa; phylum Arthropoda; class Insecta; order Coleoptera; family Cerambycidae; genus Rhamnusium; species Rhamnusium bicolor. The sequence continues at coordinate 514,998 of JANEYF010002106.1, forward strand.
GGAAAAGTTAACATTATTAAAGTGAGCTATGAAAATGACAACTATTATGTTTGAAATATTAGAAAGGGTGAAATTGAAAAATCGAAAATTTGCGAACATTATTGGGAATATGAACAGAATAAAGTGGGATTCGGCAAAAATTTTAATGAAAGAAGCGGACAGCAAAAAAAAAAGAAAAGTAGGGAATCGGCAATAATATTATTGAATGAAGAAAAATGTTTATCCCATTGCTCTGTAGATTTTACTACAACGTAGTTACCGATGTTAAAAGAAGAATTGAACAAAATTATTAATATTGTATAATTTTTTAAGTATCAACAGTTCTATGTAAGTATCTATGAATGAACATAAACATAGAATATGTCAAGTTTCACACTTGACATTTTCTGAAAAAAAGATAAATAACTTTGAAAAATGAAACAGATTCGTATTCCGAAATGTTAAGGAATTATATTACTATTTTTGTGTCTCATATTAGTTGTCAAAAAACAACCTCTGACTAATCTTTTGACGTAACATCACAAGCGCAGAGGTTTATTTTTCCAGTAACATACTGGGTAACTAACTATATTTTTTAGATAACGAAGAATTATTCATATGGTAGTGTCTCAAAAAAGAGAATGAAAAATGTTATAAATTTATTTGAAACAAATGAATAACAAGTAGACAGAACGCCAATTAAATAATATATCAGTTCAAAAAATGTTAAACTATCAAATGAAGTGTTCTAATTGGAACCCATTTATTTATTGTCAGAAGGCAAGTCGATAGAAAAATCTAAACTCGTGAGGTCAGGTGATTATGCAGGCCATACAATTGCCCACGCCTTCCATTCCAGCGCCTAGGTAAAATATCGTTTAAATATTCCAGAACAATATCACGGTAATGAAGAGATGCCCTATCTCGCTTGAACCACAAAGCATTGTTGGGAACATCGAGGGTCATCATTTTTTATATAGCTTTATCTTTACTATGAAAACAGGTTATGCTTAAAGTTGAATCTTCTGTGTTAAACGCCAAATACAAAATAAAAAAAAAAAAACTAGAACCGTAGTTACAAACACAAAAAGAAAATTAATTTTTAACTTCTTGTATCTCTATAACGAAACAATTGACAAATATATGAATTTTTTTTTGTAACTTTTTATGCTCACCTAACCTTACACTGATGACTCTCCCACATAATGTTTATTACACTCACAGGAAATACTGTAAATACAGTTTTTTGAATTTTGCTCACAATTTTCCGGTTTTGTTTTCGTTAAAATGGATCTCAAAGTATTACTCGTTTGAAATACTGCCCTAACATGAAACCTATCTCCGACAGGACGTAGTATTTCTGATAAACCTTGTATAAGGAATTATTGCTGTATATTTATATTTGGGTTTTTTTTAACCGAATTATTAAGTCAATTCTCAATATTTATTAGTCAACACAAAAATTTGGGATATTCATTAATTATTAATACCTCTTTAATACATTTTTTCTCATTATTTAATATTTGGTCATTAGATGAATTTATTTTTCCCTGTCAAACAAACATTTAACAAAGCCCCTTTTAACATTAATTGCCTGGTTAGATATATAAATAAATAGATAAAATTTAAATATATTGAATTATTTTTCTCTATACACTAGTTTCAAATGTGTTATCAATTCTTTTAACCAAAATATTCAAGAAGGGCAACTCATTATTACTCTTTACTTCCAAAGTGAATTTAATGGGTGGTTCTTTATCATTAATGTCTTGTAAGAAATTATATAATAATTCAATATTATGAGACCAAATTGCGTAGATCAGTAATTATTTTTATTAAATTACCATTATATCCATTTGGTTCTTTATGAACTGGTAACCACGCGATATTAAAATAGTTTGCTTGTTACGCATTTATATCTATTCAAAAAAATATCGGTTTCCTTGAATTTTGTTAGCATTATTATTTTCGTTTGTTACAATATTCACATAATTCCGTCTTTATACACGCGTGTTCACCAATTATTTAACATTTTTACCTATTTTTAACATCTTTGTGTTCATCGATTATATATTTGAATCAAATATACTGAGGTATATTGGATAAAAATATAAGAAAACCTCAATTTCTCATTAAGTAACGTTTTTTACAGAACGAATTTTTATTAAGCTTTCAGTTTCTTTGATAAATATCTATTAATGTTCAAATCTTTATACATATAGAAAATTGTTTCTGTACTGACTGATATGAAATATTTGCTCTGGAATTCTACATAAGTTATGCTATTTTTTTTATTTTTTTTTACAATATTTGATGATGATGATTGCGTTGACAAAAAACCAAATACCTCATTAGGTTATCGTGATTTAAAAAAAAAAAAAAATTAAATGTAGTTATTTATTATATATTTTTAATGTTTTTATATTTATTGCTTACTTTTTCTTTTTCTTTTTTATTGATATATTAAGTGAGATTAGGGAATTTATGAAATTTTTAATTTTTCTTAAAATGTTAGCATTTTTTTCTTTTAAAAATTTAAAAAAAAAATTAAGTATATTTTTATCCATTAGATATAATACTATATTCTATATAATAATTATAAAGATAATATTTATTATTTGTTGTAGTCCTAAAGAAGACAATAAATATTGTCGAAACGTCGACTTAATAGAAGTTGAGGTTTTCTTACATTTTTATCCAATTTAATTCCGACAAAAAATATCAACATATTGAGTAGTGGTGAATACGAAACTTTTATTAAATAGTATTCTGAGGTATTATAAGTATGACCCACTTTGAACGGAAACATTCCTGTAAAAAATGTATTTATTATCCAATTTTAACGGCACTCTTTTTAAAAGAGTAACCGTCCAAGGCTTTACCTTCTGTCAAAAATTTAGAGATTTGGTTCAATTGTCAAGGCCTATTATGATTTTTTTCAATGTCAAAAATTAACAAATTTGATTAGCGATTTTTCATTGAAATTGTAACTACACCAATGGATTCAGTAACCTCCCAAATTTCATGAAAACATATTTAGTAATGACAGATTTATAACCAAACTAATGTAGACAGTATTTTATATGATTTTTTTCTAAAAACTCGAAGCAACCCATGAAAATTAAATAAAAAAAGGCAAATAAACCTAACAGGTTTAATAGCTAATGTCTTTTATATAAACTTAATCGCATTAAACTTAAAACCTTAATATTAATAATTAATTTAAAAAAATAATAAGTTTTAAATAAACAAAATAATAATGCATACGAACATTAGACTGAAACTAAAACACGACAATTAAACAAATAATATTACATTTTTATAGCCTCTACCGGGCCGCCAATTAATTCAATGCACTTGTCCAATCGTATACGAAATTTTTTTTCAATATTCTGTAATTGTTGCGGAGTAACTTCTTCACACGCTTGTCATATTCTTGCGCACAGCTCTTCTCTGTTACCGGGGCGTTGCTTGTAAACCTTGGATTTTATTAAACCTTATAAGAAAAAATCCAGCAGTGTTAAGTCCGGGGAGCGGGGTGGCCATCTAATTAACGGGCTGTTTCGACTTATCCATCGGTTAGGAAAGTTAGTATTAAGCCATTCCGTAACCACTCTAGCATTATGGACAGGGCTGCCACCTAACTGAAAATATACAAGATTTACTTGTTCTTAGATTGGAGGTTCATGTAGTATATTCCAAAATTAATTTTTTTTGGAACTGTAAAAACAGCACACTATTCATATTACCTTCAAAAATGAAGGGGCCAATGATTGTGTGATCCCACACCAAACATTAACTTTTTGAGAATTCTGACGTTTACAATTAATGACCCACTCTGGGTTTTCTGTAACCCAATACTTCGAATTTTGTATTCGTGTCACCCCGTTTGTGGTAAAAGTCGCCTCATCGTTAAAAAATAGTTTTTAAAAAATGTCTGTTATTAAGGTACTCTCCTTAAACCTACAAGGAAAATTCCATCCGTTTTTCATCATCACCAGGTTCCAACGTATGTAAAAACTTAGGTTTGAACGGTTTTACCTTATTTTTCTAAGACACCGGTGAATATTTTCTCTAATGTAAAATTAATCGTAAGCTATAGAAAAGCATATTAAAATATGAGGAATCTTATAATGAATTTATTGAGAATACAATAAGATTGTGTAAAAAACGAGAATGGTAAAAGCAAATTTTAACAAAACCATCCTCGTTTAGTTTCTGGACTAATTACATCTTAAAAAAAGAGCTTTCAAAACTTTAAAAAGGTCACACTGATGACGCCGCAGAAATGTGAATGTTTTACAGTTTTGGTGTGAGTGTTATATTGGTTAATAATTTTGTTTTGTTTGTTTTTTGATTTTACTAAACAGAATAATTTTAATTAAAAATAAGATTATTTTGTCAGTTGTACTTAACATAATGTGCATTTCTTTATACTAACGTATAATTAAAGCTTCGTTAGTATATCAGAATCATCGGAATTTTAATGTAATGTAAGAAGTTCCAAGGCTAACTCTTTTATCTTGCTAAATTATATATAAATGAATAAACTTTTAGTACTAGCTGCACCAAATCGAAATGCTAACGCATTAGTACAATCAACAAATTAGACATAAATAAGTATTGTTCTGCAAAAAACTTTTCATATTTGCAGTATCACACAGAAGCAGAAGACAGAGCACAACGAAAAGAGTTGGCACCGTGGAATGCAGATAAATTTTATAGTTAATCCGCCAAATTAACTAAATTTTATATATGATTGACAAATATCACTTCTTCAGTAGAAATAATACGAAATCAGTTTTTTTATTACAACTATACGTGGCTCGATAGTGAAACTGCTCGTACGCTGGATGAGCGGACCTGCTCGCGTCAATATTTTCCGAAAGGAGTGTAAAACTCTGGGTTTCGTGTAACTACGATGTGGGAACGTTAAAGATCCCTACTCCACGACAACGTGGGGGTTCGGCAAAATTCTAGGTAGGGATGCCAATGCTTACACAGCACTGATGAGTTTATCTTCTGGCATTGGTGATCGGACTTGGTAGCGGAAATAGATCGACTATTAATTAACAAATCTGTGTGTGACCTATTTTATTAATGTTTCGTTACTTCAGCAACATTTCCTAATAATAATATGCTTTGTTTTAAAGTTTACGAAACTAGCCCTAAACAGTTAAACTTTGTAAAGGAGTGTAAAGCTAAACTGGGACACAGGAAAACAGTGGGGAAAGCAAGAGAATATATAGAGATAAACACCTTCTGTTTGATTTGCTGGGACAACTCACAAATTCTCTGCGACCTAAATTCAATATTTATTTGCGAAGGATGGACTCATGAGATGAGTGCGGATCAAATAGGTAAATGAGGGAGTTATATCTGCTTGAGAGATGTTTGCAAGCTTAAGTGACGCTAATAATATACTTATTAATGACATTTCAATTAATAAATTAATCTACCGTTATCACTTTTCTAAACTTCCTACCACTTTTCGAAAAAAGCCAATATCGATTATGTTTCTTTAAGAAATATGTAATTCTATCGAGAAACAAATAACTGTATTGCAGTGGCGACTCGTGATAAACTTCTAGGGAGCATACATAAGAGAATGTCTCGTTAAATTAAACTAATAAAATTAGGTACATTTGTTTTCAAATATTTAAAAAATAAAAGAAAAATAAGTGCGGCATAACACAATTTCCTTACTCGGTCTCTTGTTTGATAAACTGCGAAGAACTGAATAGAACGTGCGCTGGTTATAACCTTTAGCAGTACAATATTATGTAACAGTGGCGGAGAAATTTATACAAATACAGGGAAAGAGAATCGAGGGAATTTAATAAGTGTTCACAGTGTACTTACTGTACAGGGCATCTCAAATACAAGGAAATCTGACGGTTTTACCCATTGTCTAATTTCTGTGGTGTTTATTTATTATTTACGCATTAGGTTCAAGAAATATCGAATGATCAAAAGTCATTTTGATATTGTTTACCGTTTTCGAGATTAACGCTATTTTTTATTACATTTTAGAATAGCTCTGTGTAACAGTTTTTAACATACTAACATTCTCTTGACTGAAAAATATGAAGAGTGTTACACATTGTTTGTATATTTACAAGCAAATGATATACAGAGCTTTTTTAGGAAATGTTGAAATCTAAATTTCGATTTTTACATTTTTAAAAAGTTATATGGGAATTACTTGTTGGCATAAGTACGAAAAAAGTATAAAAATATTCTTTTTCATAATTTTCAGCTAACCAAAATGGTACATTATTGTTTTGAAAAAAATAGTATATTGGTCGTACGAAAATTTAAATAGAAAAGTTTTATATCTCTAAAACTATAAAAGATAAGCTGCGTTGGAAAAGTGGTAACTGTTTAGTATCCTGGGTCATTTTTGGTGATGTTTTTAAACTACATGTTTACATGGTGTAGGTATTTCTTCGATACCATACGTAACTCTCTAGATAAATATGATTATATTTGAGATTTCATAATATCTTATTTATGTTTACTAATAAATTGTATTTGAAAGTACGGTAGTCGCATCCTGGATGTGAATCACGAGTGCGTGAATTTTTACATAAATACATAATATATTATATACAATAATACATTATCATACACTAAGTTTACACTATACAGGGTGATTCACGTAGATCGTTCGTTAGAAAATTTTTGACTTCCCGAAATCGTATTAATATGAAATTTGGCAGCCAGCCATAAACGACTGCTGCAAGTCTAAATAAAATATTTTCAAAATGGAGCCACTTCCAGAAATACCGGAAATCCACAACATCTTTGTTTTTTTAAATGGAAACACCCCATTTTGATTTCATATTTGGATTCTACATTAAATTGTGAGACAGAGTGAGTGATAAGTGTATTCCTCTGGTGGTCAGTGCTACTACCCGTCAGACATCACTGATGTCTTAATAACTAAGAGAGACCTGCAAAGCAGGTACCAAGAGCTGTGACCTCTAACCCTGATGGGTTAAACTATATACTGAATAAGATTTACAGGAAACAACTACTCAGCGGACAAAAACCCCGACTTGCGTTGAATTAAACCTGCAAGTCTTGTTTGGTAGCTAAGATCATTTGTCTATTCCTCACTAGACATAGACCGGTTTCGAACTTGTTATATTCTCGTCAGTATGCCATAAGCAATGGAAAAGACAAATAATAATAGTAAACCAGGCTAGCCTAAAGCAGACTAAGCATGACAGACATAGTGAGTGATAAGTATATCTCTCTGGTGGTCAGTGCTACTACCCGTCAGACATCATTGATGTTTTAGTGACTGAGAGCGACCTGCAAAGCAGGTACCAAGAGCTATGACCTCTAACCCTGGTGGGTTAAACTATATACTGAATAAGATTTACAGGAAACAACTATTTAGCGGGCTTTTGTCCGAAATCAGAAAATATTCCACTTATTCATTTCCTGTTATAGGTTTAGTTCTCACTACTACAGGCCTAACTACCTTACTACATCCCCATAATGAAAAAGTTATCTTTAAGAAATTTTCCTTTCGTCATTTGCGATATATGTGGCTATTTGAAACTTAGCGTTCGGCATAATCTGTCAACTATTCTGTTACTTTCACTATAAATTACAAACAAATCAAAGACAATATCATTCGGATAATGTTCCATGATGAAAATTGCACGAAATAAATAACAATGACACACCAGTGGCTAGATTTTACATTTGGCATTTGTTTCCAAAGCCTACTACAACTAACTACCGTTGAGGAAAAAACCATAATATTTCTCTCAAAAATTGACAATTACTAAAAAACGTCTGAAGATAGTCATATAATAGTTAATAATAGTGGCCTTAAAATTCAATTTTATATTGATTTTGGTGTTAGAAATGGTGGTTGATGTTTGAAAAAATGAAGTTTTTGACATTTTTTAACTGTCAACTTTGAAAAATCGCAATAGGTGCATGAAACATAACAAAAGTGTCAGCAATAATGCAAAATATCGACCATTCCTGTAGGAATTGATTTAAAAAAAGCCATTTATTTATTTCCAGTGGCTCAGGAGTTATGAATTTCTTAATGGACCTCTGATTTTTTGCGAAAAAAAATGACATATATCAAAAACTATGACCGATAAGTGCTGACAACTGGGATGTTCTGAACTGACAATTTAATGTAGGATCCTAATATGAAATCAAAATGGGGTGCTTCCATTTAAAAAACAAAGGTAGCACCGATTTCCGGTATTTTTGGAAGTGGCGCCATTTTGAAAATAATTTAATTAGACCTGCAACAGTCAATTATGCCGGCTACCAAATTTCACGTTAATACGATTTTGGGAATTCAAACATTTTCTGACGAACGATATGTCAGAAAAGCTTTTAACTATTTTTCTTACTATTATAAAACTTTAAATTTTATACAGAGAAAAAATAAGCGTGTTTTTAATATACGCCATATTCGATCTAATAAACAGGGTTAGGGCAAAGTCCCGGAACGGTCGATTATTATCTTTGTTATTTGCAAGGAGATTTTTTAAATTTGGCATGAACATGGTCAAAAATAAAAAATGTATTGATAATGTTTTATTTTTTTTTTTTTCATTTTCGGTTTATAGGAAAATGAGCTTAACTTATTATTTTTTTTCAACATAAAGTTTTTATTTAAAAAAAAGTAATACAAAAAATAAAAATAGAACATTAACACAAGATCGAATAGCTGAAGAAATAAATCTTATCTAAATTAAAATTATTATTCTTTTCAAAGGTGTCTTGATTTTGTGTCAATGTTTTTTTTAATTTATTGTATTTCAGTTTTTTTTTAATAAGTACTTTATGTTGATGTTTATGAATGCAGTTTTTTTTTCGCATTCGAAAATATGGAAATATACCGGGTATTCCATTTTAAAATATTAAGTTGAGATTATTTCCTGCTAAACTGGAAATGCAAAATAATTGAAAGTGTTACCAATAAATTCTTTGTTTTTGACCATATGTTCATGACAATTTTAAAATACTCAACTATAAACTAGTGTCTTGAAACGAGGTTAAAAAAGTCTACTTCAAATACCATCATTTTAATGTATACAACATTCCAGATATTCTACGAAAATCCATTCCATTGGCTTATTTAAAAATAAATTGAAGGATTGGTTATTTAGTACACCAAGGAAGGAAATTCACCAACTAATAGACAGGAAAAATGTTTATAATTAACTTTTACCAAACTAATGTTGTACTCTGCTAATAGAACTTAGTAATGCTGATTATTTGCGGCATATCATCATTAATAAAATATGAGTTTGCGTTACTAATAGAAAACAGAAAATAATTAAGAAAACAGAAAATAATTAAAAAAAAAATAATAATAATTAACTTAAAATTAAAATTGATATATAGGTACCTATATGTATTTTTTTAAGTAATAATGAAAGCAAGAAAATATCTATTCTACCACTTACCTCAATGTATCTATCTTTTTCTTTTTCCTTTGTTTTATATTTTATGTAAATGTATGTATATTCTCGTGTGTAAATGAATAAGCTAAATTGCCTTGTATATAAACTATCACTTTCTCTCTCTCTTTTATCTTTCAACATACTCTTGTTCACTGCTATTGTTTCTTATTTTTTCATTTTATCTTTCTTTCTCAGAGCTATAAGCTTTTCTATAAATACAAAATGCTTACTTGATAAAAAAATAACAGTAAACTAAGCCCATGTGCAGGGTTAACCCTTTATGGGCTTTTTTTCTCTGTTTATTTACTAGATATATATTTTGTATGCTATACATTCTATTTCTAGATCAAATGTTACTTATAGTTAATTACGCACATTTGTATATATGTTTCTGGTAAATAAATATTATTATATTATATATTATATTATTATATTATTAATATTAACGTACTATTACACTGGTCTGCAACGAAATCCTCCTTTAAAAAGTTATGCTATATGAAGATTTTAATGCTCTGAATCTATTCCCGTTGGCCGATTTTTTCTATCACGTCTAGATTTTTTTATATGAATTTTTTTTTAAATTTCATAAATTTTGTTTTTTTTTTTTTTTTTTTTTGTCAACATCAAGAACAGTATACATACATACAAAATAAGTTTTAGCGAGTTGTAAGAGAAAGAAAGAAAGTATTGACAGTGATTTTTATGGTAGTAGATATGCGCATGCGCAGTATTCGCTGTGACTTTACTTTCTTTCTCTTACAACTCGCTAAAACTTATTTTGTATGTATGTATACTGTTCTTGATGTTGACAAAAAAAAAAATTAAAAAAAAAAACAAAATTTATAAAATTTAAAAAAAAATTCATATAAAAAAATCTAGACGTGATAGAAAAAATCGGCCAACGGGAATAGATTCAGAGCATTAAAATCTTCATACTTATAGCATAATTTTTTAAAGGAGGATTTCGTTGCAGACCAGTGTTATTATTGCGTTGTTTTTTTCGACAGATAAATTTCGGCACATATCACTCAGAAAAAATTTCAGATTATCAATCTGGTGCATGATATGACCTTTTTCAAAGACGTCACGCATATGAATGACGTTTTCAGTACTAAGAAGGTACCTTATTATGCAGAGTAAAAAACATCAGATTAGTGTTCAACATCAATTCACAATCAATTCTATTTTGACATCCATAAACACAATCAGATAATTAATTAAAAGCGGTTCTAATGTAGGTTAAATAAAAACTTAGTGTCATTGTCATTTAAATAAATTGTCTTAAAAATTGCTAAATAGTATTTCAAATAAAAAATGTATCTGAAATGACGTCTTTCTTAGCTGCAAAGTCTTATGGTACACCCATTCTAAAAACAATTTTTAATTGAAAGAAACTGTTTTTAGGGCAGGTTTTATTACGCGTATTAATTAACCTTATTAACTGTGCAAAATCACAAACGAAATTGTTCTTATCTTATTCAGTTATGTTATAAGAATAAAAATATCGTCCCAGGCTATCTTTTAAAATTCTTTATCTCCTAATAATTGTATTAAATTATTTATTTGCAATAAAAAAAACCAAAGGAAATAAAAAATTAAAGTATCAATTTCCGTGTTGGTATTTTATTAAAGCAGTGATTAGAAATAATTTTCTAACATTATTAAAATTAATAGCAAGCAGTCCAATAAACATAATGCCTGGCGCCTTCGCCAAATAATCGAATTGGGTTAAATAATGCTATCCATTAGAATTTAAATGCAGTCAATAAAATAACTTTTACATAATTTAACTTAGCTAACGTGAGCTTTTAAAGTAATAAAGATGAAAACTATGGTTCGCAAGACCAATAAAAAAGAAAATAAAATTAATTTGCCTTTCCTTGCGGTGGATATATATTACTTAGGTACGAACTGATTTAAATATGTCCTAAATACATGGTGTCCAGGAAAACAGTAGTACAAAATGAACCGAAGATGCTGAACAATAAATAAATTAAGTTGACTTCATTCAACTGACATACTAAAATCCACATCTTAGAAATTACAGAACTCTCTTTTATTGAGGAGTTAAAATTAAAAGTTTTATACAGGGTGCATTATAAAGAATGAATGTAAAAAAAGGTTGTATATACTTAGTGAGTTAAAGTGAAGAAAAATCGAAGGTATTCAGTGTATAAAATTTATTTAAAATCTGTACCAAGTACTTTCGTTATAAACATGTCTTCAAGAGGTTACTATAAACCAAATTATAATCTATAGTATTTTTTATTGTAAGTGAAAAAATTAGTAACTTTTTATAAATAAACCATTTTGTCAACAAAATTATTATATAGGTTATTTACTCGTCAAGAGGCATGCAGCAAATATCTATCAAAGAATCGATTCACAAACATATTTGGAAAAACATCCAAGTATAAAATTTGAAAACATGTTAAATTGTTGTAAAAACAAAACACTACTAATTATACATAAAACATTATAAAAATTGTGGAAATTAAATAAAAATGATATAATTGCTCTGCTCAATTTGAGCAAAGGACCTTCCACGAGGTCGGATGTGGAAATAATAAAGAAACTGAAAATGAAATTTGACAGAGAAGACCAGTAACAAGGAGCGTGGGTAACATTGGTAACCTTCATGAATTAAACTAAAATATGAAGTTATATAAAACAGGTGTGTTTAAATTTATAAATAATAAAAAATTATTAAATGAAATATTTTTAAAGGCAGATAACTGTTTAAAAGTTGGGTTGAATAAATTATTTGAATTAACTTGAGTATTGAGGCATAGATTATCGATACTTTTTAGAGCTTAGAAACTTATAAATCTTCAAATAAATCTAACTTACGGTCACTTTTATTTAACTGACGCGAAATCTTGCTATTGTCATGCGGACTAAAATTGTGATTATTAAATTTTAAATGATGTTGAAATGCAAAGGTTTCTGATTTATTTAAATGGATTTTGATACGTGTTTCTATCTTTCTACAAGTCATCAATATAAGCGGCACCACAATCAAAAGAGTCCAATCTATACACTCCACTTTTTTTAAGTTTGCTTATTTTATCCTTCGAATTAAATAAATCGCTGTTTAACGTGTTCTGACTTTTAAATGAGATTTTTTTGTTTGTATTAGTTGTATAAAAAATATGTGAAATTTGGTTAGAAATAATACCTATATAGGGATGTGAAAAATAAGTGAAGTTGGAATTATTAAAATTAGAAATGGAAACATTTGAAATGGAATTAGGCTAACTGCCTTGATTTTTTATTTAATTTTTTTAGTAAATTTTCTAAAATGTTTGATTGTAACCATTATTGAAAGCAATCTGTTTGATTATATAATTATATTAACCAGCTTTGGATTCGGAGGTTGTCTAATTTCTATGTTGTTTATATTAAGTTCACTACTGTAATTATCAATTGACATTGGTATATTGATCAACCTGTTTATATAGCAATGAAAGGCAGCTATTTTTTGTTGATGAGGATGATTTGAACTTTCTGGGAAAATGTGATTTGTCTGAGTAGGTTTTTATAAATTTTTAATTCTAATTTATTACACATGTTGATGTCTGTGATTTGTTAAGCGTTTCTGGGTAATTTTGGGATGCAGAATCCAAAAATACTGCCAAATTTGCTCTATTAGATCTAGTTTTTGAGATGCGGTATATCGGCCCTATTTTTGAATCAATAAATTGATAATAAAATCATCTCATCTTTTAACCTACATACATTTTAGTTTATTACTATTTACTATAATCATTTAAAAACTATATTTTATAAGATTTCCTTGTATGAGGTTTACCAGAACAGTTTCGCTAAAGACTACAGCAGTAGACGGCCATCATGTTTAAAAGTTGGGTTGAATAAATTATTTGAATTGACTTGAGTATTGAGGCATAGATTATCGATACTTTTTAGAGCTTAGAAACATAAATCTTCAAAAAAATCTAACTTACGGTCACTTTTATTTAACTGACGCGATATCTTACTATTATTATGTGGACTAAAATTGTGATTATTAAATTTTAAATGATGTTGAAATGCAAAGGTTTCTGATTTATTTAAATGGTCTTTGATACGTGTTTCTAACTATCTACAAGTCATCAAGATGAGCGGCACCACAATCAAAAGAGTCCAATCTATACACTCCACTTTTTTTAAGTTTGTTTATTTTATCCTTCGAATTAAATAAATTGCTGTTTAAAGTGTTCTGGCTTTTAAATGAGATTTTTTTGTTTGTATTAGTTTTATAAAAAATATGTGAAATTTGTTTAGAAATAATACCTATATAGGGATGTGAAAAATAAGTGAATTTGGAATTGTTAAAATTAGAAATTGAAACATTTGAAATGGAATTAGGCTAACTGCTCGATTTTTTATTTAAATTTTTTTAGTAAATTTTCTAAAATGTTTGATTGTAACCATTATTGAAAGCAATCTGTTTGATTATATAATTATATTAACCAGCTTTGGATTCGGAGGTTGTCTAATTTCTGTGTTGTTTATATTAAGTTCACTATTGTAATTATCAATTGACATTGGCATATTGATCATCCTGTTTAAATGCAATGAAAGGCAGCTATTTTTTGTTGATGAGGATGATTTGAATTTTCTGGGAAAATGTGATTTGTCTGAGTAGGTTTTTTATAAATTTTTAATTCTAATTTATTACACATGTTGGTGCCTGTGATTTGTTAAGCGTTTCTGGGTAATTTTAGGATACAGAATCCAAAAATACTGCCAGATTGGCTCTATTATATCTAGTTTTTGAGATGCGGTATATCGGCCCTATTTTTGAATCAATAAATGGATAATAAAATCATCTCATGTTTTAACCTATATACATTTTAGTTTATTACTATTTACTGTAATCATTTAAAAACTTTATTTTATAAGACTTCCTTGTATGAGGTTTACCAAAACAATTTCGCTAAAGACTACAGCAGTAGACGGCCATCATGTGGCTGACAGCAGCTCTTTACGCATTTCTGTAAGACCATGTTTGAAGTTATCTAATGACCACTAAATTGTATATGGTTCGGAGTCGAACAAATTTCTTGAAATTCAAACTTTTTTTTGTTTAAAAGGCAATTAAACAGTACCAATGAATTATTGTACTCGACTAAATATGTGGAAAGTTAAAATATAACTACGCATTTAAAGCTCACCCTGTATATTTGTATAATCGATAAATTTTAAGTATTTAATGCTACATTACAACCTGTTCTCAACTAACATAAAATAAAAATGTAAAAGCCTCTAAAATTCGTGAATGAATTAAGGACCTGTTGGACAGTTATTTAAAATTCCTTTTCCCCATTGCCAAAGTAAAATTATTATAAAAACTTTTTTTAAATTAAGTTCATTTAAATTTGCTGAATACGTTTTGCCATCATCACATTAAAACTTCTTTCAATCAAATTAAGTGTTTTTTAAAGCTGAATATAATTTCTGGCTGATGGTATTTTTTTGGTATTTCGGTATTTATTAATGTTCTAACCTTTATTTAATATTCTATTTTACAATGTATTATTCTGCTTAGTAATAGTTTTTTTTTAATTTTTAACTAAGTAAAATATGTATACAGCTCAGGTGCTTCACGATTTTACGTCTGAGTATTAAATCGATCGGACAAAACGCGCGAGACATGCGGCTCTACGGTGGTAGTAGATTTCAGGTCTCAGTTTGTGTGCGTTCGGTCTCCCAGCTACTCGCTTGCACCCTCTGTGTATACAAGTATACCAACAAAGTACGTCAAAACTCGTTATAATCTTGTTTGCCAACTAAATACTTCGTCGTTGTTACTCGTCTTTTGGTGGATTATTTTGTTCGTCTCTTGTTATGCCTTTGGTTACAAACGCTTGCTTACATTTCCTTTCCAAGTTTATGTGTGAAATGCCTGTTGGTATATATCTATAGGGAAAATTACTATGCAATGTGCACCTATTTTAATTAAGATAAATAAAAATTGATGTTTAAATAAACTATATTATATAAATAAATACATTTATCCTAAAATACTCTCGTTACTATCTAAATTTGCCTGTCTTGTTAACCTGTGATAAATAACTTCATGAACATACAAATACTGTCCAAAAACTAATCATGAATAATGTTACAATAGTGTTTTTTATTACATTACTAACATTAAAGAGTGGTGACTTTTATAATGGTTCGGTTAACCCATCAGCTTCTGGAGGTTCCGTTAATGGGGATCCTGCTCCAGGTCGGTCTCCTGGACCACCGGAAGTTACTAATAATCAACACGGCATCGATGATGAACTCCCAACAATTCTTCTAACTTCTGACACAACTGAATCCGTATGCAATCTACAAGGTGATGTGAGATATAGTGAGAAAGACGTATTGAATATTACAGTAACTCATCGATTATTTAAAACTGACATGTTGGTTCCAGGAGTTAGATACCAAGGTAAAGATATTTAAAACTTATAATACTATTAGCATATATGCCAGTTATGGTTTACTGTTTCCAAAGAACTGAATTTTAACTCCAACTTAATAATAAAACTTACTTGAAAATACGGTGTAAAACTTCACATCAAATTGATACAACGAGATATTTACATATAGGGACACATCAATTAGGTATATTACTAGTTTCCAATTTTAGGTGGTAAAATTTTACCATTAATTATGTATAAAAAGTTTATGCCTTTGAATTATAAAATTTTATTTTTGATTAATTTGTACACCTTAAAAATGTAAAACGCAAATATTTTAGAAATTAATATCTGAGGGGTGGAAAACACATTAATTATTAATAAATGTCTACAAAAATAGCATATATTTTATTAAAGGTAAATGCTACATTTCAGATCTCGTTGGCTCGTTTTAATAAATTGACTGGAGTTGGTAAGGGGCATGGTATAACTTACAAACACTTACCTCTTATATCATGTCCACTAACAGTTGTTTATGAATGTCAGCATACACTGAATCGTTAATAAAGCTTCTACAGTATACTTTCTTGTTTGTGCAGCCAACATACAATAGGCGAAATATTTTATTATGAGTTTTATTATAAATAGTTGAACAATGAATGATGAACATTTTTTTAGGTTACAAAATAAAATAGCTAGGTATAAAAAAATACTTTATTCGTGTTTTCAAATTATTAATTTTGTGTTTTGTTTGCGAGTTTTAAAATATCTCTTAATAAATTTAAGTCTAAAATATTCGTATCTTTTTCTCAAATTACTTTTTCTAGATATTTTAGAAAAATTGTCGATAAAGCGCTTCCACTCGCACGGCGTGGTGTAGAAATAAAATATATTAAAATAAAAAGTAATATTTTTTTTGTATAAAACAAAATATTAATGCTCTTTGTAATAATTAAATTTAAGACAAATTTCGTTTTGCATTTTCTTTAATATTTTTACTAAAAGCAAATGTGCAATTTTTGTAACATCAGAAAATATCTCGGAAAATGCAAAAATATGATTTGCATACATAACAAATATGTTTTCATTATAGAATAACCTCTTTAATTCAACAGTGATAAAAATTAGTGTACATAATAAAATCATATTTTATATTTTGCACAGATTAAAGTTACTTACCATTCAGGATCACGAGGAAAAGACAAAAATCAATTATATTATTATTATTTTTACAGTTTTTATAGTAACAAATACGACCTCGTTTTTTTCTTTGCCGCTGCCACCACACCACATTAAGATACAGACATAAAATAAATAAAGTATAATAATACGCACTACAAGTACAGTAAACCTAATAGAAGTATCTATAACCTGAACCGCAGTAAACGCACTTATAGCCGTGTTACACGATCCAATAAAATGACCGATTTATTTGACCTTCAATTTATTGGTGTGTGTAATGCAAAAAAATCTGCGAATTTATCGGTCAATAAAAATTGTTCAATAAATTGAGCAATTAGAACATGTTCTTCGACGATTTTATAGGAACTTTCTAGTAACATTTCTTATTTTACTGCATTACGAACTGTTATAATTGTCAGGTTAAAATAATTTGTCTTAATATTCCTAATCAGGAATAACGAAATGCAAACAGAAGACACTGAATACAGAATATGCGATTGCGAATGTGAACATATTACTAATCATGGCGACAAGCGACAACCGAACGACAACAGTCTGGGAAAAACTTAATGGAAGGTTGGCGCACTTGACATAACAAAAATAAATTTAATAAAAATCGGTGCTGCCCCTTTCTACAATTAATTGATTGATTTATAACCAAATAGTTTGACCAATTTGTCGGTCGATTTATTGTTTCGTGTAATACGGTTATTGCGTCAGTAGAGATTTTAGCCCTATAAAAGATGAGGTAGAAACGATACTGATATATATATTGTTAAGGTCGGGACCCTGATGAAAAATCCAAGTTTTACACTTTGCCATCACAAACGAAAGATGCAAAAAATTGTTTTTTTTTTCAAAATAACTCCGCAACTGTTGATCCAAAGACAAAAATGTCAAGGACAAAGTTAAAGAAGACAAAATTCCTAACATTTCTTGTAAATGTAATATGTAATGAGTTACAGCGGTGGAAATATGAACAATTTCCAAAAAATCGTTAAACTTCATATTTGTTGTTTTTTTTATTCAATCTGGCTATTCATTACATAATTATAATAGTTTTGTATAAACTCAAAGTAAACTCATTTTCACACTACCGTGAGCTTGAGTAAATGGCGCGTTTTTTTTTTGTTATGGTATCCTCAGTAAGCCTAATGCACAGATGTTCTAGTGTCGCGATTATATTATTCCTTTTTTTCATTTTCAACAAAGGGAGACTCAAATACAATTACATATGTATCCATAGTTGCGGATACAGGTCGCTGTAAAGCAGATTCAATTTGATGTGAGGAATTTTTCAAATAGGTCAGAGGTTAGATTTCTAGTTTCTGTCTGCTTTTCAGTAGGATTTGTGTGTGGATTTGGTAGATCGGTAGAATTCATTGAAAATCGGTAGATCTACCGAAAATTGGTAGGGTTAATAATACTGGTCACTGAGTCTGTGCGTGTTAAACCAGGACTGCGGGCGCGCGGTATGCTGCCGTGCCGCTCTCTAGAGAGGGATAAAAAGGACGTTATTTTCGACCATTACAAAAGATACAAAGGAAGACGAGAAACGGACTATACCTGCTCTAGGAAACATCTCCTACTAATTTCCGCCACCGCGGCCGGAGAGTCCGTAAGAAAATTTATATGTAACAAGAAGAATCACTGTAATTTGAAATAGATTTCGCTATATCATCTTATGGTGTGGAAAAACGTTAAAAATAATATAGTGTAATTTGTAACAACAATGTCAAAATGGTTTGTACCCCACTTTTTGTAAGACAAAAGCTTTTTTTGTCTCTACTGACTGAATTAATTACGTTGATTGTATATTTCTTTATATAAACTTAAATTAATTTGTCAGCAGAAGCATTTTATTTACATGAAACAATTTTATGTGTTAACGTAATATTTTAGCTTCATGTTGTCTTAAATATACACATATTGTAGAAATAACGTTATTAATAAATTCATTATTAATATTTGAAAATAACAAAATAATAAATATTTTATATACAACATACATTGACTGTTTTGGTGAAAAGAACATACGTTAATTTAAAATTTTAATGAATATAAATTGAATTTATAAAATATGCGTACGCCTCTGGACGTTATGTGTGAAATGATTCGACCTCGTGGAATTTTCATTTCGGGTTTTTAGATCTCGTGGGACTTATAAATCGGTCTATTCGGAATGCCATTATAAGTGTACTAGTTGAGATTAGATCTCGTGGGATTTAGATCTCATGGGACTTTCTTCTCGAACTCTTTAGATCTCATGGGATTTTGAAATCAATGTTTTTAAGTAGGCGTCCATGATAAAACACATTCGGAAAGTTGAATAATTTCGGATTATTTAGATCTCGCCGAAATTAGACCTCATGGGACGTACTCCAAATGGAAGAAAATTCATAGATTCCATTTGATTTGATTTTTATAGAATATTTATGAAATAACATACTAAAGTACAAGAAGTAATAGGGGCATTATACAAAATTTAATTTATTATATTTCGCAATTATTCCATAGCTTGGCCTCGGAAAATTTGTAACTTGAAGTATTTATTTCATGGCCATCTTTGTGTAAAGGGAAAATCGGCTATAAGTCGACCATTTTTTCAATCGATTTTAAATTTGAAAATTTGGATGCATTGACAATTTTTAGCACCATCGTAGACTTAATTAAAAAAGAAAAAATATATATCATTTGCAATAAAACCGGCAGAACAAAAATTTTGAAAATGGCAGCAAAACATGTGTTTTTATGTCTTATTAACAATATCTTTAAAATACGAAAAATTTTGAGTGTACCATATCCCGTGGTCACCCCGTATATTGAATTATTTTTAATTACATAGCTTTTTTTAATTTTGATTTCTCTACTATATTTGCTTTAGTTGATGTTAAATTGCTTTTCTGTTTCCTTGTTGGAATTACTTGGTAAAAAGCTGTTAACTGTATTTCTGTTTTTTATTTGGTAATTCAAAAATAACGCCAATAAATAAATATTTTAAATGAAGTCGGTCATAAATAAAAAAGGCACAGCTGTATTCAAGGAAGTGAAACGCAAATAACATTTTATTATCTTCTTTATTTTCATTAAATTACACACTTAGCAAGAAATTGTGATTCTAAACAAGTTTTCTTCGTACTGGTCATACAACCAAACAAAAACTCTTATAATAATAATGAAAAAAGACAAAAAAAAGTTGTACAAAAGGTAAAAACACTCAACATAAAACAATTTCTCTTGAAGCCGAAAGGACCGTCAATATTTTATTTTTAAATGCAATTACATAAAAACTGGCTTCATACTGCAACTTATTTCTACAGAAACTTATATCAGTTGATTATATTTCTAGAGTCCTTAAGTACAGTTCGATGACGAAAGAAAAAATAGGAAAATTGGAAAATAATTTTTTTTATAGGTAAAAAACTGAATTTTTTTATTTCATTAATTAATTACTTCTAATATCATATAGAAATGTTTTGATATTATCTAAAAGTTTTTTTTGTACGACAGGAATAAAACAATATTTTATTGTCTCAAAACAGGGAATTAAACGAGCGTTTATTCCTTGAGGGATTTAAAGTCGCCATGGAGACCAGTAAACAATACAAACATAACGTAGAAAGAACAAAAAAATTTAGAATCAAACATACAGGGTGATTCACGAGGAAAGGGTCATTGAAAATGTCTGAGACCTTTTTTTATTGTGCTATAGGGTGATTTATTGATTTTGGCCAACATTTATTAAGGTTGTATCTTTTAAATTACTTGCCAGAATTAACTCGTCTTGTGGGTGTGTAGTATACTATTAATGGTCTATTTACGTGCCTAATCAAAGCTAGAAAATTACAGGGCCGGATTAAGTAATTTTAATTTTTAGTGCTTCTATGAAAAATTTCACCCTGTATACGTATATTTTTCAAATTCTGGTACTAAATTATGAAACTACATACAAAAGTGGTCTAAAGTGTGTATTTGTTTTGTTTCCGACACATCTGGCTAATTTCATACTGAAACATTCTCCGTTTTCATACATTATTAAATATAAAATCAGAATAAAAATGAGAAAATTTTAAGAGTAGGTACCGACCTAAATAATTTTAATTTTTTTGTGGTTCCTTTGAAAAAATTCTCCCTTACAGGAATTTTTTATTTCAACTTAATATTTTCCACTTTTTAACTATTTTGTAAATATGTTCGTCTCATTTTTTAATATCGAAAATTTTCCATGCTACTGGACAATCAAAGGACGAGATGATACATTAATTCTCAAATAAAATAGTTGGCCTTGACATTTTGACACATTGACTTATTTTTTTCATAATCTGTTGTTTATTACTAATTGTTGTGTATTACATTTTTCGAAAAATGCCTTATCATTTTACCAATGAGGAATACGTCGATATAATTTACATTTATAATTTTTGTGATGGAAATAGCAGGGCAGCTGAAAAAGAATACCGAAGGAGATTCCCTGGGCATCGTACACCTAACCATTAATCATTTGCCTCAATTTTCCGGTTTGCAAAACAACATGGAAAATTTTCAACATCTGCTAGAATTGAACGAAAACAAAACATACAGGTAGAGGATAATATTAGAAGTATTGTAGATGAAAACCTCAGATTAAGTACCCTTAGAATTAGTACCCGGATGGGTATTTCTCAATCGCGAGTGTGGAGGACTTTGAAAAAAGAAAGACTGCACCCCTTTCACATATAACAAGTACAATGCCTTCAACCAGAAGATAACATAAACCGTCTGGCATTTTGCCGGTGGATTGTTAATCATAGATGAATTATTTGTAGAACGTTGTTTGTTGACGAGGCACAATTTACCAGAGATGGGATAAATAATTCTAGAAATGCCCACGTGTGGGTTAAGGAAAACCCGCATGCCATACGGGAGGGTCGTTCTCAACAAAAATGTTCTGTAAATGTCTGGTGTGGAATTGTAAATAATCGATTAATAGGACCATATTACTTTGAAAAACGTTTAACGGGAGAAGTATATTTTAATTTCCTACAAAATATTTTGCCCGGTCTATTAGAAGATGCAGTTTTCAGAGGTATACATTTTCACCTCCTCATTTTGCGGCGGTTAGGCACCACTTAGAAAAGGAAATGAAAGTGAGAATCGACTGCAATGTGACTTGGTGTTTGATACACTAGATGAGGAGCGACTTCCCATAAATGACTACGCCGATGACGTTGGTGAACGGCTGAGGAATATGCATGAGCTGGTACGAGACCGAATTGCCATAGCAAGTGATCGCATGAAGGCTCGTTATGATCTTAAGGCGAATTCAGGAGGATTTCAGACGGGAAATCTGGTTTGGTTATATAACCCACAACGAAATAAAGGCAGGTCTCCGAAGCCTCACCCCCTCGGGAAAGACCATACACTGTCGTCGCCAGAATAAACGACGTCGTATACCGAATTCAGCAAAGTCCAAAATCAAAGATAAAGGTGGTGCATATAAAGACTAGCCAGGTATGCAGGGAACAATGAATTGCCTGATCGGGACGTTCAGGCTTAAGGAGGGGAAATGTTATGCCACTGGACTGTGTAGACTGAATAGATGAACCTGGAATTGTACAAGAACGGCCAGGAATATTTTGGAATGTTTTAGACCGCGGGAATGGATGTATAAATAAGACGCACGGTGGACTGAGAGTCTTAAGTTGAAAGTAAACAAGTAAAGAAGAAATAAGTGAGAGACTTTAAAGTATTTAATTGTGATTATAATTAAGTTAATTTATTGTTGTTAATTAGTAATTAGTTATTAAAGTAACGAGTAAGTGTTACCTGGGAATCAACCAATCTACGAGTAGAGATGTTTGTGGGAATAGCAAACATGTAACATTATTATGTTCATTTTGATGATGTAAAGATGGTGATCGACAAATTATATGCAAACGACGCACTCTCTATTTCATACGCTCAGCAAGCATTTAATGTCCCAGCTGTTCGGGAAGTCTTAATATACATCCACAGTCAATTTTCAAGAATTTATTTGTCAATAAGGAACCTTGAGTGTACAACTACTTCACCTGGATATAAAATAGTTAACGCAGTAAACATTGTAATCGATCTGCGCCAGTTCATTTTTCAGTATCAGGAGATTTTGCTAAACATGTGAAAAATAAATTTGAAAGAGTTTTGCAAAACAATCCCGGATTTCGTATACTCTGTTGTATTGTGGACCACCTTGTAAGTAAATAGGTAGACATTTCTCAACCCTATATAAATGTGCTCTCCTTGAAAAACTTCGTATGTTTTAAATATGCTCCTGTTGCCTCTGTAAACGTTGAAAGGACGTTTTCCTCATATAAATGGATTTTGAGCGACAGGCGTCAAAAGTTAACTCCTGAACATCTAGAACAGTTGCTGCTAATTTACTGGAACTTTAGAATTACTAAGTAGTGTGCAATGTTGTGTGTTTAGTGAAATATTTATTGCTTCTGTTATTTTGGATATTACAAAATCTCCAATTGAAAGGTAATATATCATTTATTATATCTTTATATTATGTGAATGTGTCCTGTATCAGCCCCTAGCTTTTACGTCATGTACAATTTACTCGCGGACTTACAACCGACTTATTTCCTATAACGTTGTTTTCTATTGCCTGTAATTTAGAAATTAAAAGTTATGTACAGAGACAGATAAACCAGCTGCTCTGTATAAACCGTGATTAAGTAGGAAACGTAAAAAATTTTAAAATGTATAGCGACCATTATGAGTATAAGGATTATGATGCATATATTCATTCGAGCCAACATCTATCCGAGTGTGGAGTTGTAGCTGTGATAAAATTAGTGAATGGCAAAAAACGCAAAAATGGATTAATTACTGATGAAACTTTACATGCATAATCAATCTACATTTCCAGAAGTTTACAAAAATTCCATCGGTCACTCCAGTACTTTAAAGCTTGTTTGTGAACGGAAAATGATATTTCAAAAATACTCACAGAAAAAACTAACCGAAAGAGAAATTAACAAAAACGAATCAAAATTAAATACCTTATACGACAACGCTTATCTACACGACTTTTACAAAAAACTAAATGAAAAGACAGAAACCATATTTACAAACACAAAAACCAAACACATTAAAAAAATCAACAGCCTAATGAACACAAGAATCAAATCAGAACCACTTGTAATTAACCAAAACTGGCTTAAAAATTTAACAAAAATAACAATACCTAATAATGTAAAATACATATTAAGTCTGGGACCAAAATTCTCTCTGCCTTGTAATACTTTTCCTATCGATAAAATAATTGCAAGTGTAGAACAAGGTTTAATAAATATTAACAACGAAAATAAAATCGAAATTAGAAACAAAATCTGTAATATACTTACAAATTATAAAAATAAATTAAAAAATGCAAATAATAGAACCAAAAACCAACTAAATCATTATATTAAAGAAACAAAAAAATTCTTAACAGAAAATTCAAATATTTTTATACTAACAGCCGACAAATGTAATAAAACAGTAATTATGTATAAAACAGAGTATGAGAGAAAAATGAATAATATGCTTAATGACGAAACAACATACAGAAAAGAAAATCACAACCCAACAAAAAAAATTCAAAATAAGCTTAATGACCTCATTAAGTCATGGCGCAGAAAAAACCTAATTAGTGAACAACAAAAAAATAAACTTATTTGTCACAATGGCCATGCTCCCTTCATATACGGCCTACCAAAACTGCATAAAGAAAACATTCCATTGAGACCAATAGTTAGCAATATAAATAGTCCCACATATAATCTTTCACAGTTTTTATCTAAGATAATAAGTAACGTTTTAGGAAAAACTGAATCCTTTGTTAAAGACTCGTGGCAATTTTGTGAATTTATAAAAAAAACAGACAGTCCCCAGAGATCATATCATTATTTCACTTGATGTTACCTCACTATATACTAATATTCCAACAGATTTAGCAATAGAATGTATAAAAAATAAATGGTCCGAAATTAATAAATATTCACCCATTACCCAAGACGAATTTATCAAAGCAATAACCTTATGTCTAAACTCTACATATTTCACGTACAACAATCAATTCTTCTCACAAATTTTCGGAACCGCCATGGGGTCACCTATATCGGCCACTATAGCAAATTTAGTAATGGAAGAATTAGAAAATAAAGTATTAAAATCACTAAACTATAATCCAAAATTTTACAAAAGATATGTAGACGACTGCATTATTTGCTTACCAAAAGATAAAATAGAATATACGGTTAATATTTTCAATAATTATCACTCAAGGTTACAATTCACTAAGGAAATAGAACAAAACAATAGCATAAACTTCTTAGATTTAACCGTTAAATATAATAAGGATGGTATTATCGAAACCAACTGGTACACAAAAGAAGTATGGTCGCAAAGATACTTAAACTTTAAATCCCACACATCAAACAACTACAAAAAAAGCGTCATCAATAGCCTAACAGATCGTGCCATCCAACTTTCACATCCAAAATACAGACCAAATAATTTGAAAAAAATCAAAAAAGTTCTAGAAGCAAACTCCTACCCTAAACACTTTTATGAACCAATAATAAAAAAAAGAATACACAAAACCTATAATAAAACAACCCACACACCAAATAATAGTAATAATAAATATGTATCCATGCCATACATACCAACAGTATCCGAAAAAATAGCAAGCGTATTTAAACAACACAATATAAAAATAGCCCATAAACCATACAATACCACGAAAAAATTTTTCACAAAACTTAAACCTAGACTACCAACCGAAGACGAAACTAACACTGTATACAAGATAGACTGCAACGACTGTAATGGTACCTATATAGGCCAATCTAAACAATATCTACATAAAAGAGTATACACGCACAAATATAGCATAAAAACTCAAAACCAAAACACGACAGCACTAGCCAAACACGCCATAGAACAAAACCACCGATTTAATTTTAACAACATACAAATATTAGAAAAAAGAACCTAGTTATAACCGAAGAAACATACATGAAATGCTACAAATAAAAAGACATACCAACGCCATAAATAATCGCACTGATATAGAAAATTTAAGCGAAACCTACTTTAACTTAATTAAATAATTGGGGTACTCAACATGAAATCAATTTTTACATCTGACCGATACAAAATAATAATTTTTGTAATAAAATATCTTATTATATATTCACTATTTAAGCAAAACACCCACAGTAAACCATATACATTCCAACGTTATCTCTGTAACATAAACAAAACTTTAAGAGCACACAAACTAGGTTAAAATATCTCAGTTGCGTTAAAACAGACATACAAATAGCATGTAATAGAACATTTTTTAAAGCAAATTCCTAATAAATAATAGTGTAAGTAAATTTTAATGTATAATAACCATAATTATGTGTTTAAAATATTATATTAATTGTAGTTCTCTGATGATGGTGTAATAAACCGAAACGTTAGAAAAAAAAAATTTAATTAGTTGCACCTGACCGAAATCCCCACAAAAAAAAAAAACTATCAATATTAATTGATAATAACGGTCAAGAAAAGAAAAAATATATATAAAAAATATAACCGTAAATTTTAGTGTGTCGGGGATGAATGCTATAAGAGGTAATTTTTGAATAATCAGAGGTTCAGCCCTGCTAAGACTATAATTAGAAATATACAATAAAAATATATACAGGGTGTTTCAATTAAAAGTTCCCTAGCCATTATTTTGAAAAATAATAGAGGTATTTAAATTATGTAAATGCAGTGTAATTGATATCAAAATTCATAAAATTTAACTGACAGATGTCAGGTGCTGTTGGCTAGAGTGCTTAATTCAGGTATTGTTGTCAATAAAAATTGACATAAGGGATCGGGAAATACTTTCCGATCCCTTATGCCACTTTCCGAGCTAGACTAGTAAAGATGTATTTTCCACTCAAAAGATTGACTATAAACATTTAACTTTCTAGAAAGTTGCAGAAAATAGACTTTAAATAACTGTAGTTAGAAATTTTCCTACGTAGTGCACAGAGATGGCGCAGCGTGCCAAATTATTGAAACATGATTCGAGGGATAAATTATGAATAATTTTGATTATGTACATGTATATTTTGAAAATCTCTGTAATTTTTTATTAATAATTTTAGAACCTCAGTTATTTGGAACTTGCTTCTTGGTAAGGAACGTGCTATGATACTGTAATGCAAAAACATATATACAACATCTGGACAATCCAGAACTAACGGCATTAGTAGGTGCGACACATAGGAACAGTTAGAGAATCAGTTATTCTTTGAGGATGGCCAATTAATCTTGTGGTATTTGGAGCAAATTCAAATTCAAATTTAAAACAATTTTATTGACAATTAATGGGAACAATGTCTCGCTGACACCCGGCCCGTTACCGATCTAGCATCCCTGCGTAAGGTGGCGACGGGGCAATTGTTAAGGTTCCACTAAAATATTAACAACAAATACAGCACCTAAAAAAACATTTTTAAATTGTATAATATCGCCGAAAATGAGAAACCAAGGACGCATGCAAAAGCATGCGCCGTTACTATAAAAAGTTTAAAACAATGCAAAAAGAATATGGAAAATTGTATAAATTTGTATATAATAATTTTGAATTTTGACGATGCTTCGACGAACCAAACTGTCACAGCAAAAAGATTGCCTTTAAATAATACTGAATTGGGAAACGGGAATGTCCAACTCCGCGTTTTTGAATACTAAATGATATTTCGTGTAATCTGCCGCAAATTTACTGATGGTTTGCTTATAATTTGGAATAAATTTTGTGGGAAATTTTGATAACAAAAGCGAACAAACAGAAAAGAAGAGAAAGGTAAGAAAATAATTTGAATTTTGGTGCCCCTTTTATTATATGGGAGTGCCATCTCATTTTGTGAGAGGAGCGTGGTTTAAAGATGTTGTCTGAGAATTGGTAACGTTTGGTACGGTAATTTGTGTTTTATTAAAAATGGCGCGTTATACTCCCTTATTTGTGTAATGTTGGCGGTTAGTGGACAATCAGAGAGTTTAAATTCGTAAAATCTTTATGAAGTATCTCTGATATAATTCACAATGTCGTTGCAAAGTTGTCGTAATTCCCTTATGGGAGTATATCTCTTATGGGGCGAAGGAATTTGTTTTCCAGTACCTGTAATTTGTGTAACGACGTATATGGAGTAAGTCCTTCTTGTTAACGGCATTTTTCACGTCACTAAAGATACCTCCGCTTATCATTTTCAATTTCATCTTATAAGGAAGCGGGTATGTGTGCTGCTCGTGATATTTCAATTTTCAGAACCTTCGTAAATATTTTGAAATCCTCGTCTGTCGAGAAACCCTCTCCAACTCCTTGGTCTTGTTTTCTAGTTGTCAAGGCTGATATGAATCCGGTTGTCCTTTCTCCTTAGGACAACTAATATGATATTGATCATTTTCTTACCTGATGCTTCTCGTTGCACTTCTCGGTAGATCAAACGTTGCCTCCTTGTCCTACAAGGGAGCAAGTATTATTTGTCTTCGAAGTATATAGCTGATCTGAGATTTTTAGTTGTTATGGTGCGTTTTCTTCTTAGACTTTATTCTCCACGACTTTCTTATTTTCTTTAGGTGATTGGATACTTTTCTGGCGACTTATCGGTATAAGAAAGTTTTTTCTTACCTTGATATATACCAGTATTTTACCTTTCTTCATGCAATATATTATTTAAGATCAAACTTGGCTGACCTTCTGAACATCATTTAAATACTTTAAAATATGTAATTCATTATATCTCTCGATGCACCAAAAATGTATTAGGTATTATTATAAAGTGCAGAATATCAGAGCAATTGGATGAACCGAAACCGAAAAATTGGAGAAAGTTAGAATGAAATGAAATAATTATATATATATGTATATATATATATATATATGTATATATATATTGGGCATATTAGTTAATTTTTTCGTTTTCTTTTGCAATATGTCTGTTACCAATCTCATTATTTTTACTGAAAATGAAAAATAATAGACTATAAAATGCAGTGTAATGCTTGTGTTTTAAAAGATTAATAATTTATCGTTAACAAATATGTATGAAAATGCAAAGAAAAAACAGAATTAAAATATAACGGAGAGAGAACAGTATTTGGTTTATGTTAAAGACCGGCAGAAGATGGTAAATTATGGCGCCACTTTTTAGGCAGTGTTATAGATCGATTTAAGTTGTAGCTTTTGTTCTTTATTCTGGTTGAACCTTAAAGAGATTTATACGGTTATGAATGTGAATACAAAAACGATAATCGATAAATACAATGTTTGTTTAGAATTTAGTAGTCATGTCATCATATCCCTAACATTATTTTTATTTTCTTGTTTATAAGATAACTGCTTTTTTCCAATTGAAAGGCAGTAATCAAACATTTCGTGAAAAATTACAACCTAATGTATTATTTTTTTAAAACATCTACTTCCTTTTAGAAAACTTGAAAACTGCGTAAAATTGCCTATTTCAAATGAAGTAAATCTATATACAGGGTGTCCCCGAACCTCCTGACTAATCTCTCGAATCTCCTGACCAAACCACGAGAAGTGATTCTACGTTGAAAAATAAACCGATAGTACTGTGGTTTGACACAAAAAGTCAGTGGCATACATCTAGGAGTTTGATTACATAAATTAGTTGTTATCTTAATAACAGAAAGCAATGAAAAAAAATTAAGGCAGCTATGAAAAATTCCATTTAAAAAACGTGAAAAAATGCACCGAGATATTTAACATAAACAATTATATACTTCTGCAAAACATATTTTTCAATATTCTGTATCATAAAAACAAAGCCGAATTAAATATTTTGTTATATAATTTAATTTAGAATAAATGACATTCATAGATGCTCATTCCTTATGTCTTATTGAACTGCACTTTCAAATTCGACTGTCTATCATTTTAATAGAATGATACAAATGTGTTTTACTTGTCTATAATTAACACATCTTGATTGTTGCCTCAAGTTTTATTATTACTATTTTTGAGTTTATTTAAAACTTTCGTTTGTGTGTGTGTTATTCGTTCGTTTCTGATTTTTCAATATGTTCATTATTTCCATAAATATCTTTTAACTTTACTTAGTTAGTATGCATTAAGTTTTGATGTCAGTAAATTA
Organism: Rhamnusium bicolor; assembly: GCA_029963845.1. Lineage (NCBI taxonomy): Eukaryota > Metazoa > Arthropoda > Insecta > Coleoptera > Cerambycidae > Rhamnusium > Rhamnusium bicolor. The sequence continues at coordinate 545,199 of JANEYF010002106.1, forward strand.
CATTTTTGCCGAATATGCTGATATGCATCTCGTTGTTGGTGAGTGTATTAGCAAAGCTAGACATGTGCGCAGGTATTTGGAAAAGTATCCTGGTAGACATATTCCAAATAGTAAAACATTTCATGCGGTTGATTAGCGCATCCGAAAAACTGATTCGTTGATGCCTAAACGGAATGAAGGTGGTCGACATCATTATGTGATGCCAGATGTCAACACAAGGAGAGCAGCACTGCAGCTGAGCACAAAAAAAAGTAGTACACCGTACTGTAAACGAACAGCTTTTGCACCCTTACCACATACAACGTATCCATGATATTTTACTGGTGGACTATGATTGCAGGGAATCTTTTGTAGATCGATGTCGCGATAAGAAGATTACAAGCCAAATTATATATCAAGTATATTATTTATAGACGAGTAGATGTTTACTCGCGATGATATTTTCAATTTCCATATTGAACATCTGGACAGACGTAAATCCGCATGAAATTCATGTTGGGTTACACCAACAATATATGGACTGAGATTATAAGAAATTATCTTATAGGACCATTTCGCTTGCCTCAACAATTAAATAGTGAGTCATATCGGAAGTTTTTGGAAAATGACCCACTTTTATTGTTAGCAGAATCTAATATTCCTGTACAACTAAAAGCTCGGATGTGGTTAATGAACGACGGTGCTCCACCACATTTTGCGGTTGATGTGAGATTTCTAAGTAATTATTTTCCTAGAGGGTGAATAGGAAAAGGCAATGTTGCTCCAGTTGCGCGGAGAGACAGATCCCCCGATTTAAATCCTATGAAGTTTTCATTTGGAGAGCGTTGACTTTAGAAATTTATAAAAGCCCTACAAATAAAGAAGAATAACTTTGGAATTTAATTCAAGAAGCAGCTGATGAAATTCGCCAGCAATCAGGAATTCTTGAGTGTTTTCGTCATCATTTTTACGAAGAACAAAACATGCATCCGTATTAATGGAATTTCGAACACCTTCTATACTTGCTTTTCTTGCTTTATTAAAAGTTTCGTTAGGTTTTTGATTTGAATCATTACTATTAGGTATTATTTAGTCTCATAACTTTGGCATGCATCGTCTCCTGCATCGTAAGCTTCCAACAACCTTATACTGCTACTGCTATAATAGTAAATAATAGCTAAGAGGTAGTTGTTCATAAAGAAATTATTAGCCTTATAACAAAATATCGAAATTGGCTTAATTTCTGAGATACAAGGTACTGAAAAATACTTTTTTTTTGCAGGGGTATAAAATTATTTAATGTTAAATATTTTATTAACTATGGAAAACAGTACCTTTTCACGTATTTTTTAATGTGTTATTTTTATTTTTTGATATCGGTTGTCAAGATGGAAACTAGTTTATGTACTCAAACTCCTAGGCGGGTTTATACCAGTCACTGATACCATGTGCCAAATTGGATGTCCCTATCTGAGCCCATTCATGATATATTTATGGAAAATCAGTTTCGCTTCATAGACTTTAACACACTGTAACTCAGAAAAGGGGCGTCGTTTTCGGAATTTTGTTACAGAATAATGTCATATTATTTTTCGACGTAGGATCACCCCACGTGATTTGGTCAGAGGTTCGGGGACGTCCTGTATAACATATTTATATTATAAACAAACGAAGTTTACGAAATTCTTCTATCAAATTTTGAAATTACGTGGCCAGGAAAATAATGTCTCAATTTCTATACATTAGATTTGAAATCAAGAAAATTAAATTTTTCTTGTACAACACTAGACGTATCTGTTCTACCATATTTGAGATGGGCTATATGCTCTTTGATTCTAGTGTGAATTGATCGTCTAGTTTGTCTAACATACTTTTGATTATAGTCCTTACAGCTAATTTCGTAAATCTCCGACTTTTCGCTTATTTCAATTTTGTGTTTTGGGTTGCATAAAAGTTGTTGTAGTGTATTTCCCGATGAATCGAGGAACGAATGTAATCGATTCCATTCGATCCTGGATTCATTCGTGGCATTGGTAAGATTTTTAAAGGTATGGGTATGATTGTGGTTCATTCATCGGGAAATAAACAGCAACAACTTTTAAGAAATTCAAAAGACAAAACTAAAACAAGCGAAAAGTCGGGGTATTTACGAAATCAGCTGTAAGGGCTGTAATCAAAAGTATGTTGGACAAACTAGGCGGTCAATTCAAACTGGATTCAAAGAGCATATAGCCCATCTCAAATATGGTAGAACAGATAAGTCTAATGTTGCCTAACATGCGTTTAAGAGCAACCATAAAAGAGATCTTAGTAATTTAAGATTATTTAGGAATGTAACAAATACTAGACAGCTGGATGCACTTGAAGGCTTGGAAATTACAAAGTGTAAAAATAGTATGAATAGTGACAGATGGCCAATCCCAAATAGCTCGCTTTATTGGTTAGTGCGTTACGGTTTACTGAATCGTGACAATAGTTTAGGTATAAATAGGATACATTGTTATCATAAAGTTAATTTTAATTATCCTCAGATGATGCCAACTTGGTTAGCGAAATGTGCGTCGAGTAAAATATATGGTGTTTTCTTGTTTAATGAAAAACTCGCCAGTGTTAAATGAAATTACCTTGAAAAAATATGTGTTCGTTAAATAATTGTTTTACTTGTTTGTTTGAAAATGTAATAACATTACGAGGTGTTTACTGTAATAACTTACAATGGGATCTTGATTAAGAACGCCTAGTAAGGTTTGATTAATGAATATGCAGTGAATAGTTTAAGGGTAGATTAGCTACTCAGGTGCTCAATATTACACCATGTCATACCTTTAATAAACAAAATCAATTTTATACAATTACTCAAGTCAAATTAGACATTTTAGGGAAAATTATGCATAATTTAAAATTGATATACGTGTGGAAATTAAGTAACGCATAAATTCAGTAATTCCGTTGATATTAATTTTTTGGAAAAAAATCTCGAAGGGGTATAGCGATTTTAACTTCGGCAAATATTTTCAGTCTAATTTCAGTTTCTTGTGTCATTTATTTTTTAAGTTATGACGTCATCGACTTTTTTTTAAACGACAACCTATATTTTTTATTATTGATTTAGGTAGTAGATTTTATTCTGGTTCCGACCGTATAAAATTTTCAATATGTTATTATTTGCAAAAATCGAGAAAAACAGTCTTAAAGTTCAAATAATAAAAATTCATTAAATTGGGTAAATTTATCTAGTTGCCTAAGTTTGACGGAAAGTTATCGACGGCACATTCGTTTTTATTTTGAAATTATACAAATAGTTTAAAAATCGAACTAGAAATTTATTATCTGCTCAATTCAAAGTTAGCAATAACGATAACTTCGTGAGGCAAACATTAGTATAAAAAGAAACTAAATTGCTTAACCAGAAGAAATCTAACAATATCATCAAACACAAAAATAAGCACAGAAATAACAGTTGTTAAATTACATGTACACTAAATGTTCAAATTGACGACCCTGTACCATTTGACAATACCCAAGACGATTATAAAATTCATTTCTCACATTCTGAATAGTTTGAGGCGATATTAACCTAATCTCATGTTGAATTCTTTGCCTGAGATCGTCTAAATTGTTGAGTCGATTGTTGTACACTTTACTTTTTAAGTACCCCCATAAAAAGAAGTCTAATGGCGTTAGATCAGGAGACCTAGGCGGCCATTCTATCTGACCTCTTCTCCCTATCCATCTTGCTGGGAGAACTTGGTCCAAGTATCGTCGCACAATAATTGCGTAATGAGGCGGAGTGCCATCTTGTTGTAACCAAATGGTATTATTTGGTAGGTCAGGGTTATTTGCATTGGGGAATAATGCAGCTAATGCAGGCATCAATTCCAACTGTAAAAATTGCAGGTATCTATCTCCAGTCAAATTGTTTTAAAAAAAGAATAGACCTATAATTCTGTCACCAATAATTCCTGCCCAAACATAAACTTTCTGAGGTTATTGGGTATGACTTTCCTGCATCCAATGGGGATTGTTCCTAGCCCAATATTTACAATTCTGTCTATTGACATGGCCATTTAAACAAAATGTTGCTTCATCCGAAAATAAAACACGCTGGAAAAACATTGGATCGCGGTTGCAAATTTCCATCATTTGTTCGCAAAACTCTTGCCTACGATCAAAGTCATCTTCTGTCAACTCATGAACCAAGTGCACCTTATATGGGTGGAATTTTTAAACTTTCAAAAGTTTTAGAACTGTGGTGTGGCTTATATTGTGGTTCAAAGCAATGCTTCTACTAGTTGAATGTGGATTGTTTTCAATTTCTAGTAGCACATCAAGTTGTGCATCTTCATTTAATGTCGCCGGACGTCCAGTTCTTGGAATATTCTTTACAACGCCATGTTCCCGAAATTTTTTTTCAATCCTACTAATTGTTGATTGATTTATGGCTGATCCGGGTATTTTTTCTCTAAAAAGATGACACACTTCTTGATGTGTTCTAGCTCTGTCGCCATAACCAATCATTATTAACATTTCAATTCTCTGTTTGTCGCTCAACTGTACCATTCCTATTAATAAAATAGTTTTTCTAATTTAGAAAAAGCAAAATAATAACACTTATTCTATTATGACATTTACAAATTATTTAAATCTGACAGCCGTAACTAATGTGATACACCGGCAACTAGATAAATTTACCCAAAATTCATTAAAATTTTTATTATTTGAACTTTAAGACTGTTTTTCCCGATTTTTTTCAAATATTAACATATTGAAAATTTTATACGGTTGGAACCAGAATAAAATCTGCTACCAAAATTAATAAAAAAATATAGGTTGTCATTTAAAAAAAATGTCGATGACGTCATAACTTAAAAAATAAATGACATAAGAAACTGAAATTAGACTAAAAATATTTGCCGAAGTTAAAATCGCTATACCCCTTCGAGATTTTTTCCAAAAAATTAGTATCAACGGAATTACTGAATTTGTGCGTTACTTAATTTCCACACTTATGTATTCGGAATACTGTATCAATAAAACTTATATAAGTTACTCTCCGAGGGTGCTTCATACTCTAAACATCCCGGAGCTGAAGCCTAGAACAGTTTTTCACATGGTGCATCAGACGAAAAACGTTATTTTAAACAAAATGGTACGGATTAAGATTTTGAATAAAAAAGTTTATATGTATGTTTACCGTAAAAGCTACAGTTTGTGCATAATCGAAGCAAGAAATAGGATAGGGGGTGAATTCTAGCATGCTGCGAAAAATTCGTGTCCACATTTTATTTTTGCAAATAAAGTAGTATCAACTCGTTTTTTGGTGAAAATGTACATTACTGAAATTGTAAAGAGGAAAATTCTTGACTAGGATCAATAAAAAATAATTTTTCAAAAAAAAAACCATCTTTATACTGATGTTTACACTACACTTCTACCCCATTTCTTGCTTCGATTGTACATGAACACAAGGCAAACATGCATGACATTTTTTGTTCAAAATTTTATACAATTTTGTTTGATGTAATATTGTGCATGTTTTTTTTTTCTAAATTTCTACCTCTTCTCTAATAACTAATAAATGTATACTGGTACTTTTTAATGTGTCTTCAGTATCTTATTTTCTAAATAAATTTATTATCTTTGTGATAGTTTTTTGATTCTCAGATGCTTGGTTAGTATTTTTTCATTTCCATCCTTTGATTTGAAGAGTAGTTATAACCATTTTTTATTAATAGTTGCCTGGTTATTGTGTTGTTTGTGGCCAGAGACTAATAGTTATGAAAAGCTGTCGTTGGGGAATTGATACTAATGTATTGCAGTGAAGATGACTTTGTTACTTGATCATGTATTGAAAATGCGTTTTAAAATGTTTGATTCCCACGATTATACCTGGTGTCGACGGAATCATTAGACAAGCCATAGTTTCCAAAATTTTCAAGATGTAAGTCTTAAACTTTCCAGGGGTAATATATACCAAAAACGGCCAATTTTTCATTATTTGACACTTCCGATTTCCCCGGAAATGACCCCAACATTGAAATATTAAATGAAAAACCTTATATATTCTTACATTTTTGGATTTCGGAGACGGTTTTAAGTATGATTGCATAGTTTAAAAAAAATTTTTGAGACTACTTGATTTTTAGGGCTATTTTTATTTTTGCATCTAGAGTACAGTGAATGTACTCAAATCAATCAAATGGACCGAAGCGATAACAAAGAAAAGGAAAACGTGAGATTCTTCGAATTAGTTTAGTAGCTACAACCAACCAAAATTTTCAAAATGACTAATTTGTAATTATGTCAATTCTCCCCTGTCAAAAGGTCCTTGAAAGAAAATAGGTCCAATAATTCTTGTTCCAATCACCCCAGCCCACATATTTACTCCAAATCTTTCCTGAAATTTACCTTGCCTCATTAAATGTTGATTTTCCTGCGCCCAATATCTTTTGTTTTGTTTATTGAATATTCCATTGTTGGTGAATCTTGACTCATCAGAAAATAATATCAAAGAAACAAAATTCGGGTTAGCCATATTGTTCTGAAGTAACTAGTCACAATAAACTAATCTTCGGTTGCCATCATCTTCGTACAAATGCTGGTGCACTTGATATTTAAACGAGCCATAACCATATTTTTTTAGAATCTTTCTTGCTGATTCATGACTAATTAGCACCTCGTGGCCCATTTCTCTAAAGCAGTAGGATTCACTTCTACAAAAGCCAACACGTTAATTTCTGTCGCTTCATCAACGATAAAAGCTGCAGGATTGTTTACAATTCCTTTCCTGATTTGTTTCTCCACAATTGGAAAATATTTTCCAAAAATTTATAACATGTCCACTTTTTCATCGTATACATGTTAAACAATTACATTAATAATTAAAAAACAACAAACAACAAATTTATTAAGTTAACAATACACACGTATTATTATGTGTCAAACTTCTTTTTGTTTCCACAGCACACTTTTATTATATGCAGCGTTGTTTTATTCACAAAATGAATTTGTTGAATCTAGTTTTAATCAATTTCCACGGCATAATCGTATATTCTCGATATTTTAATTATTATCCACCAAAGAACTTGTGTATTTAGGTTAATATCAAACCGATTTTCGATTTCAATGGATTTGTCGTGAAAATTAGTATTCAACTACTGGGTGTCTAAAATATGCTGCCATTTGAAAAAGTTGACATAATTACAAATTAGTGATTTCAGAAATTTTGGTTAGTCGTAGCTACTAAACCAATTCGAAAAATCTCACGTTTACATTTTTCTCTTATCGTTTTGGTCCATTTGATTGATTTGAATTATCAACATTAGGGTGGCACCCCTAATAGCTCCAGCAATCCTATGAAGCCCATATGCTAAACATGTTACGTGAAGTATATATTTTGATATTTTTTCCCTAAAAATTCTACCACCAGCTTTCATATAATTCACTCCATCGGTAAGAAATAGCTTGTCTTTATTTTCTGCATATTTGTCAATTCAAAACTCTTGTAGACTTGAATTCACTACCTCCGCTATAGTGCGAGAATTTGTAGCTTTTAAAACTTTAAAGGCAATCAAGTGTCCGCTCATTGAACAATTTTCCTCCAATACACCCACTAAAATATTCGTTACCTTAAACCCGCAAGCATTAGTTGTTTCGTCCACGCTAAGCCAGTTGTACTTCCTATTAGACTCAGAAGAAATTTTCTGTTTAATATTTTCACTCTCCCTTGATAAATATTGTTTTCTTAGTGTAAACCCTGAAGGCACGTTAACATTGCTATATTATATAACACATTTTTCCAAAAATTGTCTAAAAAGTGGATTGTCTAGTTTCAATCACGGTATGTTACATCCTATCATAAATTCCACTAAATCTAAGTTAAAATTACTTTGCATGTCACTGTAAGTAAATTCACCTATGCTCCGTTTATGGTTTTCTGAGGAAATATGTCTATTAATATTTGTGTTGCATGACCACGAAATTGCTTTGTTACATCTAGTGCAATACAATTGTCTACCATCAAATTATAAATCGGCAATATCGCGAATCCAAGAATTTACTACTGTAGCTTCCGTCGGTTTAGTACGTTGTGAAATTTTAATTGCACATTTTTAGTACCTACGTCCGAATAAATTCACGTTATGCAAGAGACTGTTTGATCGTGTTATGTTTTCTCCCCTCCACGCTAGAGTCGGCCGTTGGCCCTCAGTAATGTAAATTACCAATATACTGTAATTTAAAAGAATCTATTACGCATTACGTTTTTATTTAATATAGTGCATTCCCTGACAAAACTAAGTTACCATGAACATTATAAAATTAAATAAAATGCACTTAGTATGTTTTTGTAGTTTGGGAATGTTTCAGTAGGTGTTTGCAATATATTATATTATATCTGTAAAAGCCATCCCTGGGAATCCGAGCGATAATTCCACTATATGTTAATAAATAACTTTGCCATTACACCTTTTCAAAGACGGATGAAAATAGCTATTTGTGTATTAAGAGCGCAAAGTGATATATTGTTGCTCTGAGCGAGAAGTTTGAGGCGTGACGCATAGCGGAGCGCGGCTATCTCGCGAGAGCGGCAATGTCACTTTGCGCTCGAATTACAAACAGGATTTTTTCTACAATCGGTGTTTTTGTAAAAATGTTTGGTAAAAATTAATAATTATTGATAACCTCAAATTTGACAGTTCAGATTTCAAAACGTGAGCATCCATTTGCGCTACACATGTTTCTTGTAGAAATGTTTGTTAAAGTTAAAATGGTATTTACTGCAAAATAAAATAAAAAATTGCTTTAGTACCTATTAATTACTTATTTAAATACTGTCATCTTATGATTTATATTTATGTATAACAAAATCTAAATGTTTTTGGAATTCTTCTAACACTTCCTCCTTCTTTAGTGGGGAAAAGCAAGGCGAAGAATTAAAGGGTATTAAATGTCTGTGTTTGATGACATATATGTAATACTTTGAAACGATTGTATTCAGTATTCTTCTGGGAAAACAATTATATTTGGTCGACATTTGTAGTAGCCTTCTTTGAATATTCTTAAACAAACCATTCTTTGACATGTCTTGGTCGCAGTTTTCAATTAGGGCAGTTAAGTATATTAAACTGGAATGGCGTATTTGAACATGGCACAATTATTTACACAGTAGTATCACATAAATTATACTTTTCAAAACTTTCCATTATCTGATAATTATAAGAATAAATTTATTTGACACAAATAGCTGTTTTAAGAACGTTTTGACACATGAAATAATTATTTGTTTATTTTTGGTAACAGCAGCGGCAAGCATGGCCTCCTATGTCCAAAACATAATATTCATCCCTGCTATGCGAAAGCTTTATAGGTTCATTGAATTGGTAAAAATAGCTATTTCTACCACCTTTAGTAGCATAAAATTGTTAAAAAATAAAAAGATGAGTTACTACCAACCAATTTTTGAACTGTTTTCCGTAACTAAAGTTGATAGTTTGTATTTTATTTAACGCAATAATTTAGGCACCAGTGTGATTTATAGATACTGCGAATTATTTACTAAATATAAATTTCTACGAACTTTAGTGTAATGAAAGTTTCCGAAAACGATACATTACTATAAAAATAGCTAATTTTTTATTACTTTGTGTAACTAAAGTTGGTAAATTGTGGTAATTGTGATTTATGTATATTTATTTGAATGTATTTTATGCTTCTTTTTTTGAATTATTTACTAGAAAACATATATTTGTCAAATACCCTTAATGCTTACTTTTGTGTCAAAAGTCGCAGATACACTAGACGTTTCTTTATTATGGATTCCATGGTAACTAAGCGTTTACTTTGTCGCTCGGCGAGCGACAAAGTAAGAAAACGCTCGCTCCTCGGATAAGTGCAACTTTGCGCTTTCTTTTGGAAGCGCAAAGTTGCACTTTTCGCTCGGTTGTAGAAAAAAATATTTGTGCTGTAATTCAGAAAGCATAACAGATAGGTACGAGTATATCAAAATTTATACATATATCACTTTTTGTTTAGGATCTAAATAGTGTCCTACATTTACCGTTCCCGACAGTGATCAGGAATGAGCGTTGACTGAAAGTAAGCTTTGTCGCACTCCAAAGTGTGTGGAAAACTCTACTTTGTCGCGCTAGTGTGGTAAACAAATTAATTTGATTTTCGTGATGCCTTCTGATTACAGAAATGACAAGCAAAAAGTCGTAACACGTAACGTTTTCTTACATTAATAAAACAGAGGCAGGAATAACATTGTAAATTTTACTAATCTATTTATTGCTATATATCAATGATGTATATGACATATATTAGGCTTACATAGATATATCTACAAAGATAGAGAATAATTTTTGAAAAACATATGCTCAGTTCATTTTCTTCTTTTATGGAGGGTCAAATCGTCTTGCTTTAAGAACCAACAGTAATCGCCTATTATGGCTGGATTCCATCTTCCTTGATAACGAATTTACATTGTCTTGATATCTTCATGAAATCTTTCTCCTTGATCGTCGCTTACCGCACCCAAATTTTCAGAAAAAAATTTAAATGAGAATGCATAAATGAATTTTTTGGAGACATACGGCAACCAAGCGTTTGGTACGAATCTAAAAGTTCGCTTACTAGTTGCTTGTAGTTCTCATCCTTCTTGTTCCCTAAAAAATCCCCTAACTATGCTTACAAATGAGTTCCATGCTCTGACTTCCTGTCCGTTGGTTGAGTGTTCCTTTAAAATCTGCATCGTCAAGCAAGTTTTTAATTTGAAGACCAATAAAAATGCCTTCTTTAAGTTTGGCGTCTCTTAATTGGGAAAAAATTCTCTTAAGTATTTAAATCCTTCGCCCTCTTTATTTATAGCCTTCACAAAATTTTTCATTAGAACAAGTTTAATATGAAGGGGTGGCAAAAGAACATTTTTAGGGTCTACAATGGGCACACATTTAACATTACTAGTTCCTGATTCAAACAGCAATATTTTGTAAAGCATCCTGGAAGCTCTACTTAAATGGCTATTACTATTAAATCCCCACATATTTGCACTTGTATTTGTTGTAATTAATTTTATTTAAAAGAGTGCTCATACTGCCATAATCCTCTTTCATTGTTATTGAATGAGCAATTGGTATAGATGGTTTTAAATTTCCATTATGTAGTAATATATCGTTTAAACTGTATTTGGAGGAATCTATGAATACGCGACACCAAGAAGGGGAATGCTCAACATTAAGTTCTTACATTAAACCGTCAATATCAATACACGCGCATACTGAATTTTCCATATTATAAAATGCGGAAAATAATGCATTTCTTTTTCGAAAAGGCGTAATCTTTGTTTCTTTAGCCAGTAAGTTCCACTCTTTAAGTTGGGCACTAAGAAGTTCTGCTTGTTGTTTTGACAACCCCAAGTCACATGCCAAATCATTCAATTCATTTTGAGCAATTAAGTGAGGATCACTAAAACTTTCTTTACTATACAAAGGGTCGGCACACTGGTCTGGACTGTCTGAAAAGTAGTTACTGTTTCCATTACCTCTCAAAATAATATTCTGCCAACCTAAAGACTCCATGTCCACGGTTCCGGGAGAGCTCCGGGAACCGTCGCCGCGGCGAGTCCTCGGCGGAGCCGTTGCGGGCACAGAGCTCGCGTCCTTCCCGTTCTGCGGTGTCAAGACTTTGCAGCCTTTATTCTAAATCGACCATCTCAGGCAGGTCGTGGTCGGGGCGCTCGTGGAGCGCGGTGTATGGGCCCGTAATAGCGTATGTTGGTGTGTCTGTGGCAGTATATCCGTATAGTGAAGTGATGTCGTCCAAGGAGCTTGGACGACTGTTCTGTGTGTCGTCGTGGAGGAGAGTAGCAGTAGTTGGGGCAGCTGTGACTGTGGTTGTGAAGCTGCCTGCGTCGGTGGCCACCGTAGTCCTCCGTTCCTCCGTTTCTTCTCTTCACACTTTCCTGAGTCTGTGAGAACGGTGCTCCAGGGCGCTCTTACCCCGGGAACACCGAGAGTTGGACCAAGAAGTACTCGAGAGAGCGCTAATACTCTCCGAGTTGAGAAGAAGGTTAGTGAATAGTAGTGCTCTTATGCCTTCGCTGTTAGTAAGAAAGCGGAGGTAAGTTCTGTACAGGGCGCTAATACCCTCGTGACTTATGTAAGAATGTGTTCCTGGCATCTACTAATGTTAAGCTTAATATTACTAGAGTGTCTATAAGTTGCACTGTGTGATAGGGTTAAAAAAACGTTATTGCATTGTTGGCAGACTTGAATAAAGTTCTACAAACTAGAGTCTGATATGGTTCACTGGGATTCTACAATGTGATAGTCTCTGTCTATGCTTGCACAAAATTCAAAAGTACACTAAAATTGGACCGACACGCCGTGGAGCGGCGAGCCTGTGTGGCCGTGCTAAGAACTTAAACAGATTCAAGTTAGGCTGTTCAGATTCAAGCAAGTCGCACAGCGACCCGTCTTGGCATAAGAATTGAGAAGTGCACTAAAACTGAAAAGCATCCGTCACGATGCGGCGGAGCGTGTTGTCTTTGGCTTGAGCCACACTAGTTTAGAAGTAAGCTAAAATGCAAGTTAGGCTGATCAGAGTCAAGCAAATCGCACAGCGACCCGACTTGTCATATGAATTAGAAAGTGCACTAAAATTGAGTAACGCCCGTCGTGATGCGGCGGGGCGAATTGTCTTTGGCAGATCCTGAACTTGTCATGAAAGCAATAAAGCACTGATACGTGAGCTCACCTGAGAGTCCTGTGTCCGGCGTCGACCTCGAGTCGCAAGCGCGGCTGCACTGGCGAAGTGAGCGGCACAGAAGCTAAAAAAAAGCACTACGTTCACGAAACTGTTTATTACTAACACACACACATATAAAGCAGGAATATAGTCGGCTACCAGTGTTGGCTTGCGGGGTTATCTGAGGGTCCAGTGAGGCAAAGTGACTGGGAGCCACTTTGGCAGGCTCGTCGGATATACGGCGCAAGTCAATCTCAGTGACAAAATGACATCGACCCTTCCAAGGCGCGATGTAAGCGAATGTTGCTGAAGGCTTAGGAAGTAAAATTGCTAAGCAGAGCAAAAGGTTAAAACGTGATACCCGCGTTTTGAAAGCAAAATAGACAAGAAGTTGAAAAAATGTCAAATACAGTTGGCACTGGTAACTCTGATGCATTGTGAGGAACAGGTCTTAGGGCTGATGGCAAATTCGGATATAAAACTTCTGGTTTTCTTTTTTGGAATATCCCTCAGTTCTTGTTACACAAACATAGCCATCATCGAAATGATGGGTTCTCGCCATACCACTGGAACCGTAAAAGACATGCTTTTTCTTTTCCCTTTCATCCACTGCACTAGTGACACGCTACAATGAACAAAACAAACGTGGGGAGCCCATTGCTTGTCTTGATCTCCGAATAAAACTACAAAATATAGAAAATACGCTTTTTTCGCATATTCAGACAATGGTCTCGTTGTGACTTTACAGGGAATTCTTCATAAATGTAACAATACTTTTCTGGTGAGGTTTTGCAACTTCAGCGTGTTTGACTGGACATTTTTGTCGTAACAGAGCTATGTACACAAATGAAAACACTTTCTACCAAACACAATTGGATACTTGGAAGGTCAAATCAAGACTGATACTGCAAATGTCCCACCTTACTTTAACTTGCTCTTCTTAAATTGCCGACCCATCATAAAATTCATTAAGTGGCAATATAATAGGGTCCATTGTGTTCACACGTAAAATGATGCGTGGATATTTTTGGATATTTTTTCAGTTAATAGGGAGGTATTAACAATATAAAAACAGTACTGTGAACTATGTTACAAAAATTGTGTCGGCCAGTGTTATTTTCCACCATACAGCTAACATTATCAACCACTTCCTGTCCTTTTTACTAGGTCCGAAACCTTTTTTCCTTTCCATAGAGCACTGATTCTCGAAAATTCGTCAATATCCTAAAGGTAACAATCTGTCTATATTGGTTTTAAGGTTCAAGACAAAATCGGAAAACATTCTCTGAGTTCCTCGTAACAATCACGGTGCGAATACGTCCACTCCCACTTTCCTTTTTGAACCCATATCTAAAGTAAAGTTCCGATAGTAGTATTATATTGCTAGGAGTAAAAAGCGGTATCTTTGAATTGACCCCAGATATTTGTGAACGAGACGGTATTTTTTTCCAGTTAAATTATTAAAATTATTTTGACTGAATTTTTGAACCATTCAATTATTTATAGTGAAAATCTTCTAGTTTATGTTGTCGGGAGAGGTTCAACTTGCTCTGTTACTGATTCTGGCATTTTGTTGCTTAGTATTCAGAAATTATTTAGAAAAATAATTGATTAATCGAGTGATCAAGAAAAAATATTAAAACTAACTAAAATAGAATGTTGTATACCAAAGCTATAGCAAATTAAGTAAATTTCTTTAATTAAAATTACGCACTAATTAAAGTTTGTTTGCTTTAGTGGTGCATTAATAGTAAATGTGGTTTATATTACTTGTAGAATAAACTGTTAATGGGACTGGATAATAGAAATAATTATGCACTTATTCTAAAATTCGTTTGGTCTTTAAGTCGAACTGTACTTCACGCTCACCTCTACACACGTATATGTAGCGAGTGGATACAGTTAGAAATATCAGCCAACTAAGATGTAAAAATATAACGAATTTGGTCTTTATGTCGAACTGTTACAGTTAAAGACCAAAGCGTGAAATACAGTATTTCATGCTCACCTCTACTACACGTATATATAGCGAGTGATAAGTTAGAAATATCAGCCAACTAAAAATATAACGAATTTGGTCTTTATGTCGAACTGTTACAGTTAAAGACCAAAGCGTGAAATACAGTATTTCATGCTCACCTCTACACACGTATATGTAGCGAGTGGATACAGCTACAAATATCAGAGCCAAATAAACAAAAATAAAGAAATAAAAATGAAAAGAAAATACAATAAACTTGCTTGTTACTTCGAAAAAATTAAAAATGATCATACGGAGATGATTCCTATAATATTTCTTACCCAATGGTTTTCTTCATGGAGTAGGTTCTTCCGTCTAGGGATTAGAATCCGCCACCATAGTGAGGAAGGATCCTTGTTCCAATAGTTAACTTGCATTAGTTAGGGCAACTAGCGACGTTCTCCTTGTTCTAATGTGTTTTCACTACTGATTAGGCTTCTTATTCTAGAGTGTTTACGGATCCTACCGACTGCGCCAATTGTAAAATTACGGTTTGCGTAAACTTGTTTTTTAAATCATACATCATGAAACCAAATCTGGTTAATATATTCTACAGCAAGTGTAAGAGCTGGTATTATTTGTTCTTTAACATTCGTAAATAATTTGTACTGTTCAAATTATCATGATAAATAAATGGTCCAATAATACGATTACCTGGAAAGTTATGAATTATTATCAATGAACGATTTAAACAAGTTTACCTTTGATGCCACGCCAGACATTGAATCCAAAATTTGGTTTGAAACCTTTTTTGCCTTAATTATGACATACTACTGGATACTCCAGTAGTGTGTGTGTTATGTCTATTGAAAACACCATTAGTGAATCTAGTCTCGTCTGTCCATAATACTTTTGAATGAAAGTCTGGGTTCTGTAGACATTTTTGTACAAACCAATCACAGTATGCTCTTCTCTCATAGTCATTTTCTTGTAAAACTTGAACGATGGTTGGTTTATATGGGTGATAATGATTTTTTTCTTTAAATGTTATGTACAGTTGTTTTGGGAACATCTACCTGATTTGAAATTTGTCTTACAGATGCTGTAGCATTATTTTCTACGTGTATTCTAATACGTTATTTCGTTCTTCGTTATCTAACTCATAAACTTTATTTCTTTTTCCTTTAAACCATCCATAATCTACTAAATTAATAACAAGATTCCAAAAATACCTTTCATTTGGTTGCACACGTTCTGAAAGTTATCCTCATAAATTCTTAATGTCTCATCAGTATTTTCATTTGATTTAAAATAAATCTGCAGCATATCTAACTTTTCTTCGTTTGTGTATCTCAAGCCATAATAAATTCAAAAGAGAACTTAATAAAAGATACACAAAATTAGTTATTACATAGGAATGGTAGATCACAGTGAAACACTAATAAAAAACAGCAATTATGACAACAAGAATTGTCAATTAAACATTGTTTTGTCTGTTGTCATGGTAACAAGATCCATGGCACCGACTATTAGAAAAATTATACAATTATTTTATTTTATTTGGACGGTGCTAAATCAATTCAATAACTCACTTAAATGTGTTTTAATTTTTTGTTTTAATTTTAAGTTGGAGCTAATAAAATCGGATATTTTTAAAATAAATTTTCTTTATGGCCTAGGTACTTAGAAAACTGAATTTTTTTATATTTTACACCAGTAACTAATTTTTTTTCTGATATTGAGATATCATTGAAAAGGAAATTAAAAACTGTGCACTCTCAAAAAATCCAATATGGCGCCCATAAGAAAAAACTAAATTAGTGGCATTAGCTCAAAAACAAATGACGATAGACATTTTTTTGGTAATGTCAACGTTAAAACGCACCTTTATCAGTTTTTTGAAAATATCTGAAGACGGACAGAGATAGGCTAAATTTAAAGACGGCATCGAAACAATTATAAATTTCTTAAAAAAGTCCCCATTTAACCGTTTCTCTATCTCTAATACTTAATAACTGATATATATATATATATATATATATATATATATATATATATATATATATATATATATATATATATATATATATATATATATATATATATATATATATATATATATATATGTTAAATTCGTTTTCCGGGTATATATATATATATGTGTATATGTGTATATATATATATATATATATATGTATATATATATATATATATATATATATATATATATATATATATATATATATATATATATATATATATATATATATATATATATATATATATATATATATATATATATATATATATATATATATATATATATATATATATATATATATATATATATATATATATATATATATCAGTTATTAAGTATTAGAGATAGAGAAACGGTTAAATGGGGACTTTTTTAAGAAATTTATGATTGTTTCGATGCCGTTTTTAAATTTGGCCTATCTCTGTCCGTCTTGCAGATATTTTCAAAAAACTGTAAAGGTGCGTTTTAACGTTGACATTACCAAAAAAATGTCTATCGTCATTTGTTTTTGAGCTAATGCCACTAATTTAGTTTTTTCTTATGGGCGCCATATTGGATTTTTTGAGAGTGCAATAGTGCTCTTAATTTCCTTTTCAATGATATATCGCAATATCAGAAAAAAATTAGTTACTGGTGTAAAATATAAAAAAATTCAGTTTTCTAAGTACCTAGGCCATAAAGAAAATTTATTTTAAAATAATCCGATTTTATTAGCTCCAACTTAAAATTAAAACAAAAAATTAAAACACATTTAAGTGAGTTATTGAATTGATTTGCACCGTCCAAATAAAATAAAATAATTGTATAATTTTTCTAATAGTCGGTGCCATGGATCTTGTTACCATGACAACAGACAAAACAATGTTTAATTGACAATTCTTGTTGTCATAATTGCTGTTTTTTTTTATTAGTGTTTCACTGTGATCTACCATTCCTTTGTAATAACTAATTTTGTGTATCTTTTATTAAGTTCTCTTTTTGAATTTATTATGGCTTTGAGATACACAAACGAAGAAAAGTTAGATATGCTGCAGATTTATTTTAAATCAAATGAAAATACTGATGAGACATTAAGAATTTATGAGGATAACTTTCCAGAACGTGTGCAATCAAATGAAAGGTATTTTTGGACTCTTGTTATTAATTTAGTAGATTATGGATGGTTTAATGGAAAAAGAAATAAAGTTTATGAGTTAGATAACGAAGAACGAAATAACGTATTAGAATACGTAGAAAATAATGCTACAGCATCTGTAAGACAAATTTCAAATCAGGTAGATGTTCCCAAAACAACTGTACATAACATTTTAAAGAAAAATCATTATCACCCATATAAACCAACCATCGTTCAAGTTTTACAAGAAAATGACTATGAGAGAAGAGCATACTGTGATTGGTTTGTACAAAAATGTCTACAGAACCCAGACTTTCATTCAAAAGTATTATGGACAGACGAGACTAGATTCACTAATGGTGTTTTCAATAGACATAACACACACTACTGGAGTATCCAGTAGTATGTCATAATTAGGCAAAGAAGGTTTCAAACCAAATTTGGATTCAATGTCTGGCGTGGCATCAAAGGTAAACTTGTTTAAATCGTTCATTGATAATAATTCATAACTTTCCAGGTAATCGTATTATTGGACCATTTATTTATCATGATAATTTGAACGGTGCAAATTATTTACGAATGTTGCAAGAACAAATAATACCAGCTCTTACACTTGCTGTAGAATATATTAACCAGATTTGGTTTCATGATGTATGATTTAAAAACAAGTTTACGCAAACCGTAATTTTACAATTGGCGCAGTCGGTAGGATCCGTAAACACTCTAGAATAAGAAGCCTAATCAGTAGTGAAACACATTAGAACAAGGAGAACGTCGCTAGTTGCCTAACTAATGCAAGTTAACTATTGGAACAAGGATCCCTTCCTCACTATGGTGGCGGATTCTAATCCCTAGACGGAAGAACCTACTCCATGAAGAAAACCATTGGGTAAGAAATATTATAGGAATCATCTCGTATGATCATTTTTAATTTTTTCAAGTAACAAGCAAGTTTATTATTTTCTTTCATTTTTATTTCTTTATTTTTGTTTATTTGGCTCTGATATTTGTAGCTGTATCCACTCGCTACATATACGTGTGTAGAGGTGAGCATGAAATACTGTATTTCACGCTTTGGTCTTTAACTGTAACAGTTCGACATAAAGACCAAATTCGTTATATTTTTACATCTTAGTTGGTTGATATTTCTAACTGTATCCACTCGCTACATATACGTGTGTAGAGGTGAGCGTGAAGTACAGTTCGACTTAAAGACCAAACGAATTTTAGAATAAGTGCATAATTATTTCTATTATCCAGTCCCATTAACAGTTTATTCTACAAGTAATATAAACCACATTTACTATTAATGCACCACTAAAGCAAACAAACTTTAATTAGTGCGTAATTTTAATTAAGAAATTTACTTAATTTGCTATAGCTTTGGTATACAACATTCTATTTTAGTTAGTTTTAATATTTTTTCTTGATCACTCGATTAATCAATTATTTTTCTAAATAATTTCTGAATACTAAGCAACAAAATGCCAGAATCAGTAACAGAGCAAGTTGAACCTCTCCCGACAACATAAACTAGAAGACTTTCACTATAAATAATTGAATGGTTCAAAAATTCAGTCAAAATAATTTTAATAATTTAACTGGAAAAAAATACCGTCTCGTTCACAAATATCTGGGGTCAATTCAAAGATACCGCTTTTTACTCCTAGCAATATAATACTACTATCGGAACTTTACTTTAGATATGGGTTCAAAAGGAAAGTGGGAGTGGACGTATTCGCACCGTCATTGTTACGAGGAACTCAGAGAATGTTTTCCTATTTTGTCTTGAACCTTAAAACCAATATAGACAGATTGTTACCTTTAGGATATTGACGAATTTTCGAGAATCAGTGCTCTATGGAAAGGAAAAAAGGTTTCGGACCTATATATATATATATATATATATATATATATATATATATATATATATATATATATATATATATATATATATATATATATATATATATATATATATATATATATATATATATATATATGTATATATATATATATATATATATATATATATATATATATATATATATATATATATATATATATATATATATATATATATATATATATATATATATATATATATATATATATGAATAGTGGTATGAAACTTCTCATATGGTCTGAATGCTACTATGCGACCGACATCCTAGATGTCTCTGTGGCGGATAGCTACTTGCATCACAGCAAGTGCCGAGAGCGGCCCAGGTGGACTAAACTAATGTTATTAAATATGATTTGAAGGAAACAACTACTCAGCGGGCAAATACCCCGACCTGCATTGAATTACACCTTCAAATCATGATAGATCGATAGCCGATTTGTCAATTCCTAACCAGACATAGATCGATTTCGAACTTATTTGTTCTCTTCAGTATGCCATAGGTTATGGAGCAGACAAATGATAGTGGCCAACCTGCTAGTTGTATACTAACTAAGGTGAAGTGAATAGTGGTGAGATGTATGAAACTTCTCATACGGTCTGAATGCTACTATCCGACCGACATCCTAGATGTCTCTGTGGCGGATAGCGACTTGCATCACAGCAAGTACCGAGATTTATATATATATATATATATATATATATATATATATATATATATATATATATATATATATATATATATATATATATATATATATATATATATATATATATATATATATATATATATATATATATATATATATATATATATATATATATATATATATATATATATATATATATATATATATATATATATATATATATATATATATATATATATATATATATATATATATATATATATATATATATATATATATATATATATATATATATATATATATATATATATATATATATATATATATATATATATTGTATATGTTAAATTCGTTTTCCGGGTATACTCCCACGTAGGTGATAGGCCCCGAGAGGGACCGTGTTTGTCTGAACGACGTTTCGGCAGAATCTCATCTGCCATCTTCAGGTTCTAACCGATAACTGCTTACTGCGGCTTCTGGTTACTCGAACTGAAATGACGTTTTCTTGATCTGGCAGTTCTTTATATACTCTACCTATGTTACGCTCTGTTGCTCTCGACACACTCCGGGCGTCATGGTCTGCTGCACCCATCTCCTGATTTCGAGCGCGGCTTCGTGTAATCGGTCCTGTTCGGACGCGCATGCGTGTGTCTGTGATTATGTCACGGTCTGTTGCACCCATCTCCTGATTTCGAGGGCGACTCCGTGTACTTGGTCCTATTAGATTAGCTCTGGTTGATTCCTCTTTCGTGTGTTCGTTGCGTTATGTTTCTTGCTTCCTCATGGACAGCAGCATGCAATACCAGAGCAGGCTTCCATGTGGTAGGTAGTCTTTGGGTGTCATCTCGTGTATTTAGATTGTGTGGTCTTTTTCTCTATTTCTATGGCCTCCCTGATGATTCTTGACTTGTAATGCCTCGATATTGGCTAGTGTTTTTGTTTTGTCGAAATCAATCCTATGTCCTGTAGTTTTGACATGTTGAGCTAAAGATGATGTTCTCTCGTCTTTTCTAACAGCGTTTATGTGTTCTTCGCGTCTTGCACTTATTTTTCTGTTGGTCTGTCCTATGTATGATTTGTTGCAATCTTGGCAAGGTATTTCATATACCCTTTGACTTTCTAGAGGAATTTTGGTCTTTGGATTTCGAAGAATGGTACTGATTTTCTTGTCGGTCTTAAAAGTTGTTTCTATTTTATGTTTACGTAGAAGTTTGCTTATTTTATCCGTTGTTCCTTTTATGTATGGCAGATAGGCTTTTGCTATGGGTTGTTCGGAGTCCTCTTGATTTCTCGGCCGAGATGGTTTTGACAACTTCTGTATTCTTTGTTGTGTGAACCCATTCTTTCGCAGCGCTTTGTGAAGAGTTGACATTTCTTCTTTGAGGTTGTCTGCATCTGCTAGTCTCTGCGAGCGTGTGACTAATGTCTTTACTACTGAGTTTAGTTGTGCTGGATGGTGGTGTGACTGTGCATTTAGGTATCTGTCAGTGTGAGTGGCTTTTCTATAAACTGTGTGGCCTAGACTACCGTCTTGCTTCTTCTTGACCAGTACGTCGAGAAATGGTAGCTGACTGTCAGTCTCTACCTCCATGGTGAACTTAATTTTGTCGTGTATACTATTCAGATGTTCTAAGAAGTTAGTGAGATTCTCTCTTCCATGAGTCCAAATCACAAATGTGTCGTCGACGTACCTTAGCCATAGGCTTGGTTTTAATGGTGCAGATTGTAGTGCTCGAGTTTCTAAATCCTCCATAAAGAGATTGGCAATAACTGGAGATAGGGGAGCCCATCGGGGCTCCTTCGGTTTGTCTGTAGCGTTGCTCATTGTATGCAAAATATGTATTATTTAGGCAATGTTGAGTTAGCCTAAGAATATGATCTGCTGGATGATATTTTCGCTTGATAATGTCGAGTGACTCCTCTACGGGTACGTTGGTGAACAAGGATATGACATCGAAGCTCACTAGAAGATGTTCCGCTTGGACGGTCTGATTTCTTAATAACGCAATGTAATGGTCTGCATTTTTCACGTAGGATTTAACTTCCTTGGCAAACGGTTGTAGTTGTCTGGCTAAGTGTCTTGCTAACTGCTGTGTGGGTGACCCTATTGAGCTAACAATTGGTCTTAGAGGAGCTCCTTCTTTTGTGAATCTTTGGTAGACCATAAAATTTGGGACATCTTGAAGACTTCTCTCGCGGGATGATCTGGTTCTGTATCTCTTTGTCGATTGGACTGGCTTTGATTTTGGCTTTTGTCGTCTTCTCCAGATAAGTAGTAGGATCTGTGGTAATAAGCTGATATGCAGTGTCTCCTAGTAGACTTTCTATTTTTGTATGATAATCGTCGCTGTTCATCACTACTGTTGCGTTTCCTTTGTCTGCGGGTAAGATTATGATGTCCTCATTTTGTCGTAAGGTCTTCAGTGCTTCTAATTCCTCGTGTTGTAGATTCCTCTTTGGTATACGGGCTGTTCTTAATATACGTGACGTGTCCTGGCGTATAGTTTCCGCTATGTCGCCACAGAGACATCTAGGATGTCGGTCGGATAGTAGCATTCAGACCGTATGAGAAGTTTCATACATCTCACCACTATTCACTTCACCTTAGTTAGTATACAACTAGCAGGTTGGCCACTATCATTTGTCTGCTCCATAACCTATGGCATACTGAAGAGAACAAATAAGTTCGAAATCGATCTATGTCTGGTTAGGAATTGACAAATCGGCTATCGATCTATCATGATTTGAAGGTGTAATTCAATGCAGGTCGGGGTATTTGCCCGCTGAGTAGTTGTTTCCTTCAAATCATATTTAATAACATTAGTTTAGTCCACCTGGGCTAAGGGTCGCCGCTCTCGGTACTTGCTGTGATGCAAGTAGCTATCCGCCACAGAGACATCTAGGATGTCGGTCGGATAGTAGCATTCAGACCATATGAGAAGTTTCATACCTCTCACCACTATTCTATATATATATATATATATATATATATATATATATATATATATATATATATATATATATATATATATATATATATATATATATATATATATATATATATATATATATATATATATATATATATATATATATATATATATATATATATATATATATATATATATATATATATATATATATATATATATATACAAAATATAAATTAAAGGCAATCGATTAATTCCTTGCTCAAGTTTCAGAAACATTTATTGTGTCAATATACACGTTATTTCCTCACTATATTCTCCCTTAACATTTCCCGCTCAACTGCCTATGTTAAATATAGACCAATTTAAATTAAATGGTAACAGAAAATCCTCAAAGTGCTGCGTTATTAACTTCGCTTTACATATGTAAATTGGTTAATCCTTTATTTTACAGCTTTTACAGGATTTCATGTACGTACTAAATCTATATTGTAGGCTGTAAAAGCAATATGAATTTCATAGAATCATTTATTTCATTGTAAATTAAAGTACAGGGTGAAATTAAAATTAAAGTTATACTAACAGTGCTGTCTATTTATACCTAAACTTTCGTCCCGGATCGACGAACCGAAACCTACAATTCGCAATGAAGTGAGAGTGACTGACTGATGGTGACCATCTTGAAATCGATGTAGAACGCCAGAATAGCGTGAACTTTCAAAAATTACTGCATAAAAATAACTTTTGAAAAGAATTTTTTATCATCAAATGCTTATTGTTCGTAATAAAATAAAAACAAACATAATTTCAGTATCTGTCTCTGTATCTTCCTTATAGGATTGGTGCAGTTTGTTATATAGTGTAGCTTGGTAGTGTACATACACACAACCAAACTTATACCGTGTGTTCCAAATTCGATGCTCACCATTGGGATCTCAGAAACGGTAAGAGCTACAAGATCGGTTAAATGGTATAAGTTTTAGCAAATTTTATGCTGATCCCAAATTCGTTAAGAAATCACGGCTAACTGAAACCGTTTTTGAGATTTTCCAAAAAAAACTAAAATTTTGTGATTTCTCTTTTTGGCTGTCTCCAAGTAATCCTTAGTCAGACAGGTTTTAGACTTGTACATTATTAGTACACTTTTTGGAGACTAATATTTTGGTCTAGAAACGAATGCTCGATATTCTTTTGTTTTCGAGATATCCAAGATAACTTTTGTTTTTCTTATGATAACCATATTGGATATTTCATTTTTCAAATTGCACTTAAAAAGAACTTCCAAATGATGTATCACATGAAGAGGAAAATTTGTTTTTCCAGGGACTAATTTAAGAAAAGTTATCCATTGCTTAACAGAACAAAATAGTAAGCCATGGAAAATCAAAAAGTTTTTGTAAAGTCACACACATGGAAGTTGCTTATTCAGACGGCGACTAATTATTATCTATGTACTTAAAATGTACTGTAAATTCCTTTATTTGTACAATTTTCTAAAAATAACAATTCTTAGACGATCATTAAGGTTTTATTTGTCATAAAATAGTCAATAAAATGTTCAAAATTTGAACAAAGAAATCTTCTTCATCAAGAGCATTCTTGCATGCAAAGTAGTTAGTAATTAGTAAAATTTGAAAATGCTTTTGTAAAAACGACCAAATTCACACATAACTTTCACTAAAATTTAGGTAGGTTGTGGTTTAAAACAAATAATAAGCATTACTGTTAGTTGACAGTTGTTCACTAAATAATAGTGACATTATTGTAATTTATTCCTATATGCATATGTACTTATTATTACTGTTCAAGAGTGTGATTATTGTAAAATGTCGCACAATTTCTCAAATGAAGAAAAATTTGATATGTTGGAATGTTATTTTAAAGTAAATAGAAATTCGCAAAATGCATCGATGTCCTATCTAGAAACATTTCTGAAGAGAATGCAATTACATAGAACAGTTTTTGGAAGAATTGTAAGCAATTTGTTAAATTACGGGAGTTTTGATAATAAAAGCACAAATAATATGCTCGAAGCTGTTAACAGTATATCAGTGCGACAAATTGCATGTAAAACAAATCTTCCTAAGACAACTATACAGAAGACATTAAAACAACGGAAATATCATCCGTACAAACCTACGATTGTCCAAGCATTGAACAATAATGATTTTGGTAGAAGACTTTTGTCGTTGGTTTAATCAGAAATGCGTAGAACAACCTGATTTCCAATCAAGAGTTATATGGTGAAAGTCGTTTTACAAATTGTGGAGTTTTTAACAAGTACAATTATCACTACTGGGCCACAGAAAATCCGCATGTAACTACGCAAAGAAGATTCCAAACTAGGTTTGGATACAATGTTTGGTGCGACATGATAGGTATTACCTTTTCTCTTCCTATTCTACTTCTACGATCTGCCTATAACCCTTTCCTAAATTATTATTTTTAGATTGCCATTTAATTGGTCCATTCATTTTTCACAACAATTTACGGGAGTCACCTATTGTGAACTTCTAGAAAATCAAGTTTTCCCAAAATAATAATAATAATAATAAACTTTATTCATTTAAGTATATAAGTACATACAGAA
Source organism: Rhamnusium bicolor (assembly GCA_029963845.1). Lineage (NCBI taxonomy): Eukaryota > Metazoa > Arthropoda > Insecta > Coleoptera > Cerambycidae > Rhamnusium > Rhamnusium bicolor. Next base: position 571,110 of record JANEYF010002106.1, read on the forward strand.
AATAGCAAATAATGGTAATTATTGAAAAGGCGAAGTTCAGCTATAGAAACCTACAGCTGATCTTAAACTTAACCAAATCAAAATCAAAAATGATAAATAATCTAAAAATAAGCAGAAATAAATAGAATATCATTTAAAGATAAAGTATATATAGAATTATTTTCATAATTATATCAAAAAAAACCTAAATAAATTAATAAATAATAAAATATTGTATGCCACTATTAGATAACAAGACTATTGGAAAGTTACGCTTCTATAATTTTGAAAAAGAAGAGACAGAGCGAGATTTGAGAGAAGAAGAGAGGGAATTATAAATTTTAGATATATTATCATACGAACATGACCTTCCAAAAATGCCAGTTTTATGAGTTAAAGGGATTAAAGTATCTTTAAATCGAACATTTAAGTTATGTACATTTGTGCGAAATGTGATTTTTGTATACAGATATTGAGAATTTTTAGTTACTATAATTTTGTGGTATAGGGAACTAATGTGCGAGTGACGTCTATTTTTCATATTACGCCATTTATTTTATCTTTCTCTGATCCCATAAATAAATCGCAAACAGCAATTTTGTATTTTTTGAACACGTAGAGCAGTTGCAGCTGTAAGACAAGGCCCGTATACAGAATAGCAGTAATTAAATATCGACAAGACTAATGATTCACAAAGTATAATTTTTAACTGAGTGTTTAAGACATGTTTATAGCTATATAAAATTTTTAATCTAGCAATGGCACGTTTAATACAATTTGAGATATATTTTTGAAATGTAAGCGACGTATCTACAATAAGACCTAAATTTTTTACTTAATTGGTAATTGGTACTGGAATGTCATTTATTTTTATGTTAATTTCGGGAACCAATTTTGCTCTATCAATTGATCAACCAAACAGAATTGCAGCACACTTATTAGGATTAATGAGTGTGCCAAAGATGCTTTGTACAGAATTTCAAGATATTTATAAGTGCACAACTATTCCTGACATCCTCAGGATTAAAAGAAAAAAATACCTGTCTGCATACATTTGTGTTATAAATGTCCGTAGAGAGCTAGTGTATATAGTATACAAAAGAGGGCCCAACACAGAGCCTTGTGGTACTCCTTAAAAAATATTTACGGAATCAGAAAACGATCCATTTATTACCATATTTTGCTTCCTATCTTTTAAATAGTTAGCAATAAAATTCACTGCCCTAGCGTCAAAACCTATATATTCTAATTACAATGTCTTATGATTTAAAGTGTCAGAAGCCTTAGAATAATCAATCAACACCAGTACTGTAGTCAGACCTGAATCAGTAGCTCGAAAAATATGATCAATAACATTTAGTAAAGCTGTAGGACAGCTGTGCCGCTTTCTAAATCCTGACTGAGTTTCAGGTAATATAACATTATTTTCTACTTGTTCCACAATTTGATATTTGATTATATATTCTAAAACTTTAGAAAGTACAGGTAAAATACTGATAAGTCTGTCACTATAACCTTCAGAAGTATTGAGTTTAGGAAGAGGCATAACGTGTGCTATTTTCCAGTCGCTAGAATAAACGGATAATAGAAAATTTATATGTATACCAAGTATTTACTAATTTCCATTAAGTTCTTTCATAATTAAATATGTTGTTACTTTGATTAATATTAGGTATGGAGTTTATGAAATAATTATTAATTTCATTGACATTTTAGCTTTCCAAACAAATGTTGCACCCTTTTGTATTGAGTAATGCATGTAAGCACTTTTCTCTCGGCTTATTGTACTAGTTACAAAATTTTTTAAATTCTCATATTCTTGTAAGTGTTGTGGGTTGCTTGTTTTTTATATTTTTGTAAAGCTTTGTCTTTAAAATTAATAAATAACTTAATGTTATCTGTAATCCAGGGCTTACATGATTTTTTGAAATTGCAAGTCTTTAAAGGTGCATGTATATCCATGAGAAAATTCATATTTTCATTAAAAAATAGGACAGCTTTTTACAGAACAAGAAATAAACTAATTGTAGTTCCAACACATAATACTAATAATGTTAGACAGATATTGCAGGAAAATTTTGGTAACCGTATAATTTCAAATAGAGGACCAGTATTGTGACCTCCCCGCTCGCCTAATATAACCCCTCCTGATTTTTATTTGTGGGGTACGGTGAAAAATGAAGTGTATGATTTTGAAAGCCCGGAAACTATCGATGTTTTGGAAGACAGAGTTAGGGACGTTTTGGCAAAATAAATGACAATACTCTCAGAAGAGTAATCAGCTCAGTTAGATGTAGATGTCAAAAATGTATTTAGCTAAATGAAGGTCATATTGAACAGTTTTATTAAATCTTCTTATTTCTTTACTATCATTTCTTCTATTATATTAATTTGCTGTTATTAAAAATTTTCTTCATATCGATTATGTTCAGTATTTTAACAGAAAATTAAAATTATTTAAACATATCAAACTTGTAATCTTAATATTACTGTTATTTTTTTATAATGGTTGGTATTAGCTATATCCATGAAAATCAAAATAACTTGTAAAAATGTAAGTCTAAAGCCTGTCTGACCAAGAATTACTTGACTACAGCCAAAAAGAGAAATAAGAAAATTTTCGTTTTTTTGGAAAATCTCAAAAACGGTTTCAGTTAGCCGTGATTTTTTAACGGATTTGGAATCAGCATAAAATTTATACCATTTAATCGACCTTGTAGCTCTTATGGTTTCTGAGATCGCAGTGGTGAGTATCGAATTTGGGACACACGGTATATGGAATCACACAGTATCATTTTTTTTGGAAAAAAAATTATATGCGTGCTAAAAGCCAAATATGTTTAGTAACAAATCCAGTTAGGTTCATACGAAGTTGATAAGATTTCCTATTTAACTTTTTTATTTCTTTGTATGGTTAATCAGGAGATAATGGGTGATTCCATATAAGTTTGGTTTGTATATTTTAAATTTCCGATGCGAACAACGACCGATTCAGCCAGCAAAATGGCATTTCACCAGTTACGTGTAATACTGGGTTATCTCTAATAATAGATGACCACAGAAAATTCCATCATTAGTGCCTAGCCACTTTAGCCGTAGCGCAAGCTCTTTCATCCGAGTCGCCTAAGAGTGTCTAATGACAGTGAAAAATCAATAATTAATTTTTTATTGTTAATTTCTGTGCGTACTATATAATAGCGTTAATTTAGTATTATTTAGACCTTTGGTGGATGGCAATGACAACAGATTACGAGTATTGAGAAGGTAGGATGAGATTCGTGGAGAAATGCACTGTAGACCAGGTTCTTTTTGGTGACATTCGATAACGAATTATAAGAAGGAATATGTGTGGATAACCGTACAGAATTAGTAACATTCGGTGACAAAACGCTCACAGCTAGGTGATACAGAGACAACTTATTGGAACCACTTATCAATACTATTGGGCCAAATGCAAGGTATGTTGATGATAATGCAAAGTCACACAGAGCACACATTGTGAATAAGTAGATCGAAAACTCTGATTTCAATAAGATGATCTGCCAGTCTGCTCTCCAGACTGCAACCCTATAAGTCACATCTGGAATGCTCATGAAAGGTGTATTTCTTCCGACGTTATTACCACATTTGTTAAAAGAATTAACTGTGGCTGTACAAGAAGTTTGGATAGAACTTCAACAACAAGTTATTAACATTAAATTCAGATTATGCACAATCAGTGTAAGAGAATAATTCTGTCAGGTAGGACACCCACCTATGAATATTATTAGTTATATTGTTTTTCTTCATCTTCATATTAAGATTTTAAAAAGAATAAACAATCCATTTTGTTTCAATTATAGAAAAAATTGTATTTCAAAAAACTAAACGAAATAGAGACGATATTCAATATCTGCTGTATTGCTGAAGGTTGCAGTTACACCTCGAGTTAAAATGATCTTACTGGTCTTCATTGTTTCCCTGACATCGTCTTGAAATTTCGGTAAAAACATTGTTGACTAAGACATCACATAGATAACTTTTCGATTGAAGATATTGATTAAAGATAAATAGTAGACGATAGATAAAAGTACAGAAAGAGAAATTTCAGCAATAGCAGAGATATCAAAAATTTTGAACATTAAAAATTTACTATATTTTAAGCGTTCCACTTGTTGCAAGTAAACTAATAACAATAATAATCCAAATGTTTGTTAAGGGTAAACTATTAATGTTCTTTTCCTATTTCGAGGTGGCCTTCAGTAGATCCTTATGTATAAAAAAAATCTCACCTGACATTCTCTATTAGTCCTCCATTAACACTAATAATTTATAGTTTTATTTTGCAACGGATAAAGACTGAATCAGATAAATTCTTAATCCTCAATCCCACAAAAAGCAACTTTCAACTACCACCTTAAGGTAAAATAATTATCTTGATAAAACTTATAAACTTACGTGGTGTATATAAGGATTACTATTTAATAATGAAACCTTTTAAAGGTTTTAAAAGGGCGTCTTCATAAATAAATATAAAATACATTAACATTCCTTTACGCTCTAGATCATGGATATTTTTATAAAAATTAAACTTTAATGTTTTGGGGCAACTGTGTAATAAAATAAGTTGCGAGCATAAAGTTATAAAAATTTTAATTTATAGGCAGTGATAAAATTTTAATATTGTGTAATAAACAAGCAGTCAGACAAAGCAACGTTTACATTTACTATTATTTTATAGAGCAAAATATGTATATATGCATAGTTCTATACATACAATACATAGCAGATATATTTGTATTTCGAGCGTCTCAATACTGAAATTCGAACTGCAACTAATTTATCGACTATATTTAGACAAGCTACAAAGACAGTTTTAGATCAGGGCCAGTCTTTCTCTAGAGACAAGCATAATACTGACAAAAACACTGATTTAGTGAATGCCGTTTTTACCCATTTTAAAACTAGAAACAGCCACAGTATGCTTGCACATGGATCAAGAAATTTTTTTTTTTAATTACAATAGAAAGTATTGTGTAAACAGGCTTTTCTTCAGCATTGCGGGACTTTTTCTTGATTTTTCTTAAACTTGTTCTCAACTAAACTGGGTATTACCAATACTTGACACACCCAACAGAAATTGTTTATATAATTTCTTAAAATGAAATAGATCTTACAGTTGATATCACTATTACTATTACTTGAAAAACATTTGTTCTGTATGGAAACTATACTTATGGGATACATGGACATAAATATGTTAATATTAATACACAGGGTGAGTCATAATACACTCGCCAATACTGAAAGTATTCAAAGAGAAAGTGAAAAATGAATACAAGTAACTTTCCGGAAAACTTAAAGTAAAAACAAATTCAAACAATTTTATGTATTCCATTTTGTTCAACACATTTAGCAAAAACAGTAAATAGCATAAAAGATCATCAGTTTAAAAAGATACACTTTTTACAAAAATAATAAAAAATAGCCTACATAATTTAATAAAGATATCAATCATGACTATACAAAAAGAATAAAACTAGCCTACGGGATTTAACAAAGATATCAATACACCTGATTGAAGTTTATAAACTGCAACTATTAAAACATTTCCAGCAAGTTTTAGACATTTTTCTATTTATTTTCATGTCACGTAAGGCGCATAATTTCCTTTTACTGCCTTTGGCATTATTTTGTAAGGAACACTGGAGGATAGATGATATATGAAAAATTCATGCAATAGATATTATCTTTTCTTTTTTCCCATGGCTCCGATTCAAATGAGAGTCGCACCAACAAATTATTTTCAACCACTCCCCACATCCTGCTGGGTTATGTGCTGTAGATCTGAGAATTATGTGCCCTAAGCGGAAGGAGAGAACCTAGAATGACCACCTTCTGCATTTGGCCTGCCAAACACTGGCTGACTTTTGACACCTGTATGGTATTCAAATCCTAGATCCACGTAGGCTTTATCCCTCCTATTATTAGGATGACCATTTTGACCAAGTAGCCTGATATTTAATTCGCTTTTCCTCCTCCTTCAAGGTGATGTTTCTTTGGCAGAGGCAGTAAATGTGATGACATACATTACCTTGGTTTGATAGCCGCGTATATGGGACATGTAGAAAATAAGTCCATGAGCGATTTCGGCGCCTGACGGCAGATCCTCCACTTGACATCAGGAACCTCTATACGCCTCACGCGACTACGGTGGACCAAGGTATTCATAACACCATATTGGTAGGCCATAATGAATCCCTCTGGCATAAGCCTTGCTGAGCCTCATTACTATTATGCTCTCCTAGAACGTAAATGTGATTATTTAGTTTTTCCTTTCATTTCAGTTTTTTCAATTAAAAATATAGACATTTATTTTTAGCTAAATTGTTGTAGTATAAATACCTATGAATCGGTTTAATTGACTGTACTTTAGTTAGTTTACAAACAAGTACGCACCTTAAGTTATTCAATAAACAGGAATAGGTATAGTTTTTCCAATGTCAGTTTAAAACGATATAAAAAAACCCGAGCGCGGCATTCCTTTGTAAACCGACATGGAACGCATGCCATCCATAGGCGCGCGTAACTTACTTTTTAAGGCTTTTCAATACATGTCCTGCAATATTATAAAAATCGTTAATTATGCACGTAACACTGAAGTTGAATTTATAATATTTTAAACTGACATTAGATAAACTATAGGTACTTTACAAGAAAGAAAATAATAGTAACTGAAAAGGTTCTAGATAACTTCTGGTGTGGAAAATCCAATCATCTACTTAACGAAAAAATTTAATTGCAGATTGGTAATTTGCTATGCTGCTAGAGGCAAACCTTATTAGAGAACTAGAGTCTAGGGCGACCATTTCCACTAGGTTCCGAGGCGTGCGCATGCGTATAAAAGTGTAGCTTGCGCAAGTGTACAGAAGTGCAGTAGAAATTATTAGGTTTATTCCGTTTATTCATTTGTGTAATTGTGTTGTTAGAATTATAGCAGCTCATTTCTTCACTTTAAAAATTATTTAAGAGCAAGATATTTTGACACTTAATAGAACTTGGAAGTAGATAAATCTAAAGATCTAGACACAAATGAACAGGGAAACTTTAAATGTATTATTATTAAGATTGTTATCATTTCTATATATTTACTAGATTAGTTTTAGATATATTTATAACTATCAATTTATGGTGGCATTTCATATTCTTTTTTCAAGTAAGTCACAGTCAATGAACGATATTTTCATTCCATATCTGCTAGCTGAGATCTACCTCTAGCGACATACCTACCCATTAATTTCAATTAAAACTTAAATTATTAAGATTCACCTACTGTTTGGCATTTACTTATTTTAGTTTTGGTGACGGAAAAAAATTTTGCACCTTGCACTCTTTCTTGGTTCAAACTACATTTTACTATCTCAATTTTATTTAGGAACAAGAAACACTACATTTTATTGACTGTATAATTTAATTTTATTTAGTTATTATTATCAATAATATTAAAAAATATATATTTATTTGTATAAGTTTTTTATTATTTAGATTATAACAAATTTATTGCAATTTTATCCACTTCAAGATTGCTTTAATACGGAAAACTGGTTGTTACCAGTTGTTGAGTGTGTCTCTGTATTTTCTCCTGTGTGGAGTAATTAAAAAGAGTGGACTGTATTTTACGCGTTTATTGAAAACTAAAAACTTTACAAAACTGGCAGTACAAAAACTAAGCACAAGATATGCGAAACGGTGTGTCCGTCTTGCTTGGGGTATAACTTTCGACTCTCTCTGTGTGCGCCCTTAAACCCTCATAAAGATGAAAACCAGGTACTTGGCATTTTCTAGAAATTTCGATACTACAAACATGTGCCTTACTCTATACAATTTTAAACATGTATCAGAGGCGGCATTAGATTTAAATAACAGCAACTTTTTTTTTTTTTTTTTTTTCCCCCTTTTTTTCCCCCCCTCTCCTTTTTTTTTCTTCCCCCCCCCCCCCCATACTTTTTTTTTTTTTTTTTTTTTTTTTTTTTTTTTTTTTTTTTTTTTTTTTTTTTTTTTTTTTTTTTTTTTTTTTTTTTTTTTTTTTTTTTTTTTAAGAACAGAGAAGGCATTTGACGGGGTTTAATTACATTACAGTAAAAAACAATATGAATTAACGGGTACGCCCGCATAAAGAAAAAAAATTGCACGGTGGAAAATGCAAAAATTGCAAATGGCAGAAAGATGCAAATCGTGGACACGTGTTTCTGACTAATTGGTCTTCATCAGCACGGTGTAGCTGAGTTAAAATGGTGGACAAAACTCAAAAAAGACACTAAAGGAAAACCACTGACAGGGAGCCAGTCGCACCTTTGTGGCTTCCACTTGGATGGCTCTGTATGAGAGCGTCGTCCAAGCCTCGCACACACGGGCAACTATAGCAACCTGCGTGGGATTCCGGACCCAGGAAAATAAATAAGAACAGAATCCGGAATCCCACGCAGGTTACCACAACCAATACGTTGTGTCATATATTTACCTCATTATTCCATCTTTTACTAAGACCAGGGAGCATAATAAGCTTCCATGCTGTATATTTTTTTCTTATCTTTCTCGAAAATCGTCAGAGCTAGGATAAAATTAATAGAAACAAAATCGGATGGTCAGAGGCCGAGATGTGGCCGCTGATGTGAATCGCAGTTTATAGCAGCACAGCATAGAAGAGCTTATAGGAACCATTAAAAATTTCCAATTTAGTGTTCATGCAACCAGGTTGCTGAACACGTTTAACATCTCATTTTTATTTATCTATTAAGCATATATAAAGTAAATATGACACAAATTTTCCAAAATATTTCAGGTCGCAGTTTTCATGCAAAGACTCGATATAAGCGGATATCCATTTAAAATGGAGAATCGGATTTGTAATTTAGGATCGTTTCTGCAGTCTTCCCTTAACAGTTAGTTAAGACAAGAGTTAAGGGATTATTAAGATGAATGACGAAGACCAACGTTAATTTGTCAGTTTAAATTTTGAAAGTAGTCCAAATTGAGTTACTATTCTGAAAGTTGTTGGGAAGTTTTACTTAATACTCCAAGAAAATCAGACTTCAGATATTACTCCACTTAGCTCTTATTAAAATCGACTTGCAAATGGCACATTTTGGTCCAGTGACGTAGCAACCTAATCGCGGGTCCTTGTTCGGACCTATGTGGTGGGGATCCAGATTTGAAAATATATTCTTATACATATTTTTTTGTAGGTATTATATTTAAAAAAATATGACATATTATTGCTTCGTGTTTATGCATTTCTAGAAAAAAATAATAAAATAATTATTGGGTATTACAAAAGCATTCTTTCAAACTTAACATGATAATAATAATAAATACCTATAGATTTTTATATTTTATAATGACATTCTTATCTGAATGTTCTAGTATAAAAGTTTTAGGCATATAATGAATCAAAAACAACACTTGCAATACATTTTATCATAGAAACTATTAAAACAACTGCTCAGTCTAGGAGCAAGAACTCCATTAAATTAAATAACGGTGTCCTCAGTATTAGAAGCAAAAAAATATTGAGATTGAAAAAAATATTAACTCACCAGAAAGGAAAATTTTCACACTCAAGAAATGATTTCCTTCAATTACAATACAAAAATGAAAACCCCTAGTCCGATATATATCTACTTTCATTCTTCTGAACTCTTCAATTATATCTAAAAAAAAACATCAACGAAAACGTTTTTCTTTCTTATTTATTTTTTATTTTTTTCGTTTTAACTTGTTAGGTAGTGGTAAAAAAAACAGTTTTTAGTGGTCGACATTTCGTCTTTAAAGACATTCCAGGACTATTAAATTTAGGTTTTCCTTGTAAATATTAATAATTTTAGCAAACGTAAACATAAACAAGGTATAAACAATTAAAAAAAAAACCAGTAACAGAATAAATAAACCAAAACATTGACTAGACTCGTATTTTTTATTTATACTTCTGTTGTATTCAAGTTGAAAAGTTTACAAATTTTATTTTACTTAAGAAAATACTTTAAACATTCTTAATTTTAAAACTAGTACTCTTAAAATTGTTTTTTTAATATGTTTAAGAATTAGAAAGAAATAAATCTTTGAATTACTGTAAAGGTGTTTTTTTAATTTTAATTTTTTAGGTTTTTTTCAGAAACCTAGGTAGATATCATACCAAAGGCCAAAGAATGTGTGTCAGCCAGTTGCCATCTGCCCTACTTCTATCTGCTGTTAGTTTGTGATCAATTCTAGGAAATACTAACTTTCCAGGAATTCTAACATTTTTAATCAACCTTTTCATTTTTATACATTGGGTGGTATGCTAGTGCCTATTGAATTTGGACAAGGTCAGATTAGAGGTTGTCGATTATGAATCATTTTGTAAAATTTGTTTTTCGCTATTCCAAATTGGATAAATAAATAACTACATGTACCGGGTGATCCAAATAAGCCTCCCACCCCCATTCTCTCGGTTATTTGGAAAGATCCGAAAAAAAATTAAAAATGTTTTTTGTAGGGTTTTTAAAAAGGAATCCAGACATATTAACAGAAAAACATCTGAGCATCAAATAAAAAAGATGGAGGCCTAAGTTATATTTTTTTAAATGGAAGTACCCAAATATTTTTCCATATTTAAATAGGGCGTCTTATTCTGATTTCAAATATATATACTTTTTATATAGTATCTTCAGTAAATATTCCGATAATCGATTATTTCCCAAAAGAAAATACGTTGCTTAACAGATTATCAAGAAATATTTTCTAGTGGCCGTGATAACAAAACAACAATTAATATTTTGACAGTTTTGCTCATTTAATAATTCAACAGTTTGCCAACAACTGTTACTTTTGAACGTTGCTTTGTTGGCCAAAAATAACCAATATGAATAATCATTATACTTTAGGAGAAAAATACGATATGGTAAACTTATATTTTAAAAATAATAAAAACGCTTGTGCTGCCCAGCGAGAATATGGACAAATATATCCGAATAGGAAATTGCCTGACAGGAAAACTATTAAGTTGGCAGATAATATATTAAAACATACAGGAGCAATTCAAAATAAAAAGAAATGAGGAATAGTCAACGAAGATAGAGAATTCAGTATTTTACTCTATTTTCAAGAGAATCCAAGAAATTCAATAAGAAACGCAATGAGGTATTTGAATTTTTTCTTATGGAACCATACATAGAACTTTAAAAAAACATAAACTTAAGGATTATAGTATATTGCCTGTTCAAAAATTATTCCCTCAAGATAATGAAAAGCGGCAACAATTTTGTAGAAATATGATCAACAGGTATGACATTGATAATATATTTAATAAAATATGTTGGACCGATGAGGCACCATTCAACACATCTGGTATCTTCAACAGCAGAAATTCACATTTTTTGTCTTCCGAAAATCCTCATATTTCTGAAGAGATTCAATTCCAAGGAAGGAAATCCATAAATGTTTGGTGTGGAATAATAAATAAAAAAATTATAGGGCCTATTTTTCACGAAGGCTCCTTTAGAGGACCATTGTATTTAGATATGTTAAGAAATGATGTAAATAATTTATTAGAAGAAATGCAATTGCAATTCGATGTTATTCGGCAGCGGGACGGGGCACCCCCACATAATATTAATGATGTTACAAATTCGTTGAACACAACATATCAAGAATGGATAGGAAAACGAGGAACTATTGCTTGGCCACTTCGTAGTCCGGACCTAACTCCATTAGACACGTTTCTTTGGGGCCATTTAAAAAATATTGTTTATAAAGAAAGAAACAACAACTTGGAAGGAATAAGGGAAAAAATTAGAATAGAAATACGAAATTTGAATAATAACAACGCTGTTATGGCAAATATAATGGGAAACTTAAGAAAACGATACGTTCTGTGTATAGAACACAATGGAGGGCACATAGAGAATTTTTTGTGATATTTTGTTATTAATTAACTAGCAATAAATTATTGTTAATTTACTACATTTCTGTAGCCGTTAAAGAATTTAAATATTTTCATTTACGACTCTTATTTTAATGGATAATATTATTTTTAATAAATTATCTACCACTTCAATAGTGTTCTTTAGTTATTTTCTATATTTGTAGTTTTTTTAGCTGGCTGGGCAGCATAAGCGTTTTGTATTTATTTATATTTTTTTTTCAATATAATAATTTAACTAATAATTGAGCATAGTTTCATGAAGATAATAAAAAAAGAAATTAAATATAGGTAAATTAGGCAAAAAGTTAATAGTCATAATAGTCAAACTGTCAAACTAACACTTTTGTTTTACTATCACAGCCACCTAGATAGTATTTCTTGATATCTGTTAAGCAACGTATTTTCTTTTGGGAAATAATCGATTATCCTAATATTTACTGAAGATACTATATAAAAAAGTATATATATTTGAAATCAGAATAAGACGCTCTATTTAAATATGGAAAAATATTTGTATACTTCCATTTAAAAAAATATAACTTAGGCCTCCATCTCTTTTATTTGATGTTCAGTTGTTTTTCTGTTAATATGTCTGGATTCCTTTTTAAAAACCCTACAAAAAGCATTTTTCACTTTTTTCGTATATTTCCAAATAACCGAGAAAATGGGGGTGGGAAGCTTATTTGGATCACCCGGTACATGCATGTTTAAAAATATCTAAAATTTTGCTCAAATGAAGTTAAGTTGAGGCTGATATAAATAGCAAGAAATTAGACATGCTTTTTACATGGGCACCTTGGAAAGATGCTATTTCTGTTTTTAGTAGTGAGGAGATGAAATTCTGCTAGAGTACAAGATATCCTAAAAGATATCATTGAAATAGGACAAGTTGGACTAAAGATTTGACGTCAAAGTCAATCAATGTATATACAATGCAAATACCCTTTGGATAGTTCATTTTACAGAAAAAATCTGCTTTCGCCTTTAGCAACAGTTTAATGCATATAAGAAGTACAATCAATAAAAAAATACCCATTTTACGAGCTACCAGTCGCTTGTATATTCCTTTTGAATTTATTCTTTCTATTGGTGTTAGTTTTTTTTTGGAAAATTGGCTAAGGAAATAGTGAGCTGTATCTCGGTAAAAACAAAACAAACAAATAAATTGGGAACGATAGCACAGTTGTCTATAGCGTCTATGTGGTAAAATATAAAAACATAGAACACCACATAATTAGATAATCTCCAAATTCCACAGCCGGAGCTTCACAGATGGGGTTGCACTATTGAGAAAACGCGCAAACACAACCACTCTCTTCATTTTCAGGATCGAAACCAGGATTTGTACTCTAGAGTCGGCACACAGTAAAACAAGCTACGTCCATCATGCAACGCTCTTGCTCACTTCACTACCGAGCTCGGTAAGTGCGACTAACCATAAGCATGCTCCGAGATTTCCAGAATTCCCAGCTCAGGTAGATGGCAATGTCTAAGGAAATGGTTGTATTCTCGTTTTATTAAAAATGTACCGCAAAGCTCATACTTATGGATTTAGAGAGTGTTGTCTTATGTGGTGGTGGGATTATTTTCTTGGTAAAACTGAACAGAAATTTAGAATTCCCAAAATCTCTTAATTGACTTGCTGGTGTTAAGCACAGTGGCACGTCCTTTTACCAAGACAACCCAGAATCAAATCCGGGCTGGACCATGATTGTTCCATAATCTTTCTAAAGGGGTCTTAAATATGGGTTCCATAAATATACGGTGTTAGCATGTTGAAGGAAGCTTTACGACCCCACGACAGAGCTGTGGTTTAGCAAAATTTCCAGGTTAGGGGTTTCAATAATGAACTTACCTCTTAGCGTCACTGTTTGTATTTAGTAGCGGAAATAAGTGATAATGGAACTAAGCCAGCGTTAATTAAGTGATCAAAAAAGTGTATAGACTTCATAGACATGAAGCTAAAAAATCTTCAGGTAAATGTCGCAGTCGTGATCTCAGGCACAGAAATTTTGTATCAGGCGTTGGAAGCGGTGTATTAAATAAAGACAGCTTTGCATGGATCATCTCCATTAGTGATAATTATTCATTTTACGGTTTATGGAGGGCAGATGTACGAAGTATTGTGACACGGCTTAGAGGTAAAGGAGACTATTTTCAATAATGCTCATGTAAAAGTCCTGTCCTATTGGGCTCTTCAAATGTCCTGATTTTGATCCTATCGAATACGTATTGACATTCTACAGTGTTTTTGATTAGATAAAAAATGCAGCTGCAAAATAAGATAAAGTTGATACTAGTTATAGAAAATTTGTATGTAGAATTATTTACTACATAAAATTACTTTTTTTAGCAAATTTGTAGTTGACGAATAAACAATGCTAACTGTCAATCTCAAGTCAAGCGTGGAAGCAGTTGGCACCGACTATGTGGAATTAGCCTATTGTTGAAATCAATATATTTTAATGTGAGTTAAAACTTTTACAATCTATTTTAATTTAAAATAATACTTCTACTACGTTTTTCGTATCGTTGATTTAAACCAACAATAATATACCTCAATGGATTTTTTTTGTTTCATATATTATTTTTCCTTCTTATCTACATTTATGTACATTACAGGGTCCAGAATATGCACGGAATCATCCTTGTAGCTTTTTAAATATTTGTTTAATGGAGAAATATTTTGAATAAAAGTTTTTCTGTCATTTTTTTATAAATTCTGGTGCTTGGAATTCTTTTATCTACTAGAGTCTCGTGCTGTAGCAATCAACTTTGATTTTTAAATAGCATACTATGTTTTTTTATTTTATTTTGGAAACGGCACATTTCTGTGCATAAGAATTTTCATGCGGTGATATAATGAACATATCGAGCGGTGTCAAATTCTCTGAACAAAATGATAGCCTTTTAAATAAAATTAAATGTGGCTATGCGTATATGGTCCACCTTTTTTTATGATATAATATCTGTTTAGATTTTAGTGGCATTTTATTATTCAAATTGCAGTCTTCATTTAATATACCAAGTCTAATACTTTAATAAACATAGTGTATTCAGGAATGCTGGTACAGAGATTCCATAGATTAAATATACATAGATAATTACTTCTTATGTAAATATTTACTGCTCTAAATTCTGGACGCCAAAATTTTCAGATCAACATGAGCAACGCCTGCTTAGGATATTGCTAATTTTGAAATAGTAAATACGTACAGATGGTCCATATTAAGGTATTTACAATTTCGAAACCAATAGAATCCTATATAGGCACTGCTCAAAATGATATGAAAATTTTTGCGTCCAGATTTTAGAACGGTAAAAATTTACAGAAGGAGTAAATATCTATGTATATTTAATCTGCGGAGGTTCGATCTGTTGAAGAAATATATGTACAAAAGTTGATAACATGAGGACTTTTTAGGTAGAGTACTATGAAATTGGTACAATCCAAATATTTAAAAACTTTTTGAGATAACATGACGCTATTTTTGAAATCAGGAAAATGAGCAAAACTGAAATATTTTAAAACATACACCTTGCATTATTATTTATTATTATTCTATTTAAAAAAAGAAAATGTCATATTTCTTAACACGATGCGCAATTGTTTTTTTGATTCAAAATTTGGATTCTGCGAAAAAGAAATTGTTAGTGAATGTCTATACCTTTTTGATAACTTCAAAAATAACCAACTGATTTCAGAAAAAGATATTTTCGCGTGATGACCCTCTATGCATGCACATACACAAATATGTAAATATAGTGTTCTTCTTTTGTAAAATGATGTAAATAATGAATTAATTTTAGAATATAATTTGGTTCTTGCAGTCCTGAAGATGGTGGGAACCACCCACCGAAACATCGGCTTGTAATTAAAATTTATTGTTGATAATAAAATTTGTGTCCAAATTGCTTGTAATGTCTTTCTCCATCTTACGTGGACGTGAGTTGGTAACTGTAATTCTCAAAAAGGAAAAATTCCATCGGTACAAGATACATTTACTGCAAGAACTTACCGAAGACGATTTCGATCGGTGTAATTTTGTGAAATTATAAGGGGTATGTACCAACAACACCAACAACAAAATGTTGTTTTTAGTAAATAGACATAACTCCCGTTTTTGGATCCAGCATAATCCCCACTGGATGATTGAAGTTCACACCCAACTACCCCAGAAAGTGAATTTTTGGGCAGATGTCATCGGCAATCACATAATTGGACCTTTTCTTGTACAAGGGAATTTAACAATGGGGAGATGTTGGGCTTTGTCAACAAGGAATATTATTCCCGCGATAGTTCTTTATCCTGATGACAGTGATGTTATTTGGTTTCAGCAAAATGAGGCACCTCCTGACTTTGGTTTAGAGGTCTGATATTAGTTACATAATGTTTTTCCAAATAGGTGGATCGGACGTTAATGAGAAGTAAAGTGGCTATTTGATGTAATTGAATGCCGTAGGTAATTAAATCTGTAATTATTGCTATTTTGGGTAAATCTTATTTTTATTTTTTTATATTCGTTGGTTTACTAAGGTAATAAAATTATGAAATAATTCCTCGAAATTTTCGTTATGCAACCCCATGAAAATTGTATGCAGTCGTATGTAGAAAAATGTGCTGAATCCAAAAAAAAGAACATGTGCTGTTTGAAAAAATAAAGTTGATGACCACAATAACGCGACTATAATAGATAATTTTCACGGTCACCAGACTATGTAAAGAAACCATAAAAAAACCTTTTATTTTAAACATTTCTCCACTAAACAAATATTTAAAAATATACAGGCATTATTCACTACTTATTCCGGAGTATCGTCCTCAAACTGTGACAAGAAGAAATAAATATTTTATTTTGTTTTCGACGTTCAAAGTGAAACTGCTTATTTGCGATTCCACCTATAAGATACAAATTAATGTAATATTTCTTATACCATACATCCAAATAAAAAAACAAGTAAATTGGTTCTACAAAGAAAACTGCTTAGTTCTTTAAATTTATTTGTTGGCTTCCTCTACGTTCTATCCGAAAAATACTTGTGATTTTACCTTGTATATTGGACATCAAAAAAATATAACAATTAACCTAAACCGCAACGTACATTGATTTATTTTTTACCTTTAAATATTTTCTGAGCATTTAAATACGATCCAAATTTGGTAATGTTTGTATCTTTTTTCATGTGTGTCATGACTCATGAAGTAAAATGACCTTTAAATTGCTTCCAAGAAAGGGGTCTGTTTGCGAAATTAGTGTAAAAAATTATTTTTTTGTGAAATAACATCAACCAGAAGAGTTAGGCAAACACGTTTTTAAGAGAAAAAGATCCCTATATACAGGGTGGGACAATAGTGCGTCGGACTTCGATATCTCGAGTTCTATGATAGTTAGAAACAAAAAAGTCCAACACCGGAAATTATTTGCGAATATACAGGGTGAGCCAAGACGACTCTACAGGATCAAGTAACATTTTCTTAAATGAAATGTATATCAGAACATTTCTTGAAACCTCTCTGTGGCCTCCTTTCACTCCTATATTATTATTGGCATTCTCCCAACCACTTGGAAGTAATGATTTTTTTTTGTTGAAATTATATCATTTACACGTGTATTTTAAAAATATCACTATAATCACAACTATCGATTTCAAGAAAAAATATGTTAGTATCAGTTATGAGACATTTGTGTGAGACACTTAGCTATTTTCTCTTCCTGAAAGTGTACAGGGTGGCCAAAAATAATTTTTAAATTTACTTCTTGAACTGAAATTTTTTTTTTTTTTTTAAATGGAACATCCTGTATATTTTTTAACGATGTGATGTAGGATTGAAAAACGAAGATTTTTTGTACGTACATTCCTATTTGTGGCCATTTTCAATTTATTGGACAATAACGGCAAAATTCATTAATAAAAATTAAAAATCAGAGTTTTTTTCAAATAATTCAAGAAAAGAAATTATAATAAGCGTGTTACATGATGCCCATAAAAACATCACACCAACAACAATTCAAAACTTGAAGGAAATGATAAAAAATGCTTTTAGAAGTATCACTCAGGCAATTTTATGAACAGTAGAAACCTCATTCCAAAGACGCATAGAAATGTGTGTCAATCAAAATGGGCAACATATGGAGCACTTTTTAAAATATTTTCTCTTGAGTTACAAACAAATTATTTTTAATTTTTTTTTGCTGAATTTTGCAGTTATTGTTCAATAAATCGAAAATGGTTACTAATAGCCACAGGGATGTACGCACAAAAATGTTTGTTTTTTAATTCTACATCACATCGTCTCAAAATATACAGGGTGTTCCATTTGAAAAAACTGAGACAATTCAGTTCAAATAGTTGTAAATTTAAAAATTATTTTTGGCCACCATGTATACTTTTAGGAAGTGAAAATGGCTGTCATCACACAGATGTCTTTTAACTGGTACTAACACATTTTTTCCTTAAATCGATAATTGTGTCTGCAGTGATTTTTTTAATATACACGTGTATGCCATAATTTCAACAAAAAATTATTACATCCAAGTAGTTGGGAGAATATCAATCATAATATAGGAGTGAAAGGAGGCCACAAAGGGGTTTCAAAAAATGTTCTGATATACATGGCATTCCATTTAAAAAAAAATGTTAGTTGACCCTGTAGAATCGTCTTGGCTCGCCCTGTATATTCGAAAATGATTTCCGGTTATAGACTTTTTTTGTCTAGATTATTTATGTTTTTAAGTCAAGTTTCTGGCTATCATAGAACTCGACATATCGAAGCCGGACGCACTATTTCCCCACCATATATATTCATTTGTTTCGACATGACTTAAATTTTCTAATAAAAATGGCGATAAAGTTAATACTTCTTTTTAATTTATGTACGTAAACAGTTGTAAGTTTTCGTTCTCCACTTGAAATCGTTATTGGGATATCTCTTCTAAATCATTTTCATCATTATATTTGATATCAATAACTTCCTCTTCTTCTTCCTCTTCTTCTTTCTCTTTCTCTTCCTCCTCATCTTTTTCTTCACTATCTAACGATTGTGGCTTTGCCTAATCGAAAGCATGACGATCATATTTTATCTGTTTGATATCAAACAGATAAAATATAAGTTCTAAGTCACTTTGATGCCAAAGTGACTTTCTAGCCGACTGTGATTCTTCTATAGCTTTGGGGTATTTTATATTCTTTGGTAAACCGGCCAACAACTGTGTGCCTGGCAATTACTTCATTTAATATGTTCTATTAGGCATTCTCTCAATGGTGCTATTGAAGAGAAATTTACTTTGCTATTAATTGAAAATGGCAAGTCTTTGCCATAACATTTTTGATTGAAAAGTTGAAGGTTGATATGTTGATCGCCGATGTCTCAGTTACATTCTTTTGCTTGAAATGCCTCTAAATATTTTGAATATTTAGGAGATAAAATAATATAATTTGTTTTCTCTTGTTTTTTGTTCTGAAAAACGTTAGTCATATATATTTCATCAATTTTTTTATATTGATGATTAATAAGCCTGTAAATGCATCAAGTATGGGACACCCTGTACGGTGCTTCTATATTATCTGTTACGTTAACTCGATAAAATATGTACCCTGAATGAAGTGGGTCAAAGTGAAATTGGTGCAAATGGGCTTATTATGACAAACAATTTTATTTTATGTGATACTAGGTTACAAATAGTTCTCATTTAGGTCTAGTTTTATATAGATAGTTATGTTGTCTCTTCTGTTTACTATCTTATTTTTCTTGTATCGATTATTTTTGTAGTGTATAACTTTTTTGTGGGATAATGAAAACGTCTGTAAATTAATTCGTATATAATAGTGAAAAAAACAAAAAAAAACATGTTTCAATTATAAAGAAAAATCAGTTTGGCCAAAGAAATAATTGTGTAGCCCTGGGTTACAAAAAAAGCACAAGTTAATATAACGTCCTATATTGGATTTCTCTTCAGCTTCTCAATGACTTAACTTTAGGTCAGTAAGTTGTCAATGTCAAATAAACGGAAAAAACAAGTGTTGAGTCTTGATAAGCAAAAAGAACAAACGTTACGGGAAACTTTCTCATTGCTGTGTTTATTAACTGGAAATAACTAAGTTTGCATTCTTTAAAGAAGTAGTATTGAAAAGTATTTCAGAACATAACAACAAACACATCTGCTCCCAGTAATATGTCTAATAAAATACTTTAATGTAAATTTTAAATAAAGCAGGAAATAAACTCCGTTAGAAATGGAAGTTGGCCAACTAGAGGTCTATTGAACAACAAATTTTTTAGGCACTACATTGCCATACATGGAACACTAATGTACCTATACGAGTATAAAATATTGATTAATACACATGTTGGCAGCTTCCTTATATTTTAAACTGCAGAAATAAATATTAATAGAATTCAGTAATTCCCGAGATGCTAAATAAAATACATTTCCAAGTTATCTTTTTATTTATAACAACATACAGTATATTGAACTAAATGTTTATTAGTTAATCACAAGAATTGCAAAATTGCATATTTCAATAAACAGAAACCAATTAATTATGTCAAACTTTAACCCAGTATATAGAACCTGCCGAATAAGTGTTTTAAAAAGATATAAATACGCCGGTGAGACAGGTAGAGGGGGGTCTATGATGGTCCATCTAGTAAAACATATCTCCACCATGACTTCAACTTGGTAAGACCCTTATAATGTGTTTTTATTGTATTTCTATTGCTGGTTTTTATTTGTTGTTTTTTATTGAATGTGAGATTTTGTACATTTGCTGAAATAAAAGCGTGGTATTAATTTCTGACTACGTTCTTTGTTTTCTAACCTCTTGCAGCCAGTACCTCGTCAGGACTATTACTATACGATAGTCGTGACAATATGATCTTGAAGTACTAGTAGTTATTGCACTTCAAAATGGTTTTGCCGTGCCTAAAGAAATTGTTGTCGATTCCAGTAGATCTCTAGTTGGCCAAATTACTGTCCATTGCTAATGGACTAGTGTCAGATACTCAAAAAAAAAAATCAGTGAACACGGACGCGTGTTTCGGAAATATAGCTCGTCATTAGCGTAGCGTAGTTAGAAAATTGTATATAGGATGAGATAAATCAAAACAGATATGGTCCATTTTTCCTGCGAGGAATAATCGAGTTTTACATAGGTGAATTTAAAAACTCAGCAAGATGTAAAGTAGAAACTTTTGTAACAGTTCGCTAGATGGCTATAGTCGTAAAAGGTTTTTGCAAATTTAAATTTTCATAAAAAAAAAATGTAGACATTTAAAATATTCTCAATTAAATTTCAAGAGGGAAAAAGATTATTAAAAAATATATATAAAAAGCTTTTTGTTTATCATTGCATATGATTGTTTGTTTTTTTTTTGTTTCTTAAAATGTTTTCTTAACCGCCTCTCAAGTCCCAGAAAATCCTAGTATTTTATGTTGAGTAAAGAAAGATGAGGCTCTACAATTTATTGTGGAGTCCAAATCACACCTAGAGTATCGACAATTCTCTCCCATCTTAATCTGAAACAAATTACAAATACAATTTCCAACTTGCTTCGGGATGGATTCGAACCATCGATATTCGGTACCGAGCGCTTTACCCACTCGGCTACCATGCCCCATCTGTAAAAATATTGTTTATAACCACAATTTTTGATAAATTAAATTACATGTATTGTAATAGCACTTTAAATAATATGCTATCATCCTGATAACTCGTTTACCAATCCAGGGAAAAACACATTTAATATTTTTTTATCACACTTGTCCCATATGTTGTTACCTATGTATATACCTTAGAATCTGTTAAAAAATATTATAATGTATTTTTTAATATGTATATGAACTGACCACGATTAAATTTACGTAGTCTTTTTTAGGACTATTTTGATATTTTTAAGTGAAACATGCCAATTTGCAATTTTTTTTGCGTTCTTCATTTCAAGCCTTTAACCCTTTATAGGGCAAAAGACTTCCCATTGTTATTTTGAACTCATATTTGGAACAGGGGTTCTACACCACTTCTTCTTTTCTTGGCATAACCTTTCATATGAGTATATCCAGGTTTCTATTCGGAGCAAAGATTATTTATTAGTTCATTCAGTAATAAAGATCTGGACTGAAGATGACATACCTTTTTGTTTATTGTTTTTGATAGTCTCTTTGTAAATAATAAAAGCATTTACCACAGAGCAATCCACGAGATAATAAAAAATGTTAAGCCACCAACGTCTAGATTTTTGAGCAATGTTGTAAGTAGATAACATTTGGTCAATTCGGTCAACACCACCTATATACTTGTTATAGTCAGATATTGATGTTGGACATGGCACCTCCTCACGCTCAAATGGTTGTGTGGACAAAACTTTCTGTTCGTTCGGAAAGTACCACAGGAAAATAAAAATTTTTTCAAAAGTTCTGCTAAGAGTTTCATCGAAGTAACAAAAAATATCAAAGAAAATACAGTAACCTATGCCATTCAGTGCCTGTGTTAATTTTAGGACTACTCTTTCACCTAGACTATATGTGTTAGTCGTAGAAGGTATAAACATCACTTAAACACGCATAATATCTTGCCGATTTACCAGTCAGGGTTTCGTGCTGGTCATAGCTGTTCAACAGCATTACTTACTATTGCTGATGATATCTTTAAAAGTATTGATGATGGGAAGACTGTAGCTTTGGTTTTGTTAGACTATTCCAAAGCTTTTGACACCATAAGTCACCAAATTTTGTTGTCTATTTTGCATTTTGTGGGATTTTCAGAGAGCGCAATAAAACTAATAAAAAACTATTTGAATAATAGATTCCAGTATGTTGAAACTAGTAATGGGGAGTCAGGTATGGGTCGTATTTTAGGCGGAGTTCCGCAGGGTTCTATTTTGGGACCCTTATTATTTAGTACATATACGTGTAATATAACAGTATCCATGCAATATTGTTCTGTACATTTATATGCAGACGACACACAATTATATCACTCATTTTTTCCTAATGATATGATTAATGCTACAAATAATATAAATAATGATATAAGAAGTTTAATTGCGATATCAGAAAATCATCACCTAAAAATAAACCCTAACAAATCTTCCGTTTTAATATTTGGTAAATCGCGGACATTAATTGAAGAGAATATTAATGTTACCATAAATGATAGTATGTTAGCATGTTCTAAAGTTGCAAAAAATCTAGGAATTGAATTTGACACAGAATTACGATTTAAAAAGCTGTCTCAAAATGTTTACAAAAGGCGTATTCTAACTTAAAATTTTTATTTCCCCACCGCCGCTTCCTCTCTCATTCGCTTAAAATTAAGTTGACTGATACCTTTGTCCTGAGCCATTTTCATTATTGTGATGCACTGTATGGGCCATGTTTGGACAAAGTTACTTCAAATAGAATTGAAAGAGGTCAAAAATCTTGTCTTCGTTTTATTTACGGTATCAGGAAACATGATAAAGTTTCAAATAAATTGAAAAGTGCCAACTGGCTTAATATGGCAGCGAGGCGCAATTCTGCATTCTCTAACTCTTTATAATCGTATTTTAGTTAATAAATGTCCACCTTATTTGTATAACAAAATTAAATTTCGAACTGACAACCACAATTTGAATTTAAGATTTAGAGGCTTGATTTCTCCTCCTCCCCACTATACCTCTATGTATTGTAGGTCATTTTCTTATTGTATTTACAACCTATATAATAAAATCCCGGCATCATTAAAATATTTAAAACCATCTTTGTTTAAAACTAAACTAAAAAGGTATTTATTCAACTTTTAATGAATTACCTATTTAAACCATATTATTCTCATATTAATATCGTGCTTTCATAAAAAAAAATTTAGTAAATCTCAGTAAATTAAAATAAATTGATTATTTTCTCTTTTTTTTCTTTTGTACTTATTTTGTTCTTGTTTAATAACTTACATACTCATGCATTGATTTAGTTATGTGTATATGTTATTTTGCTTTCAAGGCTGGAACTTTGATCAGCAGGTTCCTTGGAACCATGTTGTTTCCAGTCTTTTTGTAGTTATAGAAATTGTATATAAAATGACGTTGTAACCAAATCCTGTTATTTATTTTATAACTACAATAAATTATATTATTATTATTATTATATATCCAGTGACAGCACAACACATAACCCACACTTTGAAACCTCTTTTTTATAGGTTTTTGTGGCATATATTGCTTCATGGCAGATCGCCCTTTAAATGCAACCATACTTTGATCGATCGATATGTATCGTGAAGGAGCAAAAGATGTTCCAAAATTTTCCCCAAAATAGTCCAGAAGGAGCCGTAGTTTATACAAACGATCAAAATCGGGGGCACTCATTGGTGGCATCATATTATTGTCAGCGAGATGCAAATATCTTAAAATCTTTAGAAAACGTTTGATTGTAATGACACGTGCTACTCTTTCACAATGAAAATTTTCGTCTGTGGACCAGTAGAGCTTCATACTAGGTAGTGAATGAAAGCCCATGAAAATAATTATTATCCCAAACCAAGTCTTCAACTCATTGATCGATAATAATTGAAGCTGATTTCCTTTTGTGTAGCATATAAGTTTGACAGAACTACACTTTCCAGTAACAGAAATTCAGAAAAGAACAAAAGAAAATATCGAAGAGGATTTTTCACATCTGCTGGAGTTATCTTTGGACCAAATGGCTTTGAGAACAAATAATCCTCAAAACATTTAGGACCTTCTGCCTGCTTGTTCCAATAATACATTTCTTCACTAATATTTTCAGTTGAATTTTCTTGGTCACTCTTAACTATCCTCAATTTCGCGTGTCTCGAGACCCACTAGTGTCACTGTCCTCGGTACTAGAATCTAAAGATTCAGGTATATAATCTGAGTGAAAATCATCACTTTCCTGCTCAAAATTATCCTGGTGACTATATGGTGGTAATTAGTGTAACCCGGTAGTCCTCTTTTTTTGTTGTAAATTGCAATCCTCAGCATCAGGATCGCCACCAATATCCGAGTCCATCGCCTGTTCATCTGTGATTGTTTCGAGTTCAATAGCCACTTCGTTGACAAGACACTCGAGGTCTTTATCCGAAAGGCCAGCCATGACTTCTAAAACAAAAATACAATTTATTGGCGAAAGTAGTTACCTATATGAAATTATATTGTGCTAATTATACAGTACCGCGCGAAATCGACGTGGTCGTGATATCGGTGGAGCAGCGTTAATATATCTATTTCACTTTCGTACATGTTTGTTGTTACTTTTAATTTCTTTAACTCGCAATTAGTATTATTATAAATTAAGGAATTTTTATTAATGCATAACATTTCTTCATCACAATCTAATTACTTATGAAATAGTTTCTTTGGCAATCACTGTTTATTAATTGTTGTGTCTACTTCACTGCTTAGGTATTTCGCTTTATTACTTGTAAGTGCTAAAAAATCTATTAAAAAATATTTAAAATAGTGATGATGATGTGTTTGGGATACTACCAGAGTTACTAACAACTGCAAAAAATGTGACTTTAAATAATTTAATGTTATATTTCTTACTAAAAAATGCATTTTTAATGTGAGTTGGTTTGTCTGCGTGTATTTATTTACTGACTAAAATATTTATAAAAAACCTGTACGGGAGTTACTTTCCCGGCTTAGGTCGGAATAGTAACTTTCTCCTACTGTTTTATGACAGTGGCTTAGTAACGGACTAAAATACTAGAATAGTGTATTTTGGGATTTGAAATTACGCCGAGAAGTATACATGCGATTTCTAAAAAAATAATATTTGAGACTGTTTCTTGGGATTTTCGGTCAAATATCATGTCATTTTTTCTAACGTTTCGATTTATTAAACCATCATCAGAGAACTACAATTAAAATATTTTTAAATACAGTTTTACATAGTTAAATAAATTACATTATGTACTTACACTATTAATAGAGGTACTTATTTTAAATTTGATTACATATTTGATGTTATTTGTTTGTCTGTTTTAACGTAACTAAACTATTTTACGAGGCACTTTAGGTTCCTAAAGTTTTGTTTATATTATGAATTTGAATACACACAATTAGTCTTGATTTCATGCAAAACCTGCATTTACTGTTGTAGGTAGTAATGGAATAATGGAGAGCTGATAGACGACAAAGACAGTTGCTCTGCGCTCCTCACATCGGCACAGAACAACAAGAATGAATGTTATTTATTGCGGCGTCTCCGGTCTCCGTGAGAAGTCGACATTCGTTTGCACATTGTATCGCGCCGGCGCGGCGGGCGCCATTACTGACAACAAAGCAGTATACAGTCAACTTTCTTCCGCATATTTAAACTTTAATTTTCTTACTTTTTATCGCATTAAACATAGGTTTTGCATGAAATCGAGACTAATAATGTGTATTTTAAAGTGGATGTTTTTAGTTAAATAGTGTGAGTATATGATAAAGATATTTTGTTATAAGAAGTTCGACATCGGCAAGTTGTAAAAATTGAATTTATATTACGTATTACCATTACCCAATCATTTAATCTAGCTTGTTAAAATAGGTTTCACTTAAATTTTCTATATTTCTTCAGTTGCTTATTGCGGTGGCCTGTCTTTTTATTTGCAACGTTTCATGTATATTTCTTCGGTTATATGCGTTTCTTTTTCTAAAACGTGTACATTGTTAAAGTTAAAGCGGTGTAGTTTTGTTCTATGGCGGGTTTGGCGAGTGCTCTCGTGTTTTGGTTTGGAGTTTTTATGCGGTATTTGTGTGTGTATATTCTTTTATGCAGATATTATTTTGATTGACCTATATATAAGTACTGTTACAGTCATTGCAGTCCATTTTGTATGTAGTGTTGGTTTCATCCTCGGTTCGTAGCATAAGGTTAATTTTTATGATTTTTTTTGTGGTGTTGGATATTTTGTGGGCTATTATTATTTGTTGCTTATATATGTTTGCAATTTTTTCAGATTTTTTCAGTACTTATATATATTAAAACCTATTTCATTTAAGGTGTTTATTTGTAATCATTTCAATTATTATGAATGAAAAATTAATAATTTTACTACAAGATTATGAAGAACTATATGATCAAAGTGATTTGAACTCGAATTCGAACTATCACATCCCAATTTGGCAACAAAATATTTGGAAAGAAATTGAACAAGAAATAAATTTAAATCTTAAGTTTATTGCATTGGCATTAAAATGTTGAAATAAATTATATAAATTCATATAGGTGATATATTGCTAAATGTGTTATTTTTAAAAATCTGACATTTTATTTTCTTTGTATTTATGCATTTCTGGAAAAAATAATAAAATAGTTATTAGGTATTACATAAGCATCATTTCAAACCTAATATGATAAAATAATAAATACACAGTTAATGTCTTACAACTGGTAATTCTTATCTGAATGCGCTAATATAAAAGTTTTAGGTAGATAATAAATCAAACAGCCACTTCAAATACATTTTATCGCAGAGACTATTAAAACAACTATATCACCTAGGAGCAAGATGACATTGGATTAAATAATAGTATGTCGAATTTGTATTCCATTTTTCAGAGTCGGCACTTATAAAACAAATGTAAATATTAATAAACACGCCACATAAAAATTTATCTGGTGTGTTTATTTACATACCTGTAATATATTGTATATGTATAAAAGTTATAAAATATTTGTAAGGTATTACATAAGTATCCTTTCAAACCTAATATGATAACAATAATAAATACCTATAAGTTCTTACATTTTATACTGTCATTCTTATCTGAATGCGCTAGATAAAATTTTAGGTAGATAATAAATCAAATATGACAGAAACTATTAAAATAACTTTTTCACCTTGGAGCAAGAAATAATGGTATTAGAAACAAAAAATATATTGAGACTAAAAAAATATTAAGAAATGATTAGTTGAGGAGTTCCAAAAGAATGAAAGACGTTATATAGGGAAGGAGTTTTCGTTTTTGTATTGTCACTGGAGTAAATCATTTCATAGGAACGCAATGAGTACTGTATTGCACTTTCCAAATTTGTGTTCATTTTTGTTCCAGATAGCCTATATAGATCCAATTCTTTAGCTACGTTTCGCCTACGAAACACCTGTCCGTGACTGCATCGTTGCTCCTTTTTTGGAGTATGTAGTACTAGTTCCTGCTTTGTATAATTTTTTAATCCACGAGCCTTTCCTGTCGATTGTAAATTTTATTATCATAATTTTAAACCTTTTGTATCTCTTTTATGGTAAAAGCAAATATGTTTGAAAATAACAAAAAAAAAAAACAGAAATTTTCAATTCTTAAATAAAATTAAGGAGTTAATGCTTCTTACATTTATTTATTTGTTTACTAGAACCATCCACACTTTTAGATAAATAATGTATAAAACCAATAGAGGAAATATTTCCTATTTTATATTACACACAAAAATACAATACCTAACATAAATAATTTCAGAACTGTAACAATCAATGAATATAGTGTTTCATAGGCCTAACATTTATAATGTAAATAAATTGTTCTCATTCGGAATGAAATAATATTTAGATAAGTAGTCGACAATGTCTGACTGCAACTAATATTTCGACTTCAATATAAAATCAATATATCTCGGATCTTCTTAATAAAAAGGAACTAACTAAAACCAAGCCAATTCATAGATAAAGCAATTTGGTTATCCGAAAAAACAGTATATGAAGATATAAAAAATACTGAAAAACAAGATAATAAAATTTAATGTTTACGCCCATAGCTGACCCGACCTCATTGCATGAAAAAGCCTAGTCAACTAGGGCATAAAACTAATTTTCATGAAAATGTATGTACTTACCCTATATGAGCGTGTTATTATCAGCTGTGTTAATATTGTATAACAGTGAAACAAAATTTTTTTTTATCTAATTAATAATTGTATCCGTTTGAATAAATTTCTGTTAAACAAATGAACCAAGCGTTCCTTCATGTAAGAATAAACAATAATTCTCAGTAAAAAATTATAATCCATCAATTTCGCTTAAGCATTAAATAGTGATAGACAGTATAATTGATATACAGTTGGTAATATTATCACAATAAGATTTAAAGAGGATGTTTCACTTCAAAAAAAAAAACTATGACCGAGTGAACCAAGGCGTTGGCCTTTGTTGAATTATGGCAGTTTGGTCTAATCACTGCTGATTCAATTTTCGTCACTATAAGAAAAATCAAAAGATTTTTCTGTTGTGACTGTGGATGTTTATGAGCGTAAGATAAAAGTTAAGCCATGAACCTTTACCTTTTACCTTTCGCATCGACCAAATTTGTGATACACACAAACTGATTGTTTGCTCATAAATCTTGTAAATATAAATTATTAATTACACAGAAAAAAAACACTTACTACCAATTATTTTGAAATAAAAGTATATTTATTAATACACTCAGAATTTATTATTATTAAAATGCACTGTACTTTATTCGTTAAAACCAGATATTATCTTCCAAAAAAAGTGAAGAATTCTACAGACGATTTTGTTTATTTTAGCAACTAAAGCCTTCGATAAATAAATCAAAATATAATAATAGTCATTCTGGGTTGCTACTTTTTTGGAAAATAAAAATATGCTGTTGGAACTTTAGTCCCCGTTGTTGTCAAAACACTTTTAATAATTATAAAGATTTTATTTGTTGTAGCTGGACTGTAACACGTTAACAAAACATACACCTTACATGTGTGTATTTAGGTACATCACCTGACTGAATCTGTCGCATGGTCTGCGTAGGACAATAACAAGGGTGGGTAGACCCAACGGTCACAACTTGTGGTAAACATCGACACATTTGCGTACAATAAATGGGTTACAAAATCAAACATCCCGCCTGCCTTGGAGCTTGGCTTTCAATAATAATAATAATAATAATAATAATAATAATAAATCGCCTTTATTTACAGCGTAGTTCAGCTAAAGCTGTTCTACCACTAAACTGTACATACTACATTGAGAAAAAAAGAAGTAGAAAAACACATGCAATTAAATGATTATATATAAAAATAACTGAACTCCAGAATCATCATTTGATACCACTTTCCTTACCTATTTCAATATTGGTTCTAACACTTGTTCAAAATGAAAGACGATATAAAAAAACTAAATACAGACTATAAAACAGTATGTCCCGAAAGGACAAGACAAACTAATACATAAATTAAGATAATAAAGCAGATGATAGTTCATATTACAAGTCAATCATCTAAGGATAATTTGTACAACTTAACAACAGTGCGCTTTACAACACTACCATTCGCAAAAACACTCACAACACGTGCGACGTCATCTTTTCCAGGATGTAGGAGAGTAACACGTCCTAGTTTCCAATAGAGAGGTAGCAAGTTGTCATCCTTTAGTAATACGAGGTTGCCAACATTGAGGTTAGAACATTCTCTTTTCCATCTACTACGTTGCTGTACGATGTTTAATATTCAGATGACCAACGACTCCAGGAATGTTGTACAATTTGTTGTAAATGTTCGTATGATTTCAGTCTGTTGACAGGTATATCTGACATATCGTGTTGAGGTATAGCAGTAAGAGCGTCACCCATAAGGAAGTGTGCGAGGGTAAGAGCGGAAAGGTCTTCCGGATCGTGAGAAATAGGAATGAGTGGTCGGGAGTTAAGAACAGCTTCTATCTGACACAACACAGCTATATCCACTAGTTGCATAACCTACCATAATATTTATTTCACCTTTTTGATCAAACTTTCCTTTTTGTTTTTCCTTTGGGATGTGGCTATATACAATGCTTCCAAAAATCTTTAATTTTTTTTAGTTTAGGTTTCTTTCCATAAAACATCTCTGCTGGAGTAACATCTTTCAAAGATGCTGTCGGGCTTCTATTCAAAAGTTAAGTAGCACAAAGTATAGCCTCACCCCACAATATATTTAGTAATTTTGACTGAAGTAACATCTCTCTTGCTTTTTCCATCAGAGTTCTATTTAGACGTTCTGCGGCTCCATTTTGTTCGGGATTGTTGGCAACAGTATATAGAATCTGAATGCCCTTAGCCGTACAAAAACTAGTAAATTCATTTAAGCAATATTCATTACCATTATCACAACGAAGGAACCCAATTCCGCAATTAAGCTGATTTGTTACAAAAACTTCAAAATTTTTAAAACATTTGAAAACCCCATTTTTGAGTAAATATACAACAGATAAGTGTGTGTAATCATCAAGAATGGTCAGAAAATAGTTCTTTTCATTATAGAGGGTGTAATTGGTCCACAAATGTCACTGTGTATCAATTCAAGAGGTCTTTTTGTTATCTTTTCAGATGCTTTTGTAAATGGTAGGCGTGTGATTTTTGACAGTGCACACACTGAACATACTTCAATATCTCCACCTTCTGTATTATTTAAATCAAGCCCTTCTACCATATTATTTTTGGATATGCCAAACTTTTAGATTTTTATTTTGTTCACATAAATTTACAGACTTACGAATTACATTAAATTCGATTGTATAAAGACTATTTACTCTCTTACCTTTTGCAAGTAATTTTAAATTTTTATAAATTAATACACTCAAGTTTTTGATATATAAAACATCTTTAATGCCCACAAAGCCATTATCATTATCTAATTTAACACTAATATTGCCTATTTTTGTTGCTTTTAAAGAATCATCTGATTTTGCTACAGAAATTTGTATACCATTTTCTAAATCACTCACAGTACTGAAGTAACATTCATTATTTACCATGTGATCTCTCGCGCCACTGTCTCCTAGCCAGGTTATGAATTTCTCTCTTGATTCAACAGGGGCAGTCGTTTCACAATTTATCGAAGCTGCAACTAAAGCAATGGTCTCCTCTGAGTTCGCCAGATGCGTCTGTGTTATGAACCAGCACTGATTTTGGAGATGTCCAGCCTTTCCATTTATGACATTTTATCTTAGACCGAGTTTCCTCCGTATGCTCTCTTGTTCCCTTGTTGGTATTATTCATAAACTTTTTGTATCAAAATTGTACGATCATTTCAAATTGCACGAATGGTTGGTGCAATGATGTCCTAATCTTCCTATATCTGTTTCTACGTTATATGTGGATTTTCTTTAACAGGGTTTTCCACAGCAGCAATGTTTTTTGGAAAAACAACATCAGATGACTGCACTGTGTGTAGATCATCATCTAAAGAAAATATGCCTCTCAAATTGTTTGTACCACCGGACAAGTTAGTTCTACCTGTACGATCCTCACCAAATATATCTGACATTTCGAAAACATTATTCTGCAGTTAACCCGCGTTGAAAGTTATAGAGAAAAGTCGCACGATAGTTACGTTGCGACAACTCACCCATTGTTATATATTAATCAATGCGTGGCTCGACTACTGTTCGAGCAATTCTCGATGTTGACTCGACGAGTTTCAACTTTCAACTACTCACAGAATGATGGGCCATTGTGTCGGCAACGATTCCTTTGACGTGTGTTAAAAAAACGGACACAGTGGCCATCGTCGGCGACAATCGGCCATCATACGCCATCCTAGGCCATTGCGCCCTCTACACAATGGCCCGTCATGATGGCTAAAGTTAGACCATTGTATGGAGGGCACTTTAAAGACTATACCTCCATACTACTTATTAGTGCATTGCATTGGTGCCTATCTCTATTTATTTTTGAGTATTCCAAAAATTTCCTAGCGATTTACATACAAGATTCACAATTATTAAACTAAAATAACGGCAGAACCGAAACTACGATTAGGAATGTTAACATCTGAGTGAACAAATGTTTTCGTTATCATCTATCTTCTTTGAAATCATTATTTTATTGTTCACGTTGATTCCTTCACTGTTGAAGAGCTTCAGCCACCGTATCTTTTCAAATTGACAAGGTCTGCTCCAGCGTTAACTATGTCGCTGATGTTCGACGAAAACAATGGCTAGTGTTAATTTAAGATTCGGTACTTTTCAGTATTCTTCTTTTTTTTTTTTTAGAATTTGCCCATAAGTGTTTATGCCTATCGCCTAGACTGTACAGTGTACATTTGCCAATTTTATATTGAATGAAGATTCGCTTGTGTTTTACCTTCGATGATCGAAGTTGAGCATAGAGACAATAAAATCGCCATTTATCTATCTTTTTGTAACAGAAAATATCATAGATTTGTGTGTTTTGGGATCGGGACACTATACACAGCAATATTCACCAGCCCCTCTCTGCGGCACGCATCGGTCACCCCTATTATTAAAACCATCTACATAGAAATTACAAATCAAGTAAATGAAAGGTCCCCATATTGACCCTTTCGGAATACCTCCAGAAATATTGAGCTATCTGACATTTCGACATTTTCCCCAGTAGTATCGCTCTCTGATAGCGGTTTGTTACATAACATCTAATAAAGAAGGTTTAGTGCCATATCCCCCAAAAATAAACAATTATGCAGCTACGGACACGTGTTTCGGAGTTATTGCCCCTCATCAGCGTAGCGTAGCTAAGGAATTGGATCTAGGATGGAATAAATGCCGTAGCTACATAATAATTGTTTCTTTTTGGGGATATGGCACTAAACCTTCTTTGTTTTATTTTGAACCCCAATAAATCTATCTTGTTATAATATCTAATCTTAATCTTAATCTTAATATCTTTATTACCATCTAGACATGAGTACATGTATGGGTATTGTCAAAGAATGTATCTTACATAACTAAATAAATAAATATATATATCAACAGTTAAAAAACATATAAATACAACAATTAAATAACATATAATTATAATATTAACGACTACCTCCAATCACAGTTCATAAATTCAGGTACGCTGAATACTAAATGATAACATATTCTAACATATTATGTAGATATTATGCAATAAATCTGTTTTCTTTATAAAAATGGGAACAAAGCATTGAAGATTTATATCAGGTAATTGGACGGCCTGCTGCTGTAAAAAACAATTACTTACCGACCGTCATCTTGAGGAAGAGAGGCTTGGTATCGCCAAGAGTCCAATAGCAGGCCCCCGTTGGCGAGGTCGCTGGTCTATCACGTTTACGCCATTATCCGATGTTGATAATAAATAAATACCTCTAAATAAATAGTGCTTATAAAACCTTTATGTGAATAACACATACATACGTAAAAAGAGTGAAATTAAGGCCAACGAAAGTTAACTTCCCGAATTTCTTACTATGTCAAGTATAGTGGACCTTGTAAATGATAAAGAAGTGGACTTTTACACAAGACAAAAATGTGTAGTCTCTGAAAAAGTTCAGATATTTTAAATATACGCCTATTACATCTGTCGGCGTTGAACGGTCCTTCTCTCAATACAAATGGATTTTTAATTAGGGGTGCCGGAGATTACCTCCGAACCATTTACAACAAATATTTGTAATATACGTTTACACTTATGATCGCTGGTTAAAAACACATGTGTGTTAGTGTTACAATCACCAATACTTGCAGCCCTCTTCGTATTAACTTTGGATGTTACCGAACTCGCAAAAACTACAAGGTAAGATAATTATGTCACATACGCATGAACATTTTACGCGGTAATACATCACCTGGAGCCAACCCTGAAATTGACGTCATTTATTGCTGCTTCCCGATCTCTAGATATCAATTTCTGTCATTACTAAATAGACATGAAGATTAACATTTAAAATACTTCAAGACAATTATTAGCTGCTTGCGCACTATAAAAATGTCTTCTCCTAAACCAGAGATGATATGCGTCTCTGCCTAAACATATTACAAAAAATATCTGATGTGGCCAGCACATAACTTTCTTATACCAGTATATATTATCATCCTGATCTAAAAAAAGCGTTGTTTAATTCTTCAGTTGCCTCAATTAAATTTTAAAAACGTAGCTTGAAATGTTTCATAATAGTTTTTTAATAATTAATTATGAGTGCCCTTCGATACTGACAATAATAATTCATGTCATATATTTTAATAATTTCTTCTTATTGACATTGACATTTTTGTAACTAAGATATTTCACATGTCAAACTGCCAGATTTATCCTAACCCCATTTAATGAAGAAAATGAGTACAAAATTTCAGTTTACATCAGCTTTAATTAAATACTTGGAAAATATATTTTATTCGCTTGATAGTAGACATGATTTATAATAATCTTTCATCAAGAATATATTTTTTTGTAAAGTCAAATACAAAAAAGATTGGGTTCAGTGGACCTCCTTTCAGCTGGACAATTTTGCTCATCGCCGAATTTCTCATTATCTTTGGCCTTTAGAACAAGTGTACCAAATTTGAAAGCTTTATCTCAAAAACTGTGGTTGCTATCGCGATACTACAGACATGCAGACAGATTTTATGTTATGTTTCTTCATTATAATTATTCGTCGAGATTCGTCCAGAAATGAAATAAATTTTTTTTTCCATAAATTGTACCTTTTTTCTTCTTTCATTCATTATGTCTCTTCTGGTGATACCACATTCATCTAATTTAATGTGTCACCTAAAATGTTGTTGACAATCTTAACGGCCAAATTTGGGAAGTTTCCCATTCATATTTTTTGAGTTATCGCGGATACACACACACGCACACACACACACACGCACACACGCACGCACGCACTAACGCACCCGTGCACCCACACACACGTACGCACGCTCACACACACACACACGCACCGACAGACATCATTCGGATAATAGTCAGAATGGATTGAGGAGGGTTCAAAACGTATAAATCAATCAAAATCTCGAGGTCGAAAAAAAATCACGAACTATACTACCTTATATTAGGTATAAGAAAGTAAAAAAAAACAATTAAAAATGATTAAATAGACGTTTTATTTTTCAGCTAAAAAAGCAATAATTATCTAAAAAATATTTTAAATACAACAAAAACAACCGTGCACATATAAAAGATAAAAAGATCATACCTTCAGCCATATTATTATTTTTTAACGAAAGCTTCTCGCTGCTTTTACGAAATACTTTTAAATCATTTTGTGAATATGCAAACTTTCTAGTCTATTAAAATTATTGCTTATTTCTCTCTAAATTGTACGAAATTGTAATATCATAATGTTTTTAAATATTTTATGAATTGTACCCTCTTCTGAACATTTTCCATAAATTTAAATATTTCTTTCAGAAGATTCTCAATATTTGTCCCAATTCTGATTTGAATTATTGATTCCTAAGGGTACCATGGCTATATATAAAGCAGAAATGTTTTATTTAAAAAAGCAGGAACTGATAAAAATGACAAATACGCTTCACAATATAACCAGAAAGATATTTTAAATCATTACAACAGATAAATCGCATCTTTTGATATAATGCTGACGTATTGAATTGGTGCCGAATATTAATGTGGTAGTGTGATTATTTATTATAGGTAGGTAGTAATGGATTATATCAATCTGTCAGTTTAAATTCCAAAATATTTCTCTATATAAAAATAACAAATGTTCATATTTCGAATTATGTAATTAAAATATTTTTTAAATAATGTGTTCGTCTTTTTTGAATCTCATGATAAGTTCCGATGAGAATGAAAGAATTTTGTACAACAGCTTAGAGATTTTTCGTTCTTATATACATATATAATAATTTCTTCAATGGCAATTTTCTTATCGGCAAATAAACATTTTTTTAATCTCAATATTTTTTTTGCTTTAATACTACTAGTATGAATATACTGTTCGATAATGTTTCTATGTTTCTATAGATGACACCATGCTGGAGTTTATCGACGTGCTGCCAAAACAGATTTCCCTGCTTCGCAGCTTTTATTCGGGCCCTTAGACGATTTGGCTGAAACTCAGTAATTGATTCAATATTAGCGTCTCGTCAGCATACTGTCTGGTGTCTAATAAGAGACCGAATTCATCCGTGGCTCTCCTTACTACCTTGAACAATCCTGCGCCCACGCCTACAGTTTCATGTTGTTTTACTAACCGTAAGAACGGATCCGAGCTTCTGAGTATGTTAAATGCCATACTCAGTACCACTCCACCATGCATACGCTCCAGACTCAAGAGTCCTCGGCCTCTCGTTGGGATGTATACACGAAGATGGGACAATCTAGAATGACTGCCTTCTACATTTGGCCTGTCAGCCACTCGGCTAGTTTACGTTTATTTTTATTATTATTATTACTCTTGTAGCTTCACATTCAAAATTTAGGCCTTAGCTATATTATATTTTTATTTAATAACCACATAACGAATTTATGAATGAATCCAGTTAAAACTTCTTGGCACATTAACTTTTGAAATGAAATAGACGCATTTTTCAACCCGAAGGGCATAACAGTAAATTCATAATGTCCACCATCAGGCGTAGAGAATACAATCAGCGACTTCGAACGGTCTGTCAGAGCAATTTGCCAATAGCCGATCCTTAAATCTAATGAAGTAAATATTTTTGCCACACCTAATTCCTTAAGGAAGCTTGAAATCTTAGGTAATCTAACATTTTCATCAGCTGCAATGGTGTTTAGACGACGAAAATCCACAGAAAAACGAGGTTTTTCCAGTTCCTTCAATTATAACTGGGGATGATGAATATGGTGAAATAGAAGGTTCAATAACTCCAGATGAAAGCATTTCATCAATCTGTTCGTTTAATATTTTCTTTTTGCGCTCACTCAGTGGGTAAGGTTTGACTTTAACTACCGTGGTAGAAGTAACACGAATGTCGTGGTTTACTGTTCGAGTGATTGGTTGATCAGATGATTCATCAAATAAATGACTAAATTCGTACAAGATATCATAGTATTCATTGTGAAGTTGAGAGTCTAAACGCTCTAAAGGAAAACTATGATTAACGCAGTATTGCATTTTTGAGGTAACAAAGTAAAGCGTACGTCATTCATCCGTATCAAAATAAATATATTTCAGAAAACTGTCAGTCACTACTTGGTGTTGTAAAAACCAAAAAAACTCAAAATGCAATCTTGTCTACGATTAAAAATTCTGTAGGTAAATTAAGATCTAAAATTGAGTACTTTAACTCCATGAATCCCATTGTGTTATCTTCTGCAGGGCCACAACCAGATAAAAGCAATTTCGGAAAATACGTTGGACTTTGTATTTTTTGATGAAGAAAGTTGGCGTTAATTAAAATAATATTTGAGCCAGTATCAAGAAGAGTTTATATTATAATCGTCAGTTTTTATTGCAACCCTTGGCAGACACACGTTGGTATTCGCCTGCGAAGACATTACGATCGGGAATGGACAGGCTCCTGTCCGATCCTCCTCTGGTTTTCCGATGCATTGAAAGGTAGCGGTAAGGCGGCAGCTTGATCTTGTATATTCGAGGATTGCTTACTAGTTTTTGGTATGACTCCAGTGAAATTCGGTCTTCTAGAACTATTTTGGTTTAAATAAAGATTTCGTTTGCACTGATTGTGAAAATGCCATTCAGAACAGAAACGGCAATGACTGGGTGGTTGAGTGGTTTGTTCAGTTGATCTTTTTGGTTGTTGAGCAGCGGCGTTCACATTAGCAGAAGGTTGACTTGACTGTTGAAAAGGTTTCTTCGAAATATTAGCTTCCTCACGTATGTCCGTTTCGATGAAATTAGCTATTTGAGCAAGTTGTTAGACAGTTTCGAAATGAAGGCCTTAAATTCGGGATTTGATTTTAGGCTTTAGCTGTTCCATGAAGAAATTGATTAAGAAATATTCTGGAGCCTGTGGGCACAATCTATGAAATAGACATATTTTCCTTGTAATAAAGATATTAACATCCGTACCCTGTTGTCGTTGGCCATATAGTTGAATCGTAAGAAGTGTTACGGTAGCATTGTTATTAAATCGTTCCAAAAAGTTTGTTTTAAACATATCCCAACTAACTGAAAATTGTTAGTAAGGTTGGAACCACTCTAATGCGGTGCTCTTTAGTAACGTAGAGGCATAATCAACTCGCTCTGAATCATGTAGACGATTTGCCTTAAAATATTCTTCAACTTTATTTAGGAAAATAATAGGATCTTCGTGTCTGAACCTGTAAAATTAAGTCGTCGATCAGTTTCAGGTTTCGGAATACCATTCGCAATCGTTAAAAACGGCTGATAAAAAGGCTGTAGTCATTTCTGATGTATTTGCTGATGATGCCAACGCATA
This sequence comes from Rhamnusium bicolor, assembly GCA_029963845.1. Classification (NCBI taxonomy): domain Eukaryota; kingdom Metazoa; phylum Arthropoda; class Insecta; order Coleoptera; family Cerambycidae; genus Rhamnusium; species Rhamnusium bicolor. The sequence goes on from JANEYF010002106.1 coordinate 610,123, forward strand.
ATAAGTCTGTTGTAATTTCATGTGGTGTTATTATTTAAATATTTATTTATATTTCCTGGATGTAAAACATCTTGATTTGTGTATAATGATCTATGATGTGTGGTATCAATGTGATTGTTTGTTCGCCATGTTGGATTACGTGCATATGAATACGAGTCATGGTTTTCTTGACTATGAACAGCATTCATGTTGTTATTGCTTGGAATAGATGAAAATTACTCACTACTTTATTTACTAATTAACAATTAACAATAGATTAATTACTGACTTAATTATAATCACACTTGAACACTTATAAGTCTCTTTCTTATTTCTTCTTTGGTCGTTCACGTTCAATTTAAGATTGAGAGTCGGCCCACCGTGTGTCTTATTTATACATCCATTCACACGATCTAGAGTAGTCCAGAATATTCCCGGCCGTTAGCGTACAATTCCAGTCTCATCTAACTAGTCTACACAGTCCAGTGGCGTAACACTGCCCTCTCCTTAAGTCTGAACGTCCCGATCAGGCAATTCATTATTCCCTGCATACTTGGCTAGTCTCTCTATATGCACCACCTTCATCTTAGATTTTGGATTTTGCTGAATTCTATATACACATGTAAGGTCCTTCCCAAGGGTGGTGAAGTTTCGGGGACCCGTCTTTCTTTCTTTATGGGTTATATAGCCAAACCAACTCTCCCACCTGGTACCCTCCTGAATTAGCCTTAAGATTATAACGAGCCTTCATACGGTCACTTGCTATGGGAATTCACTCAAAAGGAGCCCTGGCGTTATATTGCTTATTTCTTATTTGTGGCCCCATTCTTGCCGCGCAAACTTCACATTGGCGGCACCAAGCCTCCACATCTTAACGACTGCTTACCCAGTAGAGACGTTCTCTTACTTTAGTCAAGGTTTTCTTGATGCTGAAATGTCCGTCAGACGTTCCATTATGCACATGCTGAAGTACATTTGCTACATGACACCTCGGGATTAACAATTTCAAAGTAACTTTCCTCCCATCTGGACATTCCCACACTCTCTTTAGCAGTGCATCCTCTATTATAAGGGAGTCCCATTGTGCCCATAGAGCCTTCAGCCCCACTGATTTATTTGAAATGTCCTTCCAGTGGGGCAGAGTTCCTCTTTCTTTCCATTTCAGAACAGGACCAGTTTTCTTATCGTTTAACTGTGCTTCCCTTAACGACTCTTTTGTCCAATAATCCGGAACGTCAATCTTCACGGTTTTCACTATTTGTACCTTGCGCTGTTTTTCCTCACGGTGCCAAGGCTTCCAGTTTTCCTGACACGATCTTTTGGAATGGCCATGTGCCACATTCTGCGAAGTACCAGCTCGCCAGTTTTCCTGAAGCTTCTCCATTACTGCGACCCCCTCAGGGCTGCGCTGACGACAGTTACTCTGAATATGGCCCACTCTGCCACACTTATAACAGTGCATGCCTCCTCTACTCTGTCTCCCACTACTTTGCTGTTGGTTTTTTCTCGGATCTTGAATGTTGAGTTCATGACAGTTCATCTTAATATGGCCCAATTTGCCACACTTATAACAACGGATGCATCCATTCGGCCTCCCACTACTTTGTTGTTGGTTTTGTCTCGGATCTTGAATGTTGAGCTCATGACAGTTCCTCTTAATATGGCCCAATTTGCCAATATGCTTTGTGCAAAAATTTTTGTTAAGTAAGTATATATACACATATTTTTTTTATACATAAAAAACATATATGATGGACTATTCAAAATACAGAGGCAATTATTTGCAAAAATGGAAATAAACCTCACAACATTAGTAATCTATACTATAAGCAAATATATGTATATATCCCTTCTGCTATCTTTTTTAAACAAAAGAAAACAAATTCTGAAATTTCCAGAACTCTCAACGACCCAGGAATGAGCTTTAAAGCTGTATTTTATTATGTTACTAATTTAGTGTGTAATGAATGATAATACAATAAATAACTATTGTAATGCGAAAATTTAAGACAAAATACTTTTGTATGATCGGCTATTACCAAATCACCCTGTACATGAAATAAATACAATATTACTGCAAGGTGTACTAAATTTTTAGTAGATTTGATTACGGTTAAAACTTTTAAAAGTATCATCTAAAATTAACATTAGTAGGCACACAAAATGGGTTAAATAAACTGTTAAAATAAAACATGATTTATTAAATTATTATCACCATTCACAGGGCATGGACCGGGGAAAACACACACATGTTTAAGATTTAGTTTTTGTTATTAATTATTTTTTTCTAAACCAGCGTGATTGTTGGGCACCTTGTTTGTTTGTTTTATTTTTTATTAAATTAGATATGTACTTCCGTGTTTTAAGTTTGCTCATATTTAATCTAGGACAGCAGATGAGACATAGGGGCACTTCTACTATTAATTACTACAAAAAACCACAAGTTCTAATAATGCCCCCACACACAAAACAATGTGAACCTACACCAAATACCTAAAAAGAACGACTCATAAACTCTCTACGAAAGCGCGGCATTCATCTGAGTTTTTTTTTTTTTAGCTGACCACAAATGTAAACGATATTAATTATTTATTTTATTTTCAACAGGGGCGCACCACGGTTGCTCTCATATAAGAGGTAAATTCGGGTTTTGGCAGTTACCGTCCCAGAACATGTCAAAACCAACTCCGCAAACTCCTGACAGTTCTGATTTGGTTTTGAATCGGCTATGATAACGCGGTTTGGTGTTCGCGTTGAATTGGGAACTATACTGGGACGATTCTAGAACTATCAAAATCGATCCCAGGTTTAGAGCAGGAACTGATTTTCTATTATTCGGATTATTTTTCACGCTCTATAGGGAGATGACAGCCGCCAGCCGCGTCTTTCTTTCTTCTGTGGCGCTGTTTCATTTATTTAAGTGTGTGACCACAGAACAGAAAAATATGACTACTGTAACTGAACGGAAGTGTTTTCCTTGAAGCATAAATACTCATTTACGTCGATGTCTAAAAAAAAATCATAACTAACCATCTTATTAAAACCACCCTGAAACTCCCCTTACCTTCACTACTCATTTTAACAATGTTTTAATATAGGCTGTTAATAATTATTTACAAACAAACGAAACGCCTCGAAAAGTTTGGTTAGGTTCATGCATAGATGAAGATAAAACAAAGTTGTATCATGGGTTAGTTTACTACAGGGTAACAACTCAGTCCAATGGTGTTCGGGTTTATTCATAACGCTGATCGATTTTGAACAGTTCCAAAACAGTTTTCAAGATTCAGCAACTGAGCAAGTAGTTCTACGCAGTCCGAGAATCGTTCTTGAACCGTCCGAAAATAATAACCCGAAACAGCCTAAGGTTTATAATGTGCTTCTACAACAATATGTATATCGAACGCTTTTTCATCACCACACAAAGGAATAATCGAGCGTTTCGCTTCATTGATTTCTCAGGAAAGGTTTTTAGAAACTGTAAACTCGTATTGATTTCCGCTTACCATACCATTTCAGTAGACTCAAAATTGCATATATTTTAATACTTTTATTTCAATATTTTAGTAAATAACTGAAACGAAAAATTAATGGCCAAATATTTCATCCATTCGGTAAAATTTTAGATATTATCAAATCAAATTGATAATCAAAATAAAAATGATATAATCTGGATAGAGTTAATGGTTTTATCTTAATTTATATTATTTTAATATGGTAGCTAATCATCTGCACTGTCTAAATGGCCACATACTGTCCAGCTGGCGAAAGAAGTTCCGCGCGGCAAGGAAGAGTATTGTCGATAAGTGGCCAACTTTCTGCAAAACCATATACATAGTGTATGCCAACATATTTCCTAAAAACATTGACATCCCAACAGCGATTTTACAAGGCACCAAGTTGGGTTCAATTGTTTAATTTTCGTCACGGGATTTAGGAATATGTATGGTGTTTTTTTTGTATAGGGTGGTTCAAATTTGTATGTTTCTATGTAGTGAAGCGACGTAGACCCCAAAAGTCTCGAGAAAAAATTGTTCAGCGTAGAACCAGATCAGACCTGATAGGTATTATAAAGTGAACAATTCTACATAAGGAATGAGTATTTACGATATTTTTTTGTGGTACTGGACTTTTTTTACTTCGAAAAGACATCAAAAATTGATTGTTTATAAATATCATGTTTTTACATTCTTACGCCTAATATAAGGACGCATAGTAATCGTGATTTTTTTTCGACCTCGAGATTTTGATTGATATATACGTTTTGAACCCTCCTGAATCCATTCTGACTATTTTCCAATGTCTGTCCGTGCGTGTGTGGATGTGTGTATATGTGTGTATCCGCGATAACTCAAAAAATACAAATTTGACAGTTAAGTTTTCAACAACATTTTAGGTGACGTATTAAATTTGGTGGATGTGGTACCACCAGAAGAGACATAATGAATGAAAAAAGAAAAAAGGTACAATTTCGGGGAAAAAAAAAAATTTCTATTACATTTCTGGACGAATCTCGATGAATTATAATGAAAAAACATAACTTTATGGAAAAAATCTGTCGGCATGTCTGTGGTATCGCGATAGCAGCTGCAGTTTTTGAAATAAAGCTTTCAAATTTAGTACACATGTTCCAATGGCCAAAGACAATGATAAGTCGGTGATGAGCAAAATTGACCAGCTGAAAGGAGGTCCACGGGACCCAAATTTTTTTGTATTTGCCTTTATAAAAAAATATATTCTTGATGAAAGATATAAATCATGTCTATTTTATCAAGCCCATAAAATATATTTTCCAAGTACTTAAATAAAGCTAATGTAAACTGACATTTTTTACACATTTGACCTCATAAAATGGGGTTAGGATAAATTTAATAGTTTGACACTTGAAATGTCTAATTTAGTTACAAAAATGTCAATATCAATAAGAAGAAATATTAAAATATATGATATGAAGAATTATTATTGACAGAATCGAATGATGCTGTAATTAATTATTTAAAAATGTTAATGAAACATTTCAAGGTACGCTATTAAAATTTAATTGAGGTAAGTGAAGAATTGAATTGAATGATTTTTTTAGGTCAGGATGATATACTGGTATAAGAAATTTATGTGCTGACCACATCAAATATTTTAACCTTTACATCATCATATCTCCAAATATAATTGAGCTATCGACTTGATTTTTTTTTTGATTGAAGTACACAAACGAGCGCTTCCAACGGTATTTTGTTTTCGTCGAATATTGTCTATTAATTTATTTAAATTACAATTAACTTGTTACTTCCCTATGAATGTACTAAGCGATAAACTTTTTTATTTATGGAAACTTTCATATACATGCTGCGGATGAAATGTACATAAAACATTGATACAAAAATATGCGGGCGCCAGTTTTCCAAATTTGCGTTTTTTTTCCGAAGTGCAGCGCAATGGTTCTTGCAGTATGTAATTCCTCCGAGACTATGGTACCGACAGACGTCTGGCGCCTTATTCCTTTGACTTGTGTACCCGTTTAAAATACTAGTGAATCTAGGAATTGTTTTCACTCGCAACCTTTATTAGAAGTGGTATACATGTATTAACCTTAAAAATTAAATGTCATATTTGTGAAAAATTTGTAACGCATTATGATATGATAAACAAGTAGAGCAAAATCTAAGAAAACAAGGACTGTTAACAATTAAACATGCAGCAGAAAAAGGGCTACACACTGGACAAAAGAATGTGATTTTGTCGGGCAAACTAAAAGTATCATGCATCGTATCATAAAGAAATCGTATCGTAAATAAATTATTAGGAACAAAAATCTTAATATAAACAACAATGAACGTTATTGCCCTCTAAATCGACTAAAAGTAGTTAAAATAGCTCTTCTGACATCAGCAATATGTGTTTTATATTTTCTATAAAAGTGGAAGACGGAACCGAAAAAAAATTAATATACAAACAGGTACAATCACACAGTTAAAAATACGGTGTAAAATTTCACACCAAATTGACACCACACGGGGTACATATTGGGACACACCAATTAGGTGTATACTAGACACCAATGGTACAGTGTAAAATTTTACCATTATTTATGTGTAAAATGTTTACACCTATGAATTGTAAAATTATACTTTATTTTTGATTAATTTATACACCTTATAATTGTTGAATTTGAAAATACAAATTTTCTAAAAGGTGATATTCTTAAGGGATTGAAAACACATTCATTTTAAATAAGCTACAAAAATGTGAAAATGTCATGTATTTTATTAAATGTAAATGCCACATTTCAGATAACTCAATTAATTGTACACTGTACACTATATGGAGTATATTGTCTTTTGCACTAAAAAGCTAACTAGGTATATTTAAGTCATTCGTTTCCCGTAATAGATTTTAATAATCCAATCGCTATTCTCATTTTTCTGTTTTTCTTTGTGTTCTACAGCTCACAGCACATAAATCGCCACTGAAGATAATATATAAAATATCTACCAAATGTACTAAGTCAAGACACGGTTTTGTGTATTGTATGATCATCAACTGTTAATTACTGATTACCATGCGTCAGATATTTGACGCAATCGCAGAAACGTAAAATCACACTAAGCATGGTGTATAATATACGAAAATTTAGTATTTAAGATAATTTCTAATCCAAAAAATGGTAAGATTTACTCAATAAATGAGTGTACTTTTTACAATATTTGATGGTGTTTGATTTTACACCAAAATGCGTAAATTTTCACACCACTTTTACAATATTTTTAATGGTAAATGTGAACACCGTTTAATTTTGAACAGTGCATATACATTTATTTTTATTACTATTTAGGTATGTTTTTTTAATCAGTCAGACAATTAATCATATTTTAAAAATTCTCTAGTAATAATTGTGTTAAAGAATGAAAGAAATATACATAGTAAATTTGTCAATAAACAGCGTTATATTATATTCTAGCCGCTTCATTTCCGTGGTGTACGAATTCAGCATATAAAAGCAATAGCAGCATAGTGGCGATACAAATAGAACGGTGAGAGACCGCATCGAGGCTTGCATTAAAAAAATTCATTTCTCAAAAACCGTAGCCTATATGTCACGTTTTCTTTCTTTAAATATTTGATCAAAGTTTTGGCTTCATTTCTTTTGCAGCATGTATGTCAGAAAAACTAAAAATAAAAAAAGTTTTTCGCTTACTAAAAATTTTACTATACAAGATATAAAGCGCTGATTTTAGTGTTTTTAAAAGAAAATGTGCAATTATTTTCAAAATCATATTACGCTGTAAGCACCGCTGTACTGTCTGCTTTTACTCAAAAAAAAAAAAATTACTCCAATATCTTAAGTAGTTCTCTAGATATTGGGTTGGGGACAATAAAAATCGTTATTTAGAGACATTCTTGTCAATAAAAAAAAAATCGGTACCAACGATAAATATCGTAATTTGCCATTTTTAGTGATGTGCTTAACAATAATATATCGGTTTCATGTGGTTCTTCACCGACAACATTTTTTTAACGAATTCAAGCTGAATTTTGCTCCACACTAATGGAAATCTCGTTTATTTCATAAGATAGAGGGTAGGTTTAAGTTTGTAACTTTTATGGATTTTCTGTTAAATAAAATGCCGCTGAGAAAACTTTATTATCTATATCTATTTAAATGTTATGGTCAAAAAACGAAAATTTTCGATTTTTGTTGTATCGCCGCCTGAAAATATTTTAACTTCGAACGTCATGAAGGCAACTTTCCCCTTCCAAGAGGGTAATCAGTTTTCTTATATACAGCATATTTAATTTTTTCATACTTTATTAGTTTCTTTTTCTGAATTCAGAAATATAAACATAAATATAAAACATCACATAAATGGACAACTTCCAAATCCAAAGCTGGAGCTGCATGGATGGAGTGACATTTGAATTTGTGGACTTTAATATTGTTAATAGTTATAGTTTATTTGTTTATAGTCTATGTGTATATATTAGATATACCGCGGGCTATAACTCTTTTATTTTCTTTCGCCTAATATATAATACACCCAATAAAAAGTATATGTTATTCTTAAATGGGAAGTTGTTTTCTATATAATGAAATACAAAAACATGATCTTACTTACGTCTTATAAGAGTGATGACGTCATCGCTAATTATTTCAAATAGCATAGTAATTTTTTTTGCAGAAAAAGGTAGAATTTTTTAAATATTTTCAACCATATCAAATTTCTATATCCTTACATAAGTAAATTTTCGAGTAAACTCAAAAAAACTATGCCTAATTAACTTGACAAAACATAATTAAAGTTTACTAAATAAATATTTTAGTAAGCTTTGACATAACTAACATTACATCTAGCAGGCAATGAATTAAAACAGAACAATAGTTTTAATGCAATCTGTAATATTACAGTTGGTTTAGCAATTATTAGCATCTATAAATTATTGGTATTGACGTTTATTACGAATGTAGAAAAAAATAGTGCAACAGTTTTGCAAATAAATCGCCAACGTTTTCCTGTTCGAATTGTTCCCAGCAGAAGAATATTTAGTAAACGAGAGGCAAATTTACGACATCATTTAATGTTAAAGAAGAAAAGAGTGTCTTTAGGGTATTCTCATAATGAAAATCAAGTTATTAAGTGTGCAAGAAAATCCGAATACTTTCATACGCGAGTTAGCTAGAAATCACAATAATTTAACTTAATATGCAATACACAAAATTTTACACGAAAATAAATTTTCTCCTTATAAGGCTAACTTGGTACAACATTTGAATGAAAATGATTTGAACACAGAATACACTTTTGCCGGCGGTTTTTAGACATTTCCCAAGAAAGATTTTATGGATAGACGAAAGTAATTTTTCAAATATTGGTATATTTAACAATAATACGTCATATCATTGGAGTGAACAAAATCATGGAATTATTAGGAAAAGAAATTTTTAAAACAGATTTAGTGTTAACGTGTGGTGTGGGATGTGGGTGTGGGTATGTTAGGAAAGAAGATACTAGCTTTACATTTTTTTATGGCTCTTTAACTGACCAGCGATATAATGATTTTTTATGAAATCAGTTACAAGATTAATTGGAATAATTAGCGGTTAATTAATATGTTAATATTATTCTTCAACAAGACAATGTCCAAATAAATATGTTATTTGGATGCTATATTTCAAGATCACTGGATTAGTATAAGAGGACCTATTCATTGGCCAGCAGAATCACCAGATATTTACCTGTTTGAATTTTTTTCTATGGGGTTACGAACAAAATTAAATTTATTAAACACCACCAAATAATATAAATGAATTAAATGATCGAATAAGTGCAGCAATTGTCAATATTTCGTATGTTAAGTTTAACGTTTTTTAATTAAATTTTGTTGGAAATGTTGGCAGAAAATGTGAATATGCATAGAAAAAAATGGATAACATTTTGAACATTATTTATATATTTATAAGTTTTTTTATTTTAACTTGTTTTAGTTTAATTATTATTTATTAATTTATAATTTTCTGCAACTATTTAGTCTTTGGTCGTTTGTTTTCATGAATTTTGTGTATGTAGTATAATACTAAATATATTACTTACAATTTCCAATGGTTTTTTTCGAGTTTTCTCGAAAATTTACTTGTGAGGATATAAGATTTCGACAAGAAAAATATTACGCATTGTTTGAAAAATTGACAATGACGTCATCACTTCTATACAATGTAAGTAAAAAAAGATTTTTACACTTTATTTTAAGGAAAATAATGGCCCATTTAAGAATATATAACTTTATTGGATGTTTGAAAGAAAATGAAACAATTATAAATCTAGGCCTTTATAATCAATCAAACTGTAGATATATTTCTTGTTTTTTTAGGTCTATTATTTGTCTTTAATGATGTGATTATTTTTTAATAAAAAAAAAGATATTAAGAATATTAAGATTCATTATAGATATAATAAAGAACAAAACAACAGTTAAAATATATTAGAAATCGTATGCAGAAAAAGTCAGAGACGGCATTTTATTCAACACAAAATTCAAAAGTGACAGACTTAAACCTAGCTTCTATCTTTTACAATAAGTGAGATCCCTACAGAAACAATCGAATTTAAATAACCCTGCACAGATCTATCAGACACCCGTATATTCAAATTCGAGTTCTAGATGTTATATCCTTGAATGAACAATATCTTTCCTGAAATTCCAACTGACTTTTTCGACTTATCCTATCCGTCCTTTAATTTAAAAATAGCTGTCCTTTATTAACACTGTAAAGTTGCTCATCGGTCCAATTGGAGCTTCCGACGTCAATTATTTCCAACCTCTGCTGCGCTGCTTCTACGGCAATTATTATTTATGGGATTTAATAGGGCATTAAATTTTGCACGCAAAATTTAACGAGAATTTAATGTGTACACACAATTAAAATTAGATACACGTTGTCTTGGGCAAATACTGCATATATAGTGTACAAATTTGCAAAAGTCATTATAAAAGCTAAAAAATAAATAATCACAAATAGAAATTACAACAAAACAATTTTTTCATAAAAAATATTTATATACTTTAGGTAGCTCACAGTGGGTGATCAATTTACGTAGTCCACATGATTTTCTGGCTAATTTAGAGTTGGTAAAAAAATTTAAAGACGAAGATTACAGTTTAAAAAGAAAAGAAAAATTGTTGAAGATAAAAAAAATCATCAAATATAGTTAAAAGATTAAAATTTTCAGAAATCTCGCAGAAGAATAAGTTGACTAATTAAAAGTAACTTGATGTATATGCAATCATTTTTTGCTTCAGGTTTAGACGCAAATGAAGTCACTTGCTTATTTATTTCAAAAGTAAAGTAAATGTTTTTAAAGTCAAATTCACGATTATACACTATTATAAATAAAGACTATCTTTTGCTGGATAAACATCCTAAACAATACCCATCGCCTTCTACGAATGAAAAAATTAACAACAATCGGGAAAAAATATTAGAGTCAAATTTACTACAATCAAATTTACTACAAAATTGATTGAGGATTCGTGTGCTCAAATTACTAACATTTAAAAATGATATAGATGCAAACAATATTCTAAAAAAGTTGACTGTGCTTGCATTGTTATTAATTCGATAGTACCCTTAATTATATAGGGTGCTTCAATTCATGAATACTCAAAATACAAAATAAATACACAAATATTATATTACTAATGTAAATTTGTTTATGAAACTTTGCAAGTAACTTGAGCATTCTAAACACGAATGTGCTATCAATTTTGTAGTAAATTTAATCCAAATATCCTTTTCCCGATTTTTGGCAATGTTTCCATGCTTTTTATGTTCAGGATTTTTTTTTCGTTAAAACTATTTAGTCTTTATAACAGTGTATAATATTGTCAAAACAACAATTAGATATCTATATAAACAATTTAAAAGCGAAAATATAGAGTGACATTTAAAATGATATTCTTTTTATTTTTCTATGATTTATTTTTTCAGTGAGTATACTAATTCAGGAAGGTTACGGAAATCTTCATTTGGCTGTGATAACCCATAACCATAATTCATTGTCAATTTGTCAAAGGTTGTATTTTATTATGTGTGTGTTGTGTTTGTGTACATATGTACATAAACGTTAATAAAGCAAATATTGTACTAATTTATGTTTTCCCAGGCTTAGACAATCAATGTGAAACTCCAAGGATAAAATAAATATTTCATAGGCTGTGGCGAGCTAAATTATTTAATCAATAAAACTGGTGTCTGTTTCATTTGTATAACTAAAGTATCTTCTGCATTTCTTTTTATTGAAAATGCAAAAATATTAAACAATTTTTTTTTCAAAAAACATAAATATGTGACGATGTAGAACTTTCTTTTTTAAACTAAAAGCTTTGTCTTTACAGGGTGTACGTAAATTTCATTGCCATATTTCACTGGGAGATTGTACTTGGGAAAATATGAAGAAAATTTCCTATAAATGTGTCCGAAAATTCTTCCTACTGGCGCTAGAGCCCTTTGAAAGAAGTATCCAAGAACTGGTTTTTATTTGATATCTCAGAAAATCTTCAAGCTCAGAAACGCACTTTAACACACAGCCCATTATTATTGAAGGTCGCCATTTAATGGTGTTAACCAAGATGAACTTTAACAGGGGTGTGCGGAACTGGGTTCGGTCCACCTACTTTACACTTCTATTTTTATTTGACGTCATCATCATAATATGATTTCCCACTCATTTTTACACAAAAAAAGGCCCTGTTCTTCCAAGGTTGTAGGACCAACTGTTTAAAAAAAACCGTTTTAAAAAATGTATTCTAGGATTCATCAATTACATGGAATTTTAACAAAATAACAAAGTAGGCTTGTGTCAATTGCAATGTACTGAAAGGAAAGTGTCTTTGTAGAACTTTTTTTTGTTTTTCGATAAGAATCTTGACCTCATGGTAGATACGAATGGCCTCTTATTAAAAATTTATTCTACCATGAAATTGGCGGAAGTCACAATATAATTACACAGCAGAACTGATCTGAATACATTATAAGCCTTTTTGAGGTAACATGATTTTTCACAAAGTGAAAGAGGCAAGAGCCTATCTCATTAGGACCTCTTGAAGCTTTCGATTCGTCCTAGACATACATTTATGCTTTATCTGTTCCTAAATTATGGACACCTAAACAGTATGTCCACAGCTGTCGCTTATAATAAGCTTCACCCGCTGACAAAACCGGAGTGGGCAATGTCTTCATTAAATCAAAAGTTATAGCAGTGAAAATTTTGTTATTTTTTGCTAACTCCTTGTCTATTTTTAGTCCTTCTCTTGCACACTCTGCCTTCCGGAGGTATAGGTCTCGTTGAGTAATAATTTGCTGTTTTGCAGCTTCATCGGTTGAGGCTTCGATTTTTACTTTAAACGAATCACATTTTCTGCAGGTGTCTGACAGAGGTGCAAGAAAATGCAAAAATTAAATTCTTTATTAAAAATGTTGGAAAAAACAAAGTATGAGGCTGGTTCAGAAATTTCTTCTTTTGTAGAGGCTATACATTTTTTCAAACTAAGATTAGGAGCTAAGTATTTTCTGTTAGGATTTTTCGCTCTTAAATAGTGCGACCGATGTAAAGGGAATCTGTTTATAACATTTTTAATTTCCGATATTTTTTCCTCACTTGTTTTATTACTTGGATCTTCTCTACCGTGTTTGTCTACTGGGGGAGTCATACCCGCATCCTTACTCAAGATAATTCTGCTTGTTCTTCCATCTGAAAGTTTTAAAATTCTTCTAAAGAATTCCTAGCAAATCTTAATTTTCTGCCCATTCTCCTTGGGCAAATAATACAATCGTGCATGTAAGCGTCTTGAAGGATTTACATCGGTTTTATAACATCTTATTTGTTTACAACTTCAACTAAGCCGCAAATTTAAGACGTTAGTAAATCATGGGTTCCAAGTATACAAAAGCTTTCGAACAGGGTTTTTTGTCATTAAACATTTATTTTAATATGCCAATGATTAGAACAGAGGCAAATTATTGCATCAAATAACTTTTGCGATACTACCCAGCCTTTAAAATTTATATTTCTCACCTTTTACACGTTTTGCTTTTATAATATTTTTTCGCTAGGATTTTTCGTCCCTCAAGCGTTTTCTTGATTTTGGTTTTACTGTGGTACTAGTGGTAGCTTCGTTCTCACTTTCTGAATGAATGCTACGCACATAATCAGATCCCGAATGTTAACTCTTAAAATAATTAACCTAACCTCAAAGAAAATCGACACTTTTTACATGCGGAATAGGACTAAATAATAAAGTACAGTCTTACCGAGAACGTGAAGGATCACTCATGTTTTTATTTATTTTAAAACACCACTACTTATTAATCTCAATACCAAAATTTTTATTAATCTCAACAAAACAACTGGCACTATAACGAAACTTGTAGCTTAAAACAATTAATATATTTATGAAAGAACGACCTAATTATTTGAGCCAAAATGAACCTAGTGGTGCCATCTCTTCAATAGTGAGCAAAGGTGGCTTGGGCTGTTGTGCATTATAAAGGTATAAACAAGTTAGGCCGATAAACTGAAACATCATAAAATTGTAGCTTAGGCCGTTTTCGCGCTGATAGCCTCAAATAATATGATACAAAAAACCATGCAGTTTGCTTTTTGAATTTATTAAATTATTTTGTAAGGCATACGTATCTAATTAATCGTTTTTTACCATGGCGAACCTGATAACCATGCGAGTTATAAAATAGATCTTTAAATTTAATTTTTTAAAAAGAAATATTTTTATTTAACACGAGTTAAAGTAAAACGCAAGTGTACGATACAATGCTGTTTTAATAACTAACTTACAATCGTAATAAAGTTCTACAGTTGAAAATAATGCAAATAGATAAAGAGGTATCAAATTCCATACGTAAGCATAAATGTGTAATTATACAACGTGTAACTCCACCATCCCTTGAGTGGAACCTAGGGTAGATTCAAGTTGTTTGGGGGTTGCTCTGCCAGGTCTGGGGTGTTCGTGGCAGTTCTTCTGTCTTTGGCTGATCTACGTTTTAAATAAAGCCTGTAACCAAAAAATAGACACATTGCAAAAATTACAGTATATAATACAATTGTCCAAATGTTAGGTCCATGGAAAATGGGCAAATCTTCATATTCCGATAGGTCCTCTTCAAGTTTCATTAGGCTTCTCTTGACGTCTTGATTGTTGTCTAATAAAATATTTTCTAAACTGACTGCCTGAAGGGCTTTACTAGTTTTCAAGTTTGTTTTGAAATCAAAAGTTGGAATGTCTAATAATTTGACTTTATTTAAGGAGTCTTGATTTTTTAGAGTGATATTATTAAATTGCAAATAACAATTATCTGATATAGTGATAATAAATGTTCCTTGAATAATCTGATTATTAAAATCATTTAAACAATGAGTCTGAATTTTTGTTTTGCTAATTAGAACAAGTATCCATGTGTTCTTGTTGATCTTCGTGAAGATGTTCTTCGTTAGTTGAAATCTGGTAGGCTTGCAGGACGTCATATTTCTATATGCATTTAACAGTTGGATTATACAGGGCGATTCTTCATTACTAGGGAGTAAATTATTGTTTTCACATATGTAACTTTCATCCTCCATAATTTTACAATTTTTTGGTATTGTGTAAAATTGCTCGGAGATTAGGAGGGAATTATATGTGGGGATGATAAGTTGATAAATATTTGAACTAGGTAAGAGAATAGGTAATGAATATATTCTTACGAAGTTATACAGGGTGTCAGAAACTAGCGGTACCTCTATTAAAAATATTATTTGTGTCTTAATAGAATAGGCTTTTATTGATATGAGATTTTCGAATGTTGGTATATTCTGGAGTTGAGGTTCCAGTGGAAATTTATATGGATATATTTCTGGTTTAATTTCGATTAACTCATCCATAAGTTCTTTGGGCGTTAAAATGTTCGAATGCATGAAATTTAATTTTGCGAATGATACAGCTGTTTGTATATTTGTTAAAACCCGTATCATTTCGTTCAAAGAGTTTATCATTTCTATAAGAGTGACATGCATATGATGTAGTTTCTCTCTCATAAAATTTTTTGCGTTCAAATATTCTGTAATTTGATTGATTTTTCGCTCTAATGTATATTGATTGTGTATTAATCCATCGATAGTTTTGTTAAAATTGTTTAGTGCTCTTGTGGTAAGCGAGATGGCTTCTTTTTCGGTCTTTATTATTTTTCTTTGATTTTTCTTGAGTTCTTCAATTTTTGTGTGAAATTGTTTTGCATCTTCTGCGTCCATATTACCAGTTATTAATTTAATTGCACTACCCAGGGCATTTATTAATCCACGTTTACTTCTAGGTGCAGTTGGTATCAGTTCTTCTATTATTTCAGTCACTTCTTTTATTTGATGTTCTATTACAGTTCTGAAATTATGAGTTTCTACGTTGTAGTTTTGATCGGATGTTTTATAAGCTAATTCTAACTGATTTTTAGTAGCAACTAATCTTTCGAATTCTTCTAAAATAAGCGATAAATTGTATATTTGCGTAAGCGTCCATTTATTCTCAATTATTTTTGCGTTTCCTACTTTAAGCGGTAATAATCCTACATTTTCTTTAATTTCTTGTATATCAACTATAGCCGTTACTGTGCTGATGGTGATGGCGGCGATCCTGAAACAGGACGACTAATATCAGCTAAATGTACTATTTTGTTCTTTTTATTTTTTAAATGTTCTATTTTACATTTATTGTGTTCTAGTAATTTTATTATTTTCCAAGGTCCTGTAAAACGTTTAACTGTTTTATTTCTATTATAAATCCGAGTATATATCGTGTCTCCTACTTTAAACACAGTGTCCTCCTTATTTTGTTTTTGGACTCTCTTTGTTTTTTCTTGATGTAATTTGTCATGAAGTTTATTATAAACTTCTTCCATGGTTTTAACATGCTTGTTCACCAAATCTTGGTAGTATTGCTTTGTGTACAGCATATCAAAAGGGTTTCTTGAGGCGGTGTGTCCTAGCACTGTTTCTAGAGGTGTTAACCCCGTTGATGTATGTATAGTATTATTGTAAGCAATAATGGCTTGTTGTATTCTGTCATCTGCCGATCCATCTAATAATCTATAATGTTCTAGCAACGTTGAGTGCAGCCGTTCAATTAACGCATTCGATTCGTGGTGTCTTGGAGTCGTTACATGTGTTTTAATTTTATGTGCTTCTAGGAATTCTTTTACGACTGAGTTAGAAAATTCTGAACCTCCATCACAGGTGATTTGCGTGGGCGATCCATAGTGTTTAATGAAATCGAATAGTTTTTCTGCTATTTCTGTTCCATTTTTCCCTAATATTTTATAAGCCTGAGCTAATTTTGAGAATGAATCAATTATCGTTAAATATGAATTGCCATCCACTACGAAGGTGTCTATGTGTAAATTTTCAAAAGGTTTTAGAAATGTTTGTGTCAACAAATCTTTAATGGCAGGTGTATGTCTTTCATACTTGCTACTACGACATTTTTCGCAGTTATTTATATATCGTGTCACATCATTTTGAAGGTTTTGCCAATAATATTTATCTTTTAATCTTGTTAATGTTTCTGAAATGCCTCGATGGTTCGTTTTACTTTCATGGTAATTTCTAATAGCCTGTAATCTATCTTCCATTGGTACATTTATTACCTTTTTTGTGCATCTAACTAGTTTAGGTCCACTGTCTGAGAAATTGTCGACATAAACTTTAGTAAAGTCTTGGTACATTTTTTCTTGGTCAAACCACATATGGTATGTTTTCTTTCCTGTTGTGTACTCTTTAAGAAAGTTTAGGATAATATTATAGTTTTCATCTTTAGGAATTTGTGTTTCGATAAAGTCTTTACCCTCTAGCCTGTTTCTTTTTGTACGAATTCGGTTTCCAAATCCTGTAGTGACAATTATTTGATTTGGTTTCGAATTTATTATACTTTCTACAATTTCTATGCTTCTGGTGGGTTCATCATTAGCGGTCGTATGTGCAGTTTGTGTGATATTTTCTAGGTCTTGTATTATTCTATCGATTTCTTCATTTTCGAGTTCGATATTGGGATTGTCTGTAATATCTGAAATATCTCGTAAGGCATTGGCAAGATCAATATCATCGATTTGTGGTATTATTGATACATCATCTGTGTCTTTGCTGGTATTTTGTACGGTCATTGGGTGAACGGTTATTCGTGATAGGGCATCTGCAATTACGTTTTGTGATCCTTTTTTTATAGATTACTTCAAAATCGTATTCTTGAAGTTTAATTTTCCAACGTGCGAGTTTACTGGCCGGATCTTTAAGTGAAAACAACCAAGTCAATGGGCGATGGTCGGTGTAAATTTTAAATCTTCTCCCAAATAAATAAGGGCGGAAGTGCTTGCAGGCCCAAAGTATGCAATATAGTTCTTTTTCCACGGTGCTGTACCTGGTTTCGGTGTCACTTAAGGTTCTGGAAGCGTACGCCACTGGTTTGTCATTTGGCGGCACCCCCTGACTTAGGACGGCACCAAGTGCCATATTGCTAGCATCAGTAGTCAGGTTAAATTCCTTACTAAAATCAGGAAATTGAAGTATTGGGTCATGACATAAAATTTTTTTACATTTGTTGAAAGCTGTAACAAATTCTTGAGTATGTTCAATTTTGGCTCCTTTTTTTAAACACTTTGTCAACGGTTTGGTTAATTTTGCAAAGTCTCTGATAAATTTTCTATAATAGCCTAGCAACCCTAAAAAGGATTTTATTTCTTTTGTGGTACTAGGTATTGGGTATTTTTCTATAACTCTGATTTTTTCGTTATTTGGTTTTATTCCTTGTGGCGTTATAATGTGTCCTAAATAATTAACTTCAGTGCGTAAAAACTCGGACTTATCTAGTTGTACCTTGAGGTTGGCAGCTCTTATTCTCTCGAATACTTTTCTTAAGCGTCCTATGTGTTCTTGCAATGAAGTTGAGAAGATTATTATATCGTCTAAATATACCATACATTGTTGTTCAGTTAATCCTCGTAATATATGATTCATTGTACGTTGAAATGTGCTTGGACTATTTCGTAGGCCAAACGGCATCCTTAAAAATTCGAAGTGTCCTTGAGGTGTTGAAAAGGCAGTTTTCTCTATACTATTTTGGTCGACTAAAATCTGATGAAATCCACTCGCAAGGTCGAGTGTCGTAAAGTAGTTGGCTCTGCCCAATTTGTCCAGAATATCTTCTATATTGGGAATTGGAAATTTGTCTTCGATGGTTTTCTCATTCAGCTTGCGGTAATCAATAACCAGTCTCCATTTTCTCTCATTCGATGCATCTAGTTTCTTGGGTACCACCCATATTGGAGATGACCAGGGTGAAATGGACTCTCTAATTATATTTTGTTCTAACATACTGTTTATTTGTTTTTTCACTTCATCATTGTGAATTGGTGGTAGTCTATATGATTTTGTGTATATTGGTTTTTCGTCTGTTGTTCTTATAACATGATTAATTTCTCCGGTGTAGCTTAATGGTATTTCTTTACAGTGAAATATGTCGCGAAATTCGTAACAGAGTTTTCTTATTGCATCGTATTCTTCCTGATTGGTATGATCTAACCTTAGATTTTTTAAATTTTGTTTTAGAATGTTATCATGATATGTGGGTGGCTGACATGGTTCTTCTTGATGGTTTATTTCGATATTTTCTTCTATTTCTAAGAGATTGAATGGTTCCTTAAATTTTATATCTAAATTGTGATTTGAGGTATTTAAAATTGTAGTAAAGCATTCATAATTTTTTGACGTTACAAGACAAGAAGGAATTTCGAGTCCATTTTTAAATTGCATATGGTTTATATATCCTTTGTCGGTATTTATATCGGTTGGTATTTTTATTAATTTTTCACATCTTGGTGGAATTCTGTACTGATATTCCATTTGTATACCAGGTGTCCCATCTTGCAAGCTTTTCAATGGTATTCTTGCATATGGCGTAATTAATTCATTTTTCGTAAGGTCGATGTTAGCTTGAAGTTTTTGTAGAAAATCAATTCCTATTAGTCCATCATATTTAGGGTTAAAATCGAATAAATGAAATTTTTGCTGTCCTTCAACATTAAAAAGATCCCAAACAGGTATAGTTATACTATGTTTATGTAGACTTTGTTGATGTGCTGTGTTTATAACAAAAGGTGTTTCCTCGATATAATTTTTGTAGTAATTTTGTGCGAGAATTGGTTTTATTAGTGTTTTTGTTGATCCGGTATCCACTAGAAACTTTGCTTGTAATTCGGGTATGAAAATAACTGGAAGGTTATTATTATTGTCGATGTTGTTTAGTTCTACGTTGGCATTTGTGAGGTTGTGGCTTCCCGAAAATTTTGATAATTTTCATTTCGATCCATCTGTACTTCTTGTACAGTCGTTTCTTGCGATTCTTTTTCAAAATTTTCATATGTATCTTCCTGGTATTCATTAGGGTTTTCATTTTCATAATAACACATATAATTTTCAGGTATATCGTTTTCATAATTTTCTTCTGGATAATTTTGGTTTTCTTGGTAATAAAGTTCTTCTGACGTAAAAGTAGGTCGTGGTTGAAATTGTCTTCGTAAATTCGATGAAGGGTTTATTTTTTTTGTATTACCTGAAGATGTGTCCATCGGTGTAGGTTTCGGAAATACTTTGTTGGGATTTGGCTTAAAAACATTAGTATTTCTTGCATTAAACTGTGATTGGAAATTTTGATTATTATGATTTATCGATTGATTGGGAAATCTGTAGTTCCAAGGCAACCTTTGTGATTGGTTTGATTGATAATAATTTGGAAAATAATTTTGTGGCTGATTTGATTGCATATAATTTGGAAAATAATTTGGTTGTCGCTGAAATGTATTAAAATTAGAATATGTTGGTGGTTGCATTGTAGAATGATTTCTATTAACTTGAGGATGTCTTGCTATGGGTTTTTGATTATTTTTCTGTGCATTACTATTCATTGCTGTAAAGTGATTTCTTACATAAGAATAGTTTTCTTCCTCCATAGTCATTCGGAGTGCTTCTTCAAGAGTTGTTGGAGACTTGCACCTGAGTATTCGACTTAACTCGGGATGTATTCCTTTGAGAAATGTTTGTAATGCAATATCACTAAACATTGTGGTTTTATATATTAAAATGGCTGGTACTTCTGTGATTGCGATCTTTGAGATAATTAAATCTCTAAGATCTTTACATCTTTCCCCAAATTCTAGAGGTTTTTCATTGCGTTGTTGGGTCAAAGTTAATAGTTCTGTTGTAAGAGTATTTTCTGTACGTTGGTCTCCAAATCTTCTTCTTATTTCTTCTTTAATTTGTTCCCATGTGATGATTGGATTTGTTGCTATTATTGCTTGAGCTGGGCCGACGAGTTTATTTTTAATTGCTTGAAATAAGGTGGCATTGAAAACTTCATCAGTTGGTTTTTTCAATCGGTCAATTGTTGCTTGAGCTGTCGTTACAAAAATGCCTACAGTTCGTTGATCACCATTAAAAGTTGGAACAGAGTCGATGTGATCTCTAAATGTTGCCATGATTCGTTTTTCTTGTATATTTTCGGTGTTTCCCGTCGATAATATAGTGCTATTTAATATGTCCGTTAATTGATCAATGTCTGTCATAAGTTTAAATATTATTTAAATATTATTCGGTGCAGTGGGAAATAACTTTATTTTAAAGCTATGCCACTGATTATAGAATATTTAAGGGCTTATGTAAGCGGAGAGGTTATTGAAAAAATAAATTTTTAGGAAATAAATTTGAGCAATTTTACTCACCAAATTTTTATCATGTCCACTTCTTTTTCCTATGTAAATTTTCTTATAACTAAAGTAGAGGTGTAGCTGAAATCTTGAAATAATCCTTATGATTTTGTTGTGAAATGTTGTTTTTTCTTAATCTACGGTGAAGCTTCGGAGATTTTTATCCTAGTCTTCTTTTGAACCAGATGACGATTTGAGTCTTCTAGGCTCTGAGCGGTTTCTTGCAGCGAAAAGGTGTCTTCGGATGGTTAATCACTGAACTGAACGTGAAATCGATATGCACTCGATACACAAATCACAGTAATCACTGAACTGAATGTAAAATCGATGCACTCGATACACTCCACCCGTCCGACTCGAAAGACTGCGCCAGTTATAAAATAGATCTTTAAATTTAATTTTTTAAAAAGAAATATTTTTATTTAACACGAGTTAAAGTAAAACGCAAGTGTACGATACAATGCTGTTTTAATAACTAACTTACAATCGTAATAAAGTTCTACAGTTGAAAATAATGCAAATAGATAAAGAGGTATCAAATTCCATACGTAAGCATAAATGTGTAATTATACAACGTGTAACTTGCGCGCTGGTCGTATAAAATTTGCAATAAAAGAAAAACAGTAAAAGATAAAATGCAACATATCTATATATTTGAAATCACAAAAAACACAGATTTTAACAATGAAAAAATATGTGTTCTTAAAAAAAAATAAATTTTGGATTGACCCGCTTTTATGGGCACACCTGTATATTCTTTGCAGGAATTCTAAAAGATTTCATTTGATTCATTATAACTTTTATATAAAACATATTTTTCTATCTTGAAAAACAAACAAAATATAGGAGTAAGCCTTTTTCGTTGGATAACCCTGTACATAAAGCCTTAAGTCCTCCGTTTAAGACATTTAGTGTAATAGCACTGTTGACATAGAAATCATCGCCTAAGAAGTGAATGCATATCTGTTTCTCTCTCACCCTATACATCCATACTAATGAATGAATTCACGGTTTATGGTTTGCATTTGAAAACTTAGTTATTTAGTTCCTGTTTCAAATTTGGACAATGCCTTTCTAGAAGTCCTTCATACAATGTAAACCCGTCCCGTGGTTTCGTCAAAAGTGCAAATCATGGTTCTGTTGCTGGCAACTGTAGCAAACAAAGTGGACGAGTTATTAAATCCTTCGACGAATGTGTCAAAGGTGTGGTGTGTTTTTCGAAATGAAGAGTGTATTCTTTATAAATATCTCTAATAAATTTCTTTCGCCTCTTTACTCTCACAAATCAAGAGACTTTACCATTTATTCAATAACAACAACAGGTAGAAAGTAAATTTTACATAATTTTAGATTATGTATAAATATTCATGAAATTGGTGAATATTTAAAGGTCCCTCCTACATTTTTAGGTAATAATTTTCAAATAACTTTTCGCCACTTTAATGAACCGCGCATCTCAGGGAATCATTTCGCGAATATTAGTGACGAAATCGGCTCTAGTGCGAACACATCAATATTTTCATGTACAAAAATGATATACAATACAAATTAGACATTAATATCTTACCTTGTACTTTTGACAGGAGATTTTTTAATATCCAAAATTTGATAAACGTTGAACATTTATCAAAAAACACTATTGCAACATAATAGTAATTTTTTGGGACTAGAATAAAAGTATATTATTAATAATTATTCTAAATGATTTGGAGTTATATTCTGGTGTCCGTCATTAGAAATCCATTTGTAATCTAAAAACGGCTGTTCCACGTCTATAGATGTAACCGGAGTGATTTAAAATAATCAAAGTTTTAAAACGTTCGATTTTCGTGTACACAAGATAACAATTTTACAGCATTTCTAATAAAGTTCTTTGCCTATAAACTTTAGTTCCGGATTGTTCTGTGCCCACCGATCCGGCATTTTGGAAAGAACCTGCCGAGAAAATTTTGTCACGATAACACAATAAATCGCCTAAAACTCTATCTATCGAAATTTCAAACTAATGATTCGCTACTGCAAGCTCACACGTGTCTTCAATTACGATGTATGTAGGTGGTGAGGGTTCTGTCTTATATGTATGTCTGCTTGTTTATTTATTTGAACTGCAACTTATTATAGGTGTTTTCAATTTATAACAGACCTTTTAACGATCGTACAAAACCTGTATTTAATTTAGTGCTTTGTTATTTAGAATTAGGTAATTCATATGGGTTTAATTAAGGAACATTTATTTTAGACCTTTTTAGTACGTACGTACTAATTATTTATATTTAAAAGATGACACCACAGCTTATGTTTGTAACATGACGGCACCCACATTTAAAATATAGTTTTTTGTTTCTTCACTGTTTCAATTAATTATGCGTGTACATAAATTTAATTTGTTTTGCAAGGTATTAATAATATAGAATAAAATAACTGAGAAAAGGTTATTGATTAATTCCTGAAAAAATCGTGTATATCACAATATTTATTCTCATTTTGTTAATTGTACGCGAGTTGTACGTAAGTCCGTAACTGAAATAACTACCTGAGATGCGGACTTTATATAAGAATTCACAAAAAAATAATTTCTTTTAAATATGCATCTAAGTATAACAAGAAAACGAGAGTTTCCAAAACTCAATTTTTAGTTTTTTGTACTTTTTTTGTACAAACATGTATTGAAAGCTAATTTTTACCTACTAAAATTTTTGTCCGTCTTTCTTTCACCAAAAAGTACTTTTTAACTCATTCTAAATTTTTAATATTTATCTAAAAAATATTTTTTGTGCGAAATATTAATAATAAAATAATAAACAGAATAATAAAAAATCTACTCTCTACATAAATAAATAGTTAATTAAAATTTGCATAAAATTGTTAATTATTTTTTTTTATGGATCGTAACATTAAATATATTCGTTTGCAACAGAATGGAGCCACTTCACAGGCAGAGACCTATTAGATAGCCATTTATTATATTCTTACCTTGACGTCGACAATGCAACTAGGAAGTTACTTTTTGGCAATTAAAATTAAGAAATCGTAAAAAATAAATTAGTTTATAATGCTGGACGTATAAATCAAAATGTTCTAATGTATAGCTTTTCAAATCTGGCATCTTCTTACTATAATAAAAATTATCATCGACTAATCCATTCGGTAAAATAATAGCATTTTCCACTTACTGCACTTTTATGCCTTCAGTGTATGTCTATTTTACTTTAATGTACATGACAGAAAAATAGATAATACTGATTTCATACAAGTGCAGTCTCAGTGGAAAAAGCTGCAAAAGATCTTTTGTTGTGCGCTACCTTGATTCTTCAACTGGCGTCTTTGAATTGAACTAATTAGGTGATTACGCTATAATTAGGATAAACAATTTGATAGAAAGTAAAAAACCGTTTAAAATTTGGGTTGATCTGCCTAACATATTATTTCTAATTATTCTAAATCGTAATTTTTAAAATATAAATATCACAAAATCACGTAAATATCTTTCAAACAATCCTTTAATATGGATATAATAATCGCTAGTAATTTTTAGTGAACCATCAGAATAAACACATTTTAATTGGGCCTCATGGAGATTATGAAATCTGAGTTGATACGTAATTCATTTCTATAATTCCATCTTTGTCTATTAAACCATTGAGTGATTGATCTTTATAAACATACAATTTCGTTATGTGACATTTCGGTTTTTTTTCCAAACAGTACTAACTCATGTTCTATGGCGGATGCATTTATAATACTTGGATATACAGGGTGGGGCGATAGTGCGTCGGACCTCGATATCTCGAGTTCTACGATAGCTAGACATTTTTTAAACAATCGCAAGTAAACTAGATAAAAAAGTCTATAACTGGAAATTATTTTCGAACAGACAGGACGAGCCAAGACGAAATTACAGGACCAAGTGCCTCTTTTTTTAAATGGAATGCTATGTATATCAGTACATTTTTTGAAGCCTCATTCTAGGCTCTATTCATTCCTATATTATTATTGGCTATGTCCCAACCACTTTGATGTAATGAATTTTTTTGTTGAAATAATGCCATCTGCAGATGGATATTAAAAAAAATCACCACAGTCACAATTATGGGTTTTAAGAAAAACTTGTGTGAATGCCAGTTACGAGACATCTAATTAATATTTTTGAATCATTTTCGTTTCCTAAAAATGTACAGGGTTGCCAAAAATTAGTATTCAATTAAGAACTTTTTAAATTGAATTTTCTCAATTTTTTCAAATGGAACACCCTGTATATTTATCAACGATGTGATGTAAATATGAAAAATGAACATTTTTTGTAAGTACTTCCCTATGGCTAATTGCAACCATTTTCGTTTTATAAATAAATAAGTGTCAAATTCAAGAATAAACTTAAAAAAAGAAGTTCCCTCAAATAATTCATTAGAAAAATTTATAATAGGTGTTCGACGTGTTGCCCATGTTGATTGACACACGTCTTTATGAAATTTTGAAATGAGGCCATTTAGTGGGACCATTTCCATTGAAATGAGTAAATAGTATTTAGCCAGTCCTTTACTATAATGTTTTTTTGTACATTTTTTTTGCTGTTTTCGTTATTCAACAAGCAGTAAAACCTCAGTTTGGTATAAATTGTCGTGTACAAAGGAGAATTTATCACACTTATCGGTCGTTAGTTACAATTTGTACTGAATTTAAAATATTTGGAATTTTACAATATGAATTTTAATAAAGCAAAACTTGTAGACATGACTTTTGTTTTGGGCGAGTCAGACAGAAATTGTTTACTTGCCAATAGAATTTATCACCAAAGTTATCCTGAAAGAAGGCTTCCTGATGTTAGCAGCTTCCAAAACCTTCTCGATAGATTTCTGGGAACTGGAAATGTCGAATATAAAAAAAGTGAAACAATAAAACGTGTTGTGAACGAAGAAAATGAGTTTTCTGTGGTGCTGGCAACGGTTGAAAATCCCCATGTTAGTAGGAATAAGTAGACGGTCTGTGGGTCGAATCTTAAAAACAAATAAGTTGCATGCATATCATATTCAAATGCACCAGGAATTATCTGATGACAATTTTCAAAAGCGCCTACAATTTTATAATTGGCCAGAGGTAAAATGCAAGTTGATGTCACCTTCTTCAATAATGTTTTATTCACTGATGAGGCAACTTTTCATAAAAATGGATTTGTTAATAGGCACAATTTCCATTATTATGCTTCGGAAAATCCTCACTTTTTTATGCAAGCAAGTTGATAACCAACACAGATGGTCTATAAACGTTTGGGGAGGAATTATTGGAGAACATGTAATAGGGCCATATTTCTTTGATGGTACATTGAGCTATTTATCTTCATTTTTTTGGAAAACTATCTGCCACAATTATTGGTAAATCTCCCTGGAAGAATTCGAAATAGGATGTGGTTTCAGCAAGCTGGTGCTCCACCACATTATTTAAATGCAGTTAGAGACCACTTAAATAATACCTACCCTCATCAATGGATTGGAAGAAATGGACCCACTAAATGGCCTGCTAGATCCCCAGATCTTACAAAAATAGATTTCGTTTTATGGGGATACTTGAAGAAAACAACAGTACAAAATATGAAGGAAAGAATAATAACTGCCTTTAGATCTATCACACCGGCAGTTTTAGGAACAGTGTGTCAATCAAAATGGCCAACATGGGGAACATTTATTATAATTTTTTCTACTGAGTTATTTGAAGAAACCTCTTTTTTTTAAGTTTATTTTTGAATGTTGTAATTATTGCTCAATAAAACGAAAATTGTTGCATCTAGCCATAGGGAAGTTTCCAAAAAATGTTCGTTTTTCATTTTTACATCACATCGTTGAAAAATATACAGGGTATTCCATTTGAAAAAAATTGAGAAAATTCAATTTAAAAAATTCTTAATTGAATACTAATTTTTGGCCACCCTGTACATTTTTAGGAAATGAAAATGATTCAAAAATATTAATTAGATGTCTCGTAACTGGTATTTAAAACCCATAATTGTGACTGTGGTGATTTTTTTAATATCCATCTGTAGATGGCATTATTTCAACAAAAAAATTCATTACATCAAAGTGGTTGGGAGATAACCAGTAATAATATAGGAATGAATAGAGCCTAGAAAGAGGCTTCAAAAAATGTACTGATATACATAGCATTCCATTTAAAAAAAAGGCACATGGTCTTGTAATTTCGTCTTGGCTCGCCCTGTTTGTTCGAAAATAATTTCCAGTTATAGACTTTTTTATCTAGTTTACTTTCAATTTTTAAAAAAATTTCTATCTATCGTAGAACTCGAGATATCGAGGTCAGACGCACTATTGCCCCACCCTGTATAACAGTTTTATAATAGCCCTTTTTGAAAATGCCTTTCACTTGAAACTTTTTCTTTAAATTTGTGTAGTTAGACTTAGCTCCTATGCATCTCTCTTACTTTAAATGTGTTCTGTAATAAAATTAAATATTGTAGTTGTGCTCTGTAAATTCGTAAGAGCAATTTTTTAAATAAATTTATTACATTAAACAAACACATCAGTGTTGGGAACTTCTTATTCAACTTCTGATTGAAAGCACGATTTGCATATAATGTCACCAATAGAAGAATCATTTTCATTCGTATCACGTATTTTGTGAAACTCCTCGCCGCAGTTGTCGCGTTAAACGAAACGATTCGGTTCATAATATTTACCATGTTCCAAGGTTCTTGAGAAAGTTTTTCATCACATGTATCAATATCATTTATTTCTGAGTTAAGATTGCCTCTTCTATATTTAAAGTTATAAATTGTTCCCTTAGAAATTTACTAGATGTAATATCGCTTTGCCAACCGGCTGTATGTATACTTTTTTAATTTTTCAAAGAATTCTCTACCACAGCATTGCTTATTCTTATTTCCTCATTGAAATATAAGTTTGTTATATATTTTTTTCCAAATATGCGGATATAAATAAATATCAAGAACAATTCTGTTTGTATATTACCGCACTAAGAAATTCCGATGTGATATAATAGAGTTTATACATATATTAGTTTATACATATATCACCCGTATATAATTTAAACAACCTAACCTTCGAATCCAAAGCCAAAGCTGCCAACTTAGAAAATCGTGGACATGCAACTATTCTCACCGATATTGCCATTGCAGGTGGCAGGATTCGAATCCGCAACTACAACAGATTGATTTCTAGTTGCCCTGGCCATTGCGAGCCGATTATATTTTGTTACACTTTATTTTCGTACAATTTTTATGATATATAAATTGAAAATATGTATTAACTCTATTGCAAGTTTTCTCAATAATCAGTCGTACCGGAATAGTACATATATTAAAAAAAAAAGTTAACTTCATGCAGTCTCCCATACTATGTTAGTCTGTTTGTAAAACTAAATCAGCGCTAAAAAGAATGTATAATATATAAAAAATGTATAATGAGAAATGATTTATATTCGATAGCAAAAATTATAGGTCGTTTGAATATGAAACAAAAAGGTATTTTTAAGTAATTGCACTAATAGCCGAGGGATGTTGTGTATAGTATATTTAAAAATATATCTTTTGTGTGTTTAAATTAAAGGCCGGCCATTTTGCTAATCATTGTTAAAGCAGAAGGTTAAATATCAACTAACTGCCAGCTTGTTAAATTTAACCCATATAAGGTGCAAGGTGAATAATTAATTACCTAACATTTTTACAACGATAATTTCATTATATTTCTGACACCGCTTACGTCATAAAATTCTCTTCCAAAACATTAAAATACGTCATCGATTGCATGACTTAGGCATCGTGATAGAAACCAATCAATAAATGAACACATTTCATTATTAAAACCGTGGTGGTCAAAATGTGTAGTAAGTAATATGAAAATACAATTTCAGAAAACGATTGCAAACGACATTTAAATTAACACTTCTGGTCATTTTTGCCTTAAAAAAATTTAGAGAGGTTGATTTAATTGTTTATATCCAAATTTACAGGATCGTTTCCGAGCTTGAAACTAAGAAAAAATATACAGAGTGGATCATAAAGAATGAGACATATAGTACTTGAGATTCTTTGGCTCAAAATATGAAGATTTAACCAAATATGCCTAAGTAAAATGTCCCTAGCTAATGAGATACAGATAGATAGATAGATAGATATTTATTGGTGCTTTATACAATATAGTATTTACACAAGTGAATTATACAATAATACAGAGAAATTGTAAAAAATATATAAAAAATATGTAAAACATATAAAAATGTAAAAATGTATAAAAGAACACATAAATAAATATAACAGATACAACGATGATAACAAAAAAGTAGACACTAATATGATTAGATAAATATCACTGAAAAATCATTGAAACTATAGACAGTACACACATTAAAATTTATAAAAATGGAAAAAAAACTGATAGGCAATTACATTAACAATCATTAATAGTAATAATAATAATAATAATAATAATATTTATTGCCCAAGGTACTCCCACGTCAACGGGGGGCCGAGGACTCTTGAGCCTGGAGTGTACGCATGGCAGAGTAGTACTGAGTATGGCATGTAACATACTCAGGAGCTCAGATCCCCTCTTGCGGTTCGTAAAACATCACGAAACTGTAGGAGTGGGAGCAGGATTGTTCAAGGCAGCAAAAAGAGCCGCAGATGAACTCGGCCTCGCATTTGACATCAGGCGAGGAGGCCGACGAGGTGCTGATGTTGCGTCAGTCACCGAACTTCAGCCAAATCGTCTGAAAGCCCGAATTAGAGCTGCCGAACAGGAAAATCTGTTTCGGCAGCACGTCGATAAACCCCAGCATGGTGTCTTCTATAAGAACATAGAAACACTGGGTTTATCGACCAGGCTGACCTTCGCCTTTCTAAGGTCAGCAGGGCTTAAGTCGGAGACCGAGGGATTCATTATGGCCTGCCAAGATGGTGTTATCAACACCTTGGTCTTCCGTAGCCGCGTGTGGCGTGTAGAGGTTCCTGATATCAACTGCAGGACCTGCCATCAGGCGCCGGAATCGCTCATGCACTTACTTTCTGCATGTCCCATATATGCGATTTCGGCCTACATCCACCGACATAACGCGGCTTTACGAGTGCTATACTACCATCTAAGGCACTCGTACGGGGTAGACCAGACACCAGTGCTGCCTTACGTCCCCGGAGATATTGAGTCCGTTGTCGAGAACGAGAAATGCCGGATTTACTGGAACTACTCGTTCCCGACTGTCAGGCTAATCCAAGCCAACAAGCCTGACATAGTCCTCCTCGACCATCAACTCAAGGTGATGTATGTTATCGAGTTCTCGGCACCTGCTGAGAAAAACATCACTTTGAAGGAGGAGGAGAAACGGACCAAATATCGCGATCTCCGGTACGAGCTCCAAGTGCTGTACCCAGGCTACTCGGTCAAAATGGTCGTCCTTATAATCGGTGTACTCGGAGGGATAAAGCCTACGCTGCTCTCGGAACTGAAGATCATACCAGCCTGCCAAAAACCAGCCGAGTGGCTGGCAGGCCAAATGCAGAAGGCCGTCATTCTGGGTTCTCTCCGTCTGCTTAGGGCACACGATTCTGGTATCTACAGTCACTAACCCTGCGGGATGCGGGGAGTGGCTGTAGTTGATGCGCCGGCGCGACTCCCGTGAGGCGTCGGAGGCCACGGGAGGACTGACCGGCATCGGGAAACCGAAAAAAAAAAAAAAAAAAAAAATATTTATTGCCCAAGGTACATTGTAACAATGTTTAAGGTTGTCATACAGTCATAAAAGAATTTAATGTATATCTAAACATACTTATACAAATAAAAGGAAAGAAACGAAACATTACAGTAACAGTTAGTTTTGAACACGTAACAGGATAACTGGCATCATTTATCCACACTTATGCACTAGATTTATACATACATACATACACATACTTATAATATACAATATACACATATATACACACATATATCCATACACACATGCATCTATATCAACAATTAATTGTTTAAATGAACTTGCGAAAAAATAGATGAAAGATAGTTCAATGTACGAACTTTAATTCTCATAAAAAATTATACTCTAAAAATTCCTGTACACTGTAAAATATATTATCAATTAGAATCTTTTTTTAGAGCTACATTTAGTTGATTTGTTGTCATGTCTTTTAGATAATATGGAAGTTTGTTATACAAGACAATAGATAGATAAATTGCTGGCTGCTGAGTTCTTTTCAGCCTATGATATGGGATATTAAAATCATTTTTGTTTCTAGTGTCGTACATGTGAAAATTAGAATTTCTGGGTAGCATCTTATTTTCTTTTGCATACATTATGCACTGATGAATGAAAATACCTGGAAGAGTCATAATATTTAATTTTTTAAAAATTGGCCTGCAATGGTCATTTAACCGTGCTGAAGCCAAAACTCTTACAGCTCTCTTCTGTATTTTAAATATTCTTTCGAAGTCAGATGAATCACCCCAGAAAATGAGGCCATAAGTAATGAGGCTGTAAAAGTTACTATAATAAAAAGTTAATGCCGCGTCTGGTGTTGTTAGATTAACTAGTTTCCTAATTTGATATACTACTCTGTTTAGTTTTTTTGCTAATTGGTCTGTATGCGCTTGCCAGTTGAGTTTTGAATCGATGTGTATACCTAGGATTTTAACAGTGTCCTTATCTGTATTTGGAAATAGTATATCTTGCGTTTTATCATCGTTCATTTTAAGTCTATTTGCTTCGAACCATCCGGCAGCATCTTCTAGACTATTCTCAGTTTTCTTTTTTAAAACTTCGTTCCTTGTACCTGTGTTTATAAAAGTTGTGTCATCAGCAAACAATACTGTTTTATCTGACCTAATATTTACCGGTAGATCATTTATGTAGATTAAAAAATATATAGGTCCCAGAACTGAACCTTGTGGAACACCAGTGGTAATTGATTGTTTTGTACAGGATGTTGAAGTAAATTTTATTTAAATGATATCGGATTGAAATTAGGTATGGGTACGTTTTAGATGTCGATAAATACGATGAAGATAGTAGAGGGGCTACTTACACAACTGTTATTGAAAAGTTTTGCTACTAACTTTTGTGAGGTGAGGTTCTTTAGCGCCGCTTTTAAAAAATAAAAAGTTTGACGTAAAAAGGTACTCTTTTAAGTCGCTAAAATGCACTCTCTTCAAGTTATTTGAAATTAAAGATAGCAAATCATACTCAATGAGAAACAGGCCTTGACTGGATTTTTCTAATTTTGGTTTTATTAACTAGCAAAACGTTAAAACATGTAATCTTAAAGCTACTAACTACCTGATTATTAAGGTCCGCGAGTAAATAGTACATGACGTATAAACCAGGGGCTTACCCAGGACACCGCGCTGACTTACACTTATAAAGATATGATTATTGATATTACCTTTTAATTGGCGATTTCGTAGTATCCAAAATAACAGGAGCAATGAATATTTCACTTAACATACAACAATGCACACTAGTAATTTATAAAGTTCCAGTAAATTAGCAACACCTGTTCTAGATGTTTAGGAATTAACTTTTGACACCTGTTGCTCAAAATACATGTACAAATACAAACAATTCTTTAAAAGATTGAATAGATGGTGAATAAGTTAAGTATAAACTGACAAAACCAAGAAATCCTTATGTCGTAAAGGGATGTAGATATAGTGAAAAAATAAATGAACTATACTATCCTGTGCAAAAGTCTTAGTTCCTTTGGATGAAAAACAAAAAAGTTTTGAAAAAATTCTTTAAAAGAGCGAATAGATTTTTGTTGGCTGGCCACAGGCGCCTTAATTGATAGTTACTCTGCTTTTAAGACATTTGATTAGTGCCTTGATAAGGGCTACCCAGCGGTATGTGTTTATTAAGCGCACTGCAGATGCATTCATAGAGGAAGCCCTGATTTGACCAAAATTGACTTCTTTTTATGGGGCTATGTTAGGCAGCATATGTAGAACACTCCTACAACTAAAAAAAATATATGAAAGACAGAATAAATGAAGTTTTTCAGAATGATACTGTAAATATTTTGAGAAATGTCAGTAGAACGAATCTTTTGCAGAAATGCTTCAATATTACTGAATTTTTATAATAGTACCAATTTTTGTATTACCTGACATCGTATTTTTCTGTTCCTATTGTTTGTGTCAACTTTTTTGTAATATTAAATGAAGCACCTGGAAAAAATTTGATACTAGTTTATTCTCACTATACTGGATGTAATAGAATCATGGTACACTCCTCTTTTTTCCCCTAGTTTTGAAAATAAATGATTAAAATTTGGAGCATCCTATATATTTAATAAACGTCAATTTTTGACACATAAATGATTTTTGCTACTTCCGGTTTCACCGGAAGTGACAGTACATTTTAATTTTATTGCATTTTTGAATTCTGCATAATTTTCTGAATCCAATGATACTATATAAGTGACATTTCAAACGTCAATATTTGTATAAATTTAATTTTTAGTTTTCCATTTAAGTGTGTCATGAGACTGTTCCGCTTTATTCTAATTGACTCGTGTAATGTTAGAAAAATCAAAATCTCGTCGAAAATACTAAATTATATGATTTATGAGCAAATAAAATTCATCAAAATGGTTTTTGGGACGAACTATATTGGTACCGTGGTACCATTTATTAGTACTATTAATAAGGAATTTATTCATATGCATTATTAAAATGTGTGATGAATACAATCAAAATTACAGCTGAGACAAAATTAAAAAAAAATACAATTTAATTATAATTATCTAGACCTACATAAACTGGCTTTAGAATACAAAATAGGAACACAACACTTTACAATAGTTGTTCAAAATGCTGTCCATTAACGTCAATTCACTTCTGAACTCGCATAGCTATATCTCGAAGCACATTCGCTAATTACTGGGCCTTTATGCTATTAATTGCGCGTCTTACTCGTAGCTCCGGGTTTTTACGGGTTGTAACGGTGGTTTACGTAGACAATATTTATTAAATGACCCCAAACTAAAAATTTAGGGGAGTCCAATCAGGTAACCTTGGAAGCCACCTGACAGATCATTCGTCGAAATGACTTTTACTCCGAATCTCTGTTGAAGGTAAAAAGTTACTATTCTTGAATTATGTGGAGGAGCGCCATCTTGTTGGAAATACATTCCCTGTCCTAAATCCATAGGTAATTCATTTAAAATGTTCTCAATCTCATTTTGCAGGAATCCCAGATATCTTGCACCAGTAAAGTATCCTTCAAATAATATTGGACCAATTATTATACTACCGATTATTCCTAGCCAAACCGAATCCCTCTTGAAAATTACCCTCCCTTAATAAATTTTGATTTTCTTGTGACCGATGTCTCGTATTTTGTCGATTAAATAACCCGAAATTTGTGAACGTAGATCCGTCCGAAAATAAAGTCCTTCCCAAAAAATCATTGTTTGGCTGCACATTATTCTGTAAAATTCAATTGCAGTAGTCTATCCTACGTTGAGGATCATTTTCGTATAAGTGCTGGTACGATGGGTATTTAAAAGATTTATTACCTAATTGTATTTATGCAAAATTCGGCATACTGTTTGGTGACTAATATCTAATTCAAACGCAATTTGCCCTGAAGAAACAGTCTTATCACATTCTGTTCGAGCCAAAACATTAATTTTCATTCTTTCATCAATAATAAAATTTTCTTTGTTGGGCTCTCTTCGGAATAGTCTTTCAACACGATTAAAATAATTTATGATAAATCAAAAAAGAAAAATTCTCATAAAATTCAAAATTCAGAATTTTATGAGAATTTTTCTTTTTGATTTATCATGAATAATTACTCATATGGGATCAACCTACCTACGTTATAAAATAATTTATCACAGGATATTGTCTATCAGGATATCGGTCAGCATAAAGGGTGCAAATCATAGCTGTATTTTTTCTACATTCCCCATAAATAATTAACATGTCCACTTTTTCATCTTGTGTATGCGGCATTTTGAATAAAATTAACAAGAATTTTAAACAATTTTCAAAGACACAATAAAAACACCGGTAAACCAACAAATGTTTGATAAGCTAAATATTTTATTGTTTTCAAAGCCACCTTATTACTTATTTTCTCTTAGCTGTAATTTTGATTGTATTTATCGCACATTTTAATAATGCATACGAATAAATTCCTTATTAATAGTACTAATAAGTGATACCACGGTACCAATATGGTTCCATTTGAAAACATTGTGTTGCAGAATTCAAAAAATGCAATAATATACAGGATATTCGATTTGAAAATCAAAAGTTAGTGTCACTTCCGGTGAAACTGGAAGTGGAAAAAAATCTTTTATATGTCAAGAAGTGACGTTTATTAAGTATATAGGATGTTCCAAATTTCTAAAACGTTT
Organism: Rhamnusium bicolor; assembly: GCA_029963845.1. Lineage (NCBI taxonomy): Eukaryota > Metazoa > Arthropoda > Insecta > Coleoptera > Cerambycidae > Rhamnusium > Rhamnusium bicolor. Next base: position 645,765 of record JANEYF010002106.1, read on the forward strand.
ATTTTCAAAAAAAGAAAGAAAAAAAGGGGTGTACCATACTCCTGTTTGTTTCAAAATCATGGCTACTAGATGACATAAATAAAAAGTATAATAATTTAACATATTTTAATGAAAAAAATAAAAATACCTCTGGAAATATCGATTTTAGTTATAGGACATTAATCACAAAAATTGTAAAGTACAATAATATAAAGGACGTTTTACTTGAGAAAATTGAGAAAACGTGTTTTGAAATATCCTGTATTGGCGCTGGTGTAACTGACAAACTGTATAATTATAAACAATATTTGGTGGTTATGTCGTGTGAATAGAAAATTAGGCGAGCATGTGATAATTATTTATTGTTTCAAAGCACTTTTAACTGTAATAATTCGAATTCTCATATTTTTTATACTACGAATTTTCTAACCTTAACTATGGCATCACGGCAAATGTTTTCTTTGCATTCCTTTCGAGTATCTATTACAGACCGGCAAACTGTAAATTCCTTGTCTAGATAACTGCAAAATAAATCTTCTTAAATAATAATAATACAAATACAGCGAATTAATTGGTTTATCCTTATTAATATTTTTTTTGAATAACTTGGCAACGCCAAATCAAAAACCAAAAATCCGGAGGTCTCTACTGGAAAAGTAATTTTACGCTGAATTCAAAAATGTAAAAATATGTCTAGGTATGGGGTATTTCATTTAAAAGAAATTACCTCGAAGGTGTTCCGCAGTAGCTACTCACCCTATATATTTCAAAATATTTAAATGTGTGCCATTTAACGTTATACTACTTCCATATCAAAATAATTTTCCAAAGTTTTCTTATAAGTCCGATATTGGATTTTGACTCACTATTGTGCCACCTTGTATGTTTATTAAGTAAACTCTGCTATTTTTTATATACTTGCCCTAGAAAATGTTGTTAAGTTTTTCTGAAACACCCAGTATATGTTATTAAGTAATTTAATAAATGAACATTTAATATCATGTTTTAGTGCATATTTATCATAGAATTCATACAAAAAACTCATATCGTATAAGCACTAAAGTCATATAAAATATGTCTCAGTGGCTCTTCCCAAAAAAAATCAAGCAAGCTTGCAAGATGCTTGATTAATCACATTGCCTAATTAATAAAATAAACTGTTAAAACAAAATACGTCAGAAATATTTAAGATTAAGCGTATACATTTAAGTTGCCCGAATAATTACCAAAAAAATATATTGATAATATTTGATTGTCGTGCTTTATGTAGAAATAATATAGGTTATGTATAAGTATATTGATTTGGCAAATAACATAAATAATTTAATGGTATGATTTCAATTAATGATTGTCTTTTGCCCTACCGATTCATTTACTAATGCTACTAAAATCAGTGATTAATTAATTTTCTTTTTAGGATGAATCAACAGAGATTTTTCGATCCTTATTTTAACCCTTATTAATGATGAAATATAAGCTCTCGTACTTCTCAAAAAAATACATAAATTCGTCTATTTCCCTTTGTCACTTTTACTTGTTTTTTTGACCCACTTTTCTTAGATTGACGTTCTGAAAACCTTTTTTCATCAGTTCTTCGGCAGTAAAATGTTATCGGATAAATCTCCTACAGTTGGTCTCTGAAAGCATTTGCTCCATTTTTTTTATTTTAGTTATTAAATCGGCAGATACAAAGCTACCAATAGCCAGGATATATAAAATGGCTTCTGCAGTTTCCTTTATTTTAAAGATATGGTAAATTGATAGTTAAGTCTTGAAGTCTGTAAAAATGATTCTGAAACAAAAAAGCTATTGTTATATTTTCTCTTTCACATGTAGTTGAAATTTAAAATTTACAAGAGTAGGTAATAAAAGTTAATGTTATTTATTTATTTAAATTATTTATAATTTATGATATACATGCACTTTTTATGTAATTTGCTGCGGTAATCTAAAAATATAGCTGCGTATACCGGCTCGGTGGAGTGGTTAGCTAGAGCGCATGATTGCAAGTGTGACTAGATAATCTCTCCATCGTCCTGTGGATTCGAATCCTGTCACCGGCACTGTTGGGAATGGTTGTGTGTCCGCGTTTTTTCATGAGTGTAACCCTCGCCTGTGCAGCTTCGGCTTTGGATTCGGGAGTTATCTCATTTCTGTGGTGGTGTTTTTTATGTTGTGTAAAGTTAGCAGTTATGACAAAAAATTATGATATCTGCTGATATATTTTTTTGTGTAATAAATATTCGTTATATAAAATGTTCAATTCAATTTTAATTAACAAATAACCCACAAGTTTAACAAAATTATTGCAATGTTGTATATTTACAGTTCAATTTGTTAAAAGCAAATTAAATTTCGTGCTGATGTTTGTTGAAAATGACAATGTTATGTTATCTGTTCCATTTGTTGAGTGCACTTCAAACACAAATTGGAATTGTACAGCTACAGCGTAAACAAATTAATCAAATATAATGGAACGACAATTAGCATGTCAAAAGTTCCCTAGAAATTTATTTCACATGCAAAGAGTCAAATATTTTTTATTTCATATTAATTCACCAAAATATAAAACAAAGAATAACATACATTGGCGCGTTGGTTGACGACGGCACACTGTAACACGACCGCGTTTCATCGGTTGTCGGTTTTCTAGCGCTTCATCAAAGAAATATTATGCTACCATGTCACGCCTCTCTTTGCGTGTTTGAATGATCTAGAGTTGGCAGAATTATGCGGCAGGACATAGGTGTACGCAGCATAATAAGCGTCATAAAAGAAATAAACTAGTAACAAAAGCAATAAACTGTTACAATTGAAGCCCTTGGTGAAAAAGGTGTTAACTCACTAATTAGCAAATTTGCAATTTGTGCATGCAAGAAGGTGTAAAGTCAGTATCCGTCTGGTAGTAAAGTTTTTAGCATTTTAGATGGCTCTCATTACGTCAGTATAAGATATCAAAAAGGTGTCATCTGTCTATAACTTGTGTTTTATTCATGCAAAAAACGTGTTAACTCTAAATTTCCTAAAACTGCAAATATTGAGTTAACACCCTTTTGCTTCAATTTATAACAATGTATGCGCAACTTACCCTCTTAACTAGCTTGGCTGTCACAAACTGGAAAAAGATCTGTAAAAACTTCGTAGCATCAAGTATGTTTCTATGGTTATCTCCGTGAGTGATGTTTACTGTGGTGAAAAAATATGCTTATATTTTGAGAACAACCATTCGACTTCTATTGATGAATACAGGCGTACTTAAAATAGTTTTTGAACGCATTTAACGGATCTAGAGATACACCATTAGTACCATCACAAATTTGTCTTAATCTGGTAAAACCGGTATTTTGCTTTAACACACGTGCAAACTTTTCTCTAACGCGCTCATTTTTTGCGTCACCTATAGCATGTAGCAGTCGATTTACTTCGTCCATTATTTGCAGTGTCTTCGCTAACGACAACGCACTGTTTTGTAAGTTTTTTATGGCGTCATGTAATCTTGTAAATAGTTTTTAAAGCTATTTCAATGGAAATATTTTCGAATTTTGGCTGGCTTTCTTTAATAGCTGCAGCCTCGTCAGGATTGAATTGTAGTATCACAGCTTTTATTTGTTGTAAATATTCAGCATAATAAAAAGCTATCTTCATCCATGTTCCCCAACGTGTGAAAATCGGCTGTGGTGGTTCAGGAATACAGAGACACTTGCCGTTACATGTATCAACCTATAACCGTGTTCTTGAAGAGAACGGCCTACCAAACGCATTGTCGCGGCACCATCGGTCACAAACATCAACACTTGACTTGTTGACAGATAAAATTCCATCTCCAGCACCATCCGCGTAATTGTCAGTATATTCCATCTTTTGCTAGCTACTATTAGTGGAAATGTCAGTTTAAGAGTGTCCATTACAAGTACTATAACATTTAAAGTAGATTTTTTTACGATCTGTTGTCTCGTCACATAACACATAACACAGCTGTGTATTTTTTAATACACATTTTGTCTTATTTACAGTGTCTCGCGTACAGTTGGTACATAGTTACGAAACGTTGCACAACTTGTTAACGTCATCTGGGGATTGTATTTATTACGGAACTCCTGAAATGGTTGTTTATCGAATATGTGCAGCGGAACATCACAGGCAATCAGTAGTAACAGTAAATCGACCATAAACTGTGTTTTCGAAGGCACGCCATTTTTTTTTTTGTTTTATGATGCACAGTATTTACGTGACGTCTACAATCATATTTATCCCAGCACATCAGGTCTGTCTCACACATCTGACAAATTATTATAGCACCATTATAGAATAAATCCGGAAATTCACTAATAAATTTATTCACTTTGTCAGGGTATGGCCGTTGTTTACCCTTACGCACGTCTGACATATTTTATTATTAAATTAATATCAACAATAAAACACGACAAATAAAATTATCAACAATACAACAACATAAAATACAACGGAGAGGAATAAATTAGTGTGTAAACACTACGACACACAACAATGGACTAATCTCGCGGCTACCTTCGATTTGTCCGCCGGTCGGTCATAGCCTCACCAGATATCTATCTACCTGCTGTTGCACCACTGAATAGCCGCTCGACTTTAAATTGATGACTGATGAGTCCAGTGTTTCCAATGCTATTACTTTAGTAACAAATCTATTACTTTATGCCCCTGTCTATTACGTTATTACTCTCGAAGTAAAATCTATTACTTTTTCCAATTTCTATTAGTTCTCTATAGACAGAAATAAATAAAATGGATATTTCATCGATTATACACGGTAAATATAAATGTTTTTGAACTAAATTCAAAATTGGGTAGTTGTAGTTATTTCAGTATCTTTAATTAGCTCTATAATTGTTCAGCAACCTTGAACCTACAACGATTTCATAAAAATGCACAATAGGTGCGTACTTTCTAACTGGGACCTCAGTTAATCTAAGTAGTTTTACGGTTACGGAGGTTACATCAAATGAAATTATGCTTTTATTAATGGAATGTAACCGTAAAACAATTTATTATTAATATATTACCCAAACTGCCCAATATATTACTATTTTTTCAAATTTCTGTTACGAAGAAAAATCAAGAGTTGGCAAACTGGATGAGTCAGTCAGTAGTAATCAACGTGGAACAGCAAAATGTTCCCGACCGTGACAGGGTGCGATGTTTCGTTACGATATATTTAAAAAAGTGCATCCAGACATGCAACAGAATATCGTAACGCAATTCCGTCGCATAACATCGATGCGTTGGTATGGACGGCACACTGCAATTGTGTATGTTATTTATACGGACTTTTCAAAGGCATTCGACAGACTTGACCATGGATTATTGCTGCATAAACTATGTGATGTAGGACTTAGTGATGGATTCCTCGAGTTTTTTTATTCCTATTTAGACAACAGAAGCCTATATGTTCCGTTCCAGGGTTTTAAGTCTGTTGAAATGACAACAACTTCAGGAATTCCGCAAGGATCTGTTCTAGGTCCTCTTTTGCTCATTACTTTCCTAAATGATATCGTCTGTGAACTTACTTGTAATGCTCTATTATATGCAGATGATCTAAAACTATAATCGTCGATTTCCAACTTTCAGGATTGTATTAGTCTGCAGGAAGATTTAAATAAATTGAATCTTTGGTGCGAACAAAATTTACTACTTCTCATTATTAGTAAGTGCAATTGTATGAGTTTTACGAGAAAGCTGCACCCAATTGAATTCACATATTCAATTAACGAGGTTTATATAACTAGATGTTACAAGTTTAAAGATTTGGGAGTAATCTTTGACTGTAGATTAATTTTTACTAACCACATCAATAATATGGTAGCGAGTGCTTATAGAAATCTTGGTTTTATAATAAGAAACAGCAAGCAGCCTGTGGAAACTGCTACACTCTTTAATACTTTTGTTAGATCTAAATTGGAATATGCTTACCTAGTCTGGAATCCGGGATACGAAATTCATAAAATTCATATTGAGAAAGTACAGAGGGAATTTGTAAAGTTCCTATGGTATAAGTCGGATGGTGTTTATCCCCATCAAGGCATTTTTAACAATATATTATTACAAAGATTTCACATGAATGACTTGAATGCCTGACGGAAATATTATTCAACCTTATATAAAATTTTAAATAACCAAATTGACTGTCCAGAATTACTTAGTTGTTTCTCTCTCCATGTTCCAGCTTTTCAAACTCATTTTAGTAGTTTATTTTATTTGCCAGTTCCCAGAAGAAATCTGTTAAAATGTTCACCTTTATACACCATGTGTTCAAATTATACCTCGGTTCAAGGAAACATTGATATTTTTAATTGTAATATTAGGGATATAAAAAATTATGTTCTTTCTGTGGACTATGTTAATATTTAAGTTATTTTGTTATGTTAATTAGTATCGTTTATGTTTTGTAATATCCTGCCCTGTAATTGGATTCGTCTGTTGGATAGTTGTAACTATAAATAAATAAATAAACATGACCGTATTCCATCGGTTGTCAGTTCTCTAGCGCCGTATCAAAGAAATTTTACGCTCTCTTTGCGTGTTTGGACGAGTCAGTTCGTAATAGTCAGCGCGGAACGGCAAAACGGTATATTATTCTCCATACCGTACCACCGTCGCGTAACAGCAATTTGTCGGAGTTAGGTTACGATGTTCTGTTGCATGTCTGTACGCACTATTAAGGTGAGTTTAGAATCATTCTGTACATACATCTATTTCCAAGTAATGAAAATCATTTTGATTTATACGTCAAACTATGTTTATAAAATTCAATTTAACATGTTTTCCTGCCAGACCGTTTTTAGTAAATTAAAAATATAAACCTTCTAACACTTGAAACGAAATTAGTTCTACAAAGGACAAGACTTAATAATTTACATATATGTCTGAAAATTATGTGTTAAATACAATCTGAATTAAGCTAGAACGCGCGTGTGTATTTGATAACTAATTTAATTAATTTTAATTAAATTAAATTTTACCCAAAGCATTAAGATCAAAAGTGTGGAAAATCAAATTAAAATCATTTAGTAATGTCTCTTGCTACTCGCCGAAAGTATTATACAGAGAGGGTGAGTTGTACCGACAGCATCAGTAATTTAACTTCAATCGGAATTAAATACTGTAATAACAAGTTAAAATGCTTCAAAACATACACAATCAAATATTTGTATAGACACGTATACAATATCCAAAAGGCAACTTAAAACCCCCACCAAGAATCACATGCTTGAACCATGGTATCAATAGTGCCTAGTTTCGAAGAAGTTGTGCGCAGAAAATTCAGATCCCCAGTAACTCACAAGTTCGGCGAGTCTGTCACCGGGGCAGACGTCATCTTAAGGTACATTTACAACCAATTCGCTACAGGCACAATTTTTTAACGGATTGTGAATTGTGCCGAGATAAAACTTAGGTCATTTATAATGAGTTAGAAGCTGCCATCTGTTGAGATTTTTTAATATTACGTGTATGCAAATTCAGTTTGATTAAATAATTACAATTATTTAACATAACTTCTAAAAACATCATATTTTCTAATACTAAAAGATCTACTCTTCCAATTTCAAATCACAAACTGACTTTAAATATAAACAATAAATTCGTGTCGTAGTACGCATGCGGAATTTGAAATTCGTGTCGCAATTGAATTGAGTATTTGCGATATTCAAGCATCCAATTCAAACCTAAAGTGCAATTCAAGGTCGTGCCGACTTAAAATTTTATTGTAAACAAATACATTTAACCAGATATGCTTAAAACCCAATTTACAATCCACCAACAGAATGTGCCCGTACCAAATTGGTTGTAAATGTACCCTTATTGTTAAAGGCTTGGCAAGTAAGCCGCGTTTTTCTTTGTCGCATTTATTCTTACAGAAAACGTTTTTAGCGTGATATCGGCGCTATGACGCTGCTTACTTGCCGGCCCAACAATGTGTTCTGTAAGAATAGATGCAACAATGTTAAATCATTCTGTAATGCATAAGTTTCAAATTAATTGTTTTTAATCTATGGCTAACCTGATAACCACGCAGATGATGTTAGTAAAAAAATATGCAATAAGTAAAAAACAGTATAAGATAAGATAAAACATATTGTATACAGTATGGAAATTAAGTAACATATAAATTCAGTAATTCCGTTGAGATTAATTTTTTTGGAAAAAATCTCGAAGGGGTATAGCCAATGACCTATTCTGAAGTCATTGGGTATAGCGATTTTAACTTCGGCAAATATTTTCAGTCTAATTTCAGTTTCTTATGTCATTTATTTTTTAAGTTATGACGTCATCGACTTTTTTTTTAAATGACAACCTATATTTTTTATTATTGATTTTGGTAGTAGATATTCTGGTTCCGACCGTATAAAATATGTTATTATTTGAAAAAATCGAGAAAAACAGTCTTAAAGTTCAAATAATAAAAATTCATTAAATTGGGTAAATTTATCTAGTTGCCGGTGTATCACATTAGTTACGGCTGTCAGATTTAAATAATTTGTAAATGTCACAATAGAATAAGTGTTATTATTTTGCTTTTTCTAAATTAGAAAAACTATTTTATTAATAATAATGGTACAGTTGAGCGACAAACAGAGAATTGAAGTGTTAATAATGATTGGTTATGGCGACAGAGCTAGAACACATCAAGAAGTGTGTCATCTTTTTAGAGAAAAATACCCGGATCAGCCCATAAATCAATCAACAATTAGTAGGATTGAAAAAAAATTTCGGGAACATGGCGTTGTAAAGAATATTCCAAAAACTGGACGTCCGGCGACATTAAATGAAGATGCACAACTTGATGTGCTACTAGAAATTGAAAACAATCCACATTCAACTAGTTGAAGCATTGCTTTGAACCACAATATAAGCCACACTACAGTTCTAAAACTTTTTGAAAGTTCAAAAATTCCACCCATATAAGGTGCACTTGGTTCATGAGTTGACAGAAGATGACTTTGATCGTAGGCAAGAGTTTTGCGAACAAATGATGGAAATTTGCAACCGCGATCCAATGTTTTTCCAGCGTGTTTTATTTTCGGATGAAGCAACATTTTGTTTAAATGGCCATGTCAATAGACAGAATTGTAGATATTGGGCTGGGAACAATCCCCATTGGATGCAGGAAAGTCATACCCAATAACCTCAGAAAGTTAACGTTTGGGCAGGAATTATTGGTGACAGAATTATAGGTCCATTCTTTTTTTGAAAACAATTTGACTGGAGATAGATACCTGCAATTTTTACAGTTGGAATTGATGCCTGCATTAGCTGCATTATTCCCCAATGCAAATAACCCTGACCTACCAAATAATACCATTTGGTTACAACAAGATGGCGCTCCGCCTCATTACGCAATTATTGTGTGACGCTACTTGGACCAAGTTCTCCCAGCAAGATGGACAGGGAGAAGAGGTCAGATAGAATGGCCGCCTAGGTCTCCTGATCTAACGCCATTAGACTTCTTTTTATGGGGGTACTGAAAAAAGTAAAGTGTACAACAATCGACCCAATAATTTAGAAGATCTCAGGCAAAGAATTCAACATGAGATTAGGTTAATATCGCCTCAAACTATTCAGAATGTGAGAAATGAATTTTATAATCGTCTTGGGTATTGTCAAATGGTACAGGGTCGTCAATTTGAACATTTAGTGTAAATGTAATTTAAGAACTGTTATTTCTGTGCTTATTTTTGTGTTTGATGGTATTGTTATATTTTTTTCTGGTTAAGCAATTTAGTTTCTTTTTATACTAATGTTTGCCTCACGAAATTATCGTTATTACTAACTTTGAATTGAGCAGATAATAAATTTCTATATCGATTTTTCAACTATTTGTATAATTTCAAAATAAAAACGAACGTGCCGTCGATAACTTTCCGTCAAACTTAGGCAACTAGATAAATTTACCCAATTAAATGAATTTTTATTATTTGAACTTTAAGACTGTTTTTCTCGATTTTTTCAAATAATAACGTATTGAAAATTTTATACGGTCGGAACCGGAATAAAAACTACTACCAAAATCAATAATAAAAAATATAGGTTGTCATTTAAAAAAAAAGTCAATGATTGAAGAATTAAAATATATATATATATATATATATATATATATATATATATATATATATATATATATATATATAAATAAAATATATAGGTGGATAACTCTGTACATGTTACATCTATTTTTTATTATCTAACAGAATGTATCTTCTTAAAACGATATAAATATTAACAACTCCAAGTTGATCTTTTTTAATAATTTCCTATAGTCGTAAAGCGTTCATTTATTAATAGTTTTGAAACTTCCTAAATTTCAGATTACCTCAAAATACCCATAATTTGAAGTAAATATATGGTTACCTTAAACCTTTGTTTTAATAATGCAAACATATTTTTTTCATCTAGTTATTATTATATTATAAGCTATCATGAAAGGACGGTAGAGTATCTATGTAATAGAGGAACACTAGCAGCAACTCATTAAACTGTTACCTACACAACTTTGTATTTGGAAGTCTATACTTATTAATTTGCAAGATACTAAAATAATTTGAAACTTATAGTTCAGTCAAATAGCAATTATTATAATATGGCGGATACAAAGGCCCCGCAGATCCTATGGTGCGGGGAGACATGTATAAAATTAAAAATATTTGTGTGAAAATGAATTTTATGACAGCAATACATTCGTTAAATAATAATAGTAATAATAGGCAGGCCTAATTCAAATTTTACGTATTCTAAGTTCTCTCCACTTAGGGCACATTATTTTGGAATTTATCGGTACTAACCCTGTGGGACTGACGTGGGTACTGGTTGTAGGTAATTTACTGACGCGACACTCGTGATGTTCGAAGGCCACAGGAGGACTGTCCAAAAAAAGTGTAACTTCCTCGCAGTGCACTCTGGACAGGGAAAGGTAACTCTGTCTGAAAAATATCGGCCGTGGGTACCATAGTTTTCCTGCCATCATGTTCCAATGAACAACACAGGAAGAAACCCTAACAATTAATTCCAATCGGATGGGGATCAGATACAGATGGGAGGGGTCGCACCTGATGATAACAGCTTGCACACGGACGATTTAAGTGTGCATTGGAACTACTGGATGAATTGCTGACCTGCTATGAGTGAAGAGATCAATGCGCAGGGGGATCGTGACGCGATTGAATGAGATTTGGAGTGACATGCACGCTGAGTACCGCGCCTTTTCTGAACAACACCTCAGAGATCAAGTATTGTTCCTCCGTAGATCAGGTTATATTATGGCACCCCGACAGCTAGAAAAGTGTCAGAATAACATCTTTTACATTGTAATTTTATTCAAAACAAATACTCTTTTCCATTTTATTGAGTGGTCTGCTTGAAATTTTAGTGAGAGGGCTCAAATATGTGATATTTTACGCATTATAAACTGATGTGGTGTGGAAATTTTACAGGATGGAATTTTTCTGTCAAATATCCCGGATACAAGATCTCCGGGCGTCTCCAATATTTTTGGTTTTGCCAGTATAATTAAGGATAAATAGTGTGTCTCTTTCTGAACGACAAAATTGTTTTGATTCTCATGTGAATTTAAAAAAATCAATATTACTGTTTCTATTGTGGAGTCGCCGTTGCACCCGTGATTATCCAAAACAGAGCTAAAATCGGTCTCGACTAGATGCACCTTGGCAGTACTTCCTCATCATCAAATGCAATTTGAAAAAAGATAACTAAATTTCATTAAAAACTATTAATTTTGATTATACCGATAATTGTTGATCTTTTTGATTGGAAGCAAAGTTAACTTTAGTACCGTTTTCTCAGTAACGGTTAATGTGAAGAAAAATTTGCAAGAGACCTTTAAAACACTTACATTATAAATTTTATTTAAAATGTTTTTTAATTTGACGCAACATTTTTTTTAAGCCATCATAAGGCCTCCCTGGAGCATCGATTTTATTAAAATTCGATAGGGGGATCTACCAAACCCTGAAAATATTTTCTTTTTTTAACTCCTTCCGTAATCACAGAAAAAATCCTCTAAAAATCTAAGAGTTTGTTAATTACGAGAGTTTATTGTGGAATCCTACATTTTGGTTATCGACAGTTCCATAACTAATTTGAGTAGTAGGAAACAAATTTCAAATAAAATTTCAATTTGTCCTGGGATGGATTCGAACTATCTATCTTTGCTACCAAGTAAGTGTTCTTACCCAAATTGACATAACATTAAAAACTAATTTGAATTTTTGTGGGGGTAGTTTTGGACTCGCAAATACAAACATATGTTACTAACAATAAGATGGACCGATTTCTTCTGTAATATTAGGTTTCATCAGAATCTATATTATATTTATCACAATTATTTATTACAATTTTAAAAGAAACAAAATACCTTACTAATCTACAAGGCGATAAAAACAACAATTTTTAGTCAGTTTACTCCTCACATTTAAAGGGGCCTATGCGCATGCGAGTATGTCCGACAGATCTGTCCAACGGGCGTGTTCGTCGGATATATCCGCATGTATGTAATAACGCACTCGGAGTCTTGCGTGCTGTCCGTGGTCCAAGACGACGAGCACCGACAACGAGCCGAACAGATTCGCATGTGTGTAGTCATTTTCAATTAATTTGTTCACCGGACATAAAATTTGACCTTTGAAGTGAATATGCGTATGATTAGATTATATTTTTACTGTTTTTACAACGCGGGAATTAATATAAATGAGTTAAACAGAATTGCCGCCCGCACGTCTGTTGATTTTTGCCCGTGAATGTTTAGCAGCATCGAATCTGTTTGCAGACAAATACGCCTAATATAGCTCACGAGGGATATGTCTCTCTGTCGAATAGGCCCTTTAACATTTAAACCATTAAAAATATACTGATTATTTAAAACACAAAATAACTTTAAAATTTATATATAAAATCAATAGGAATAATTACAACCATCTATCAGCGATCACGTGACTGTACATTAACTTAAATCAATAAGACAATTGTCTACGCTTCCTCTTCTTTTTAATATTGATTGACATATTTAATAAGTATTGTACCGTATTAAACAAGAAAACAGCGATATTTGTATCATTAAAAGAGGAAAAAGAGCAAGGTACTTAACCTAAAATTAATGTAATAATTAGGTTATAAATGCCTCAATATATTTCCGTAAATATTATTCAACCCCTCTATCTGTTCTTTGAATCACACAATTTTGGTTACAGTTTATACGTATCATTTCCAACAATAATTTTTTTCCAAATTACCTTCTATTTCTAATATTTTTCTAATATTTTAATATTATCGAAATCAAAATTGTGTACAAAATCCTTTGATTTCGATAATATTAAAGTATTAGAAACAGAAAGTAATTTAGAAAAAAGATTATTGTAATCAAAATTGTATGAATCAAAAAACAGAGGTTGAGTAATATTTATTTACAGAAATATGTTGACGAATTTAAATAAGTAATTAAAAAAATAACTTAGTGCACACAAAAAAATAATGTTATATGTAAATAGCAGTTAATAATCTTTATTTAGCTCAAGCTATCTATATACAATTGACACGTAAATTGACGTAATTGATTATATTAAACAAAAAATGGAACATTTATAAAGAATAATTTTTTACCTATTCACAATGAAGTTTTTTGAACGTTGTGAAGTTATTACAAATTTCTAGATGTGTTGGCATATCATTAAAATTTTCTAAACCTTTAGAGAAAAGAGAGTTATTAGTTTTGCTCCTATTAAATGTTTCAATGAAAAAATCTGTAACATTCCTTATATTATACTTTAATCTATTGTATAGATAGGCTGGTAACATTTTGTTTTTCATTTTATAGATAAAAATTAAAGTTTTAAATATGATTCTTTGATGTATATTCATAAAGTTAAAATTTTATAGGTGTATAATTATTACGTCCTAGTATAATTCTCATTGCTCGGTTTGGTATTTTTGCATTTGTTGTAACCACAGACCACTGTGGTTGTAACTGATTTAGACTTGTACTGAATAAAACTCTTGAACACCATTCTAAATGAAGCGCAATCAATACTTTGTATAAAATTAATTTTGTATACGTACTAAGAGATGATCCTATTCTATATAAAAAGTGACATTTGTTTGATATTTTATTCATAATAAAATTTGCATGACTTAAAATTTAAATTTTGATCTATTATGACTCCTAAATATTTCATTTCGGTAACTTTTTCCAGAGTGTTATTATTTATTGGTATATTTAATGAAATTAATTATTTTCTATGAACATATATTTAGATTTCTTAATATATACATATAAATCATTATTACACAACTAATTGAACATGTTTTTCCATCCATCATTCACAATTATTTCGTCCGTGAATGTATAGCATATATATAATATATATAGCTCACGAGGGATATGTCTATCGGACAGATCCGACGGACAAATTATCATTTCTTCAGGATTTGTACCTATAATATATATTATAGTATTATCAGCAAACATACTTATATTACACGTTTTTACATATTTTACAATATCATTTACATATAATAGAAACAAAATAGGTCCCAAGACCGTACCCTGTGGTACACTATTTAAATTTTCTAGTTGATCGGATACAAAATTTGTATATTTTATTTTTTGATAACGACGAGTTAAATAAGACTTAAACCACTCTAGTGCTGTGTTACGAATATCAATTTTCTCAAGCTTTCTTACCAGTAATTCTCTATTAACGGTTTCAAAAGCTCTTCGAAAATCCAAAAAAACTGCCAATACCTATAATAATATTGTCATACCTTAACCCATTTGGCACTTATATTAGTATTACCGATTCACAAGAATGTTGTTACAAAATCCTGACTGATTTGAGACTATCACATTATTTTTATCGCAGTATTCTAAAAGTTGGATTTTTACTACAATTTCCAAGAGCTTTTCATATACTAGTATTTATTGGCCTAAATTCTTCACAGAGATGAGTATTACATACTTTGGCACAGGTACAACACATGATGTTTTCCAGTCACTGGGGACAATTTTACTCTGTAATGATAAATTTACAATATCCAGAAAACGATTTTCGGTAACCACAAATGCGTTCTTAATTATTTTTTGTAGATATGCCATCTTCTGTTCCAGCGATATCTTTTAATGTGTAAACAATTAACGACTTTAAATGCATTAAATAGCTAGTTACAGATATATCTTGTTTTGAGCGTAAAACTTGGTATTAAAATATGCATTTTTTGCACCAAAAGATCACGCGAAACCAGCTTAAACGTTTAATACGAATAATTAAATCAATGAACATGATAATTTGCTTATTTTTCTCTATTTTAATAGCTTGCCACATGCCGGTAACGAAAAATCGCTCTAATATGCACCTTTCAAGTCCAAGAATCCCGAGATTTGAGTGAGAAATTAATAAAACAAGTCGACACAGAACCACCTTGAGGCCTATTTTCTCGATAACTTACAATTGTGTAAACATATTTTTACTAATTTATAAACCTTACTCCTCACCGTTTTGATTGGATATTTAAAAAATATGTTTTTTTTTCTATTTTTGTTTAAATGTCAGCAAAAAATGCATGTTTCTAGTTTGATTGGTAGTAAATGCTTGAAAACAAAAACGGTAATGATTTAAACGATTTAAACTAATTCTATGGAAATAATAAAAAATGTTTTAACTTCCCGAAGGCTTCGCGAAATCCATCGTCGTTGTAATAGGAATTAAAGTACATATGACAATCGTATTGAGATGGAATTGATTATTTAATTATTGATTATTTAAAAAATTTACGTTGACGATTATTCTAAAAAGAGATATAAAAAATGCATAATTTTAGTGCACCTGATTATGATAACATCTAGTAGAACAGAACAGAACAGAACATATTTATTTAAGAAGGTTAAGATGACAATGATTTTTTATCATGAACTTTTCATGATGTACTGTATCTTTTCATTGACGAAAACTACAAATTTGTTCAGAAAACCTTTATATTCTTTACGACGTTGGATCTTCTGCACCCTCGAGCCTATTATCTAACACTACTTTAAAAGTATCCGAAATACTTTAACTTTAACAACGAAGGGAGTATCAAGTTTACTCCCTTTTTTATTCTTTACAACAGTTACGAAACTTTTACATCAAATACTTAGGTATTTCACTATATTAAAATGTGACATGTGAATATGTATGCTTTTATAAATAATTTAACTTATGTAATGTATTAAAATTGAATGACCTTTTTGTTTTAAACACTTTTTATTTAAAGATATTAAAATAAGACATTTTTCCTAGAAGAAAAGTTCATAAAAAGCATTATAATTTTATAGAATAATTTCTTATTAAAGCATTGTGGAATTCTTAAAGATATGAAACAGTTTTTCAGTAAATTGTAGCCTATTTCCCAATGGTACAATAAAAAAGACTGTGTAGGAATATTGTAAGCCAAAATAAATTTAATATACAATGCTGTTCATGTTATGTAAGAAATGAAAATAAAAGATTACTCTTGAGAAATGGCATTTTCTCTGCGTCTAATTTTCACATGTGTAGAACAGCAACTTAAGATTATGCTGGTATGCTCTAAGCAAATTGAAAATATAAATTCATTCTTGTAGATACTATTGTGTTCCGTAGGTAAATGTAAAATTTGTAAAATGTAAAATGTAAATTTTCAATAAACGCTCCATGAGGAGCTGGTTGTTTGTTTCTTTTCTACCGTAACTTTATATTTCCATCGTAGGTACTTATTACTTGTTTCCAAAATTAAATTAATTCACTCGGTGCCACTATTGATATATCGTCAACTTAAAAAAAAGAGATAACAAAATGTAGTTGTTCAATACAACATGACAATAAATCATTCATAACAATCATAAATAAGTTAAAGAAAATCGGATTAGCCTATTACTGAAGCTCGGCAACTTGTCCCGCTAACAGGATCGTATTCAGAACTGTCAGAACAGACGTCATTAAAAGTTACATTAATTGTTGGAAACATTTATTTAAATATACATTTATTAAAGCAGCATATAAAGTTTTAAAATATTTCATTTAATTTATAATACTTAACTTGTTATTTGTGAAAAAAATATAATGTAACATACAATAGTTAAAATGAAATATTTCACAGCATATCATCATTAAACATTTTATATACAGGGTGGGGCAATAGTGCGTCGGACTTCGATAACTCGAGTTCTACGATAGCTAGAAATTAAAAAAAAATCAAGTCAACTAGATGAAAAAGCCTTCAATCGGAAATTATTTTCGAGCCAAGACGAAATTACAGGATCAAGTGCCTTTTTTTTAAATGGAATGCTATGCATATCAGTATATTTTTTGAAACCTATTTTCTAGACTCTATTCATTCCTATATTATTATTGACTATCTCCCAACCACTTGGATGTAATGAATTTTTTTGTTGAAATAATACCATCTGCAGATGCATATTGAAAAAATCACCAAAGTCGCAATTATGGGTTTTAAGAAAAATTTATGTGAATACTAGTTACGAGACATCTAATTAATGTGTTTGAATCATTTTTACTTCTTAAAAATGTACAGGGTGGCCAAAAATTATGTTTTAATTAAGAACTTTTTAAATTGAATTTTCTCAATTTTCAAATGTATATTTTTCAACGATGTGATGTAGAAATGAAAAACGAAGATTTTTTGTAAGTACTTTCCTATGGCTCATTGCAATCATTTTTGTTTTATTCAATCAATCAAAATGGGAAACATGTATTATAATTTTTTTCGAATAAATTATTTGAAGAAACCTCTATTTTTTAAGTTTATTTTTGAATTTTGTACTTATTGCTCAATAAAACGAAAATGGTTGCAATTAGCCATAGGAAAAGACTTACAAAAAATGTTCGTTTTTCATTTCTATATCACATCGTTGAAAAATATATTTTAAAAAAAATTGAGAAAATTTAATTTAAAAACTTCTTAATTGAAAAATAATTCTTGGACACTGTGTACATTTTTATGACGTAAACATGATTCAAAAACATTAACTAGATGTCTCGTAACTAGTATTCACATGAGTTTTTCTTAAAATCCATAATTGTGACTTTTGTGATTTTTTCAATATGCATCTGCATTATGGCATTATTTCAACAAAAAAAATTCATTACATCCAAGTGGTTGGGAGATAGTCAATAATAATATAGGAATGAATAGAGTCTAGAAAGAGTCTAGATATACATAGCATTCCATTAAAAAAAAGACACCTGATCCTGTAATTTCGTCTTGGCTCGCCCTGTATATTCGAAAATAATTTCCGGTTATAGACTTTTTTTATCTAGTTAACTTGAATTTATTTTTAATTTCTAGCTATGTAGAAATCGAGATATCGAAGTCCGACAAACTATTGTCCCACCCTGTATATTGAAAATTAATAATAGTATGTTTTTCTAAATTAGACACCATAAACGTGCGTTTTCTGTCGCGTAACGGATATTTAAATAAAGAGAAACTTCTTTCGACGTCTGTTAATGTAAGGTGGCAATATTTTAATAAAGGGGCTACAATTTTAAACAAAGTTGTAGCAAATTTAATAGTGATTTTGAATCAAGGCTGAATGCGTTCATTTCCGAGTTATTTCCAAAAAACTGATATTTCATATTTTCGTTTTTGCCAAATATCCCAAAAACGATTAATTGTAAGAAAACAATACTTTGACTTTCTAAAGGCACTTTTCTGAACGTTTTATTAGCGTTGTTAGTTTATTGCTAGAGTGTTCACTTTTCGAGATGCGACCTACAACTTTCGGAGCCATATTGAATTTTTACAGATTTAAAATCTACATAAAATTCTCGTTCTCCTGATGTATGACATTATACAGTGTGTCCCAAATTCGATTCTCACCATAAGGGTATCGGAACCTATACGATATAGATAACCGGTTAAATTACAAAATTTTAGAAAATTGCATACTGATTTTGAATTCTTTGGGGTATCAAATCAAACTGCAATCGTTTCCGAGTTTATTTCCAAAAAAAACTTTTGTATTTTCGTTTTTACCAAACATTTCAAAAACGGTTAATCGTACGAAAACGATACGAAGACGGATTCAAAATCATCATTAAATTTTCTACAACTTTGTTAATTTAACGGTCTCTTTATCTCTTATAGTTTCCGATATTCCAATTGTGAGGATCAAATTTGGGACACACACAGTATATACAATATCTGTTCTGGTTCAAATTATTACCCACCAATTTCGTCATCATATATTATGTCAAAAGTTAATGTCAAGTCAATAATAAAATATGAGGAATCTATATTTTAAACCACACCCTCTTTCTGTATACAAATACATAATATGACACTACATCTGTTGCAAATCCGCCGAACATGTTCAAACAAGGATAATATCAAGGCGTCAAAAATCCATGTCGTTGATTTTTATATGGATGTCGGTTAGTTACGTATTCAAAAACAACTCGTCTAAATTCGAAAATCACACCAGGGCTGCTTTCTTATGACCTTTTCACTAAGTAGCCAATATAGAACTGCAAATCGCTCTAAACTTTTCTATCAAAAGCAAAAGCAATAGTCTGAACAGTTTTTTGATCTATGGATCGCAACTCGCAAGGGATTACTTTTGCATGCGTATGTTTCTAAGAACCACTCATATTATCTATTCTGAGTACATTAGTATACCGGGTGTTCCACACAAAACTCCCCAGGTTAATTACTACGAAACTAAAAGAGACTCTTTTAATTCTGCAAACGGAGCCTTGCGGATAACTTTAATAGATATAATTTTACGTACAGCAAACAAAACCGACACCGTCGCTCGTGGGCGTTGCGAGGGCAGAACGTGATTTTTTTGATGACAGGGGTATTGATTAAATTGGTTAAATTAATACGTTAAATTCTGAACAGGTTCATGTAATACACTTATAAGTTCCAATGAACGGTTTCCGAAATATTCTCTCCGTTATTAATAGATATAAAATCACAATAATTTACGGAATGCAATTATATGTTAGAAAAGTAATTCATATAATCAACAACATCTAAATAAAAATACAAAAATTACAACAAATTATCAAAAATGCATCCATTTTGGTTAATACCTATACCTTTTTTGTAATTCAAAATTTATGGCTTGCAATAGAGTGTTTCTTGCATAAATTGTACCATATCCTTAATTTCAAGTTTGTGTATCACATTTTTTAAATAACCTCATAAGAAGAAATCAAGTGGTGTCATATCTGTTGAATGTGCAGGCCCCCTTAAGGGTTCATTGCTGCCTATCCATCATCCATGATAATTCATATTTAAAAAGTTTTGTACATGTCAACTGTTGTGAGCAGGTGTTCCATCTTATTGTATTCACATGTTCTGACAAATATTGATTGGAACTTCTTCCAACAGTAATGACAGCTTATTTTGAGGAAAGTTTAAACAGTTTAACCCCTTCATATAAATAAGGCCCAACTAAAAATCCTTTGACTATCCCGCTCCACACGTTTACACCAAATACGGTTTAAAATGTCTACCTACAAAAAAATTTTCATTATCATTCAGCAGAACATCAAGTCGACCAAGATAACCCAATCTTTTTTTCTGTGTTACCCGGTCGTAAAAGTTGGATAAGATGGACTTTATAAAGGTAATAGCGACACTTTTTAAGGATTTTGTGAACCAAAGTTGCAGATATATTTCTTGAACAATCCTACTGAAGTGTGTGAATTATTCTGTATCTTTTGCAAGACTATTGCTCTATTTTCATCATTTGTTACAGTGCTGTTATTTTTTTCAAATAAAACATGCTCAAACAAATTTTTTGATAACGATACAAATGTTTTATGGTCAAGATGCCGCTGATTTAAATATTGTACCTGATATAATCTCTTTCTTGCTTTTGAATTTCTATCGCATTCTCCATAGAGCAAAATCATATCATGCTTCTCTTTATTGGTGTATTGAAACATTTTTTCACAATTATTTTTAGCTGCTTTCTTTAACAAGAAATTTATTAAACAAAACTTTGACAGAAGTTGAGTTAACTGTCACTAAAAAGAAACCTATCGTGATTAAATACCTACTACAACTATTTCTTTTATTATTTTGCAAAATTTTTAGGCGAAAATATTCTGGAAATTGTTAATTGGATTTTATGTGTATTAGATGAAATTGCTCAGAATTTAACGTACTAACCAAATATTAAACAATAAACGAAAAATTTGTTTCTGCCGTCGCGACACCCACGGCGTCGGTGTCGGTTTTGTTTGCTGTATGTAAAATTATACCAATTAAAATTATCCGCAAAGCCTCGTTTGCAAAATTAAAAAATCTCTTTCAGTTCTGGAATAATTAGCCCAGGGAGTTTTACGTGGAACATCCGGTATAATGATTTCTATTTCATGATCGAAATGTATCTAAGTAATTTCCTTAGCTTGCTAAGGTATACCTCTTATTCTTCTGTTCTATTTCTTTCATTTGAATTTTTTTCTTTCGAAATAAATCTTCAAAATCTGTCTTTCTTTGTTAATTAGTTTAAAAATGACGCCCCACAAATATAGTTAAGTTCGGGCCCTTAAAATTCATAGTCCGACACTCTCTATCTTTACAGGGTGTTCCAGATTTAAACGGACATACTCTAGTGGAAGGTAGAGCACACTCAGCTGAGTTCAAAACACCCCTATACTTACCGTTGAATGTGAACCGTTTTTGACCAGAATTTTAGTCCGCCATATTTTTGAAACGACTACAGATATTTAGATAAAATTTGGTATACATATTATACTCTTTTAGGTTAATAAATAGCTTAAGTAATTTTGGAAAAATTCCAGGACCGACCTCCATTTTTTTAATATGGCTCTTAGGGTCGTTAACATCACACTGTATATTATTTTTTGGTAAATGTTAGTAAACTTTTAAAAAGCCTATGGACCAGTTTATGAAATAATGTCATAATATTTGATGGCACGTTTATGGTTATTCTTCAATAAATTTTCAAAAGTATTGAAAGACCAAATTTGACATTCTACAAATAACACAATCCAGTTGCTAATATCATTATTTTATTAATTTTAGCTAAATACCCCGCAGAAGATGTTGTTATTTGTTTTTGTTTTGATATTCAGTGTTTTCTGTCTAAAATAAAGCACATTTGGTATTGAGCCTCAAAATTAGATTCTGAGCAATTTTTTTCGATATCTTCAACGCGAAGCAAAATATCGGGCATGGGTCCCATTTGGGGCGCTGCCGTTGTCTCAGTTTTGTTATTTAAATTTAAGTTGGTTACCTCGAAATGTACGTCTTATATAGGACTACAATTGTGCTAAAGCTCAAATCTGAATTTCAAAAAATTATGAAAATAACTAGGTGTCTTCATTTTAAATGAGACACACTGTATAAATATGTCAGAAAGTAAAAATCGGTCTCGTTGTAGTGCAGTAGTATTATCATATCCAAACTGATTTTGAGGAAATAAGTAATTTTCATTAAAAATATTAATTTCTTTTATACATTACGCCTCTACAAAAGAGGAATTTTTTATGATATGTGTCACGGTTTGTGCATATAGTCCGTCTTGGAACGTAGTTGACAATGCTGGGTTTTAGAGGTTTCTTTGCAAAATACGTATCAGGTTTTCCTTTACCTAGTAGCCATACATTGCATAAAACATACATATCTACCAAGTGTGTATAAAAACGTTTTGAGGAATATTATACAGGACATACGAAATAAATTTTTGTGAGTGACAGAGGATGAAACAACTAACTTTCGGTGTAATAAAGTTGTTAATGTTATACTAAGAATATTGAGTGTTCAAAAGGTGGCAAAAGTCGGGCTATAAACAGTAAACTAAAATATATTTTATAAAAGAACTTAGGATACAAAACAATGTGTAAAATTCGTGAAAAGTATCTGAGAGGTTTTTCAGTGTCTGCCCATGCGAACTATTTAGAATTTGCACCATTTACTTCGGTAGATATAAAATGTTCATTTTCCTTGTACCAATATATGTACAGATCAAATTGCTCAAATTTAAAAGCTTCGAATGCAGAACAAATATTAGTTTTGACCATACATGTTAATGCGATGGCAGGCCTCAGTCATTCTGAATAATAAATTGTATCATTATTCACTTTATACTTTTGCTTTTATTTGTCTACATTTGTCCTATTGTCAACCATATGAGACAGTAATAGGTGCCGGTCCTGGACGCCGGAATGGTTTCCTGACCCTACTTATTGATCATTGTGGGGTTATAACTGGTTATTGAAATTTGTTTTATTACGAGACTATAAAAAAGCGATTGAAACCAGTAGAAAAGAAAATTCATATAGTGAATATATATCTACCTCTAAGAATAAAATAAAGACTAGCAGGAAAATAATTAATGAGGAAATAAATGTCACAAAAAGTGAACTTAACACAGATATAACAAATAACGATTTTAATGATTTTTTTGTTACTATTGCTGACGCTATTGTAAATAATATAAGAGACACCGGCTATGTAGCTACTGATCTGTTAAAGGAAACACAAAAACCTCATTCGTTTTTCTTGCAGCACACTATGCCCCAAAAAGTCACTTAAAAATACCGCTTTAATGGATATTTACGGTATCAATACAACCATGCTAAAGGAAGCAATCGACACTATTGCTTTACCCTTAAGTAATTTATTCAATACCTGTTTTGCTATTGGAGTGTTTCCCGACGAGTTTAAAATAACTAAAGTGATACCAATTTTCAAAAAGGGAGATATGTCACTTCTTGACAATTATCGTCCAATATCCATTATATCTATTTTTGGGAAAATTATGGAAATATTGTTGAAAATAAGACTGGTTAAATATTTGGAAAGGAATGATATTTTGAACCCTTGTCAATTTGGCTTTAGAAAGAACTGCTCCACGATCAAGGCTGTATTATATGTAATAACTAACATTGTTGAGGCACTTGAGGAAAGTCTAATATCAACCATCACATTATGTGATTTAAGTAAAGCTTTCGATTACGTTTCACATGAAATATTGATCCAAAAACTTGAATATTATGGTATTCGTGGACTGCCGTTAGCTCTTTTTAAACCCCACCTCAAAAATAGGAAACAATGTGTTATGATTGACAATGTCAACTTAGATGTAAAGATTATTAAACATGGTGTTCCTCAAGAATCCGTATTGGACCCTATTTTCTTTATTATATATATAAACGACGTGCCTGTCTTTTTAAACACAATGAAAAACACATTGTTTGCCGATGACTTAACTCTAAGGATACAGGATAGCTAAAAAAATCTGGAATAGGCTGCAATAGAAAAATCAGATCTGTGGTTGTCAACGAATAAATTAAAGTTGAACAAGAACAAAACCCAAAGTTTAACAGTTGGCTCTGTTTCTGCTAGAGGAAATAGTGTAAAGGTATTGGGCATAATTATCGACGATGGTTTGAAATGGGATGTGCATGTAGACCAACTATGTAAGAAGTTATCGAGCACAATATTTGTTCTACGGAGATTAAGTAAGATGGTAATTGAAGGTACTCTATTATCAGTTAATTTTGCCCTGTTTCATTTACACATGAGTTACTGGGTACCTATTTGGGGCAACTCTAGTTATTTGCATAGAGTTTTCATGTTATAAAAGAAAGTTATAAGAATACTTTCAGGTGCCTCTTATATTGAACACTGTAAACCATTTTAACTTGAAAATAATGTCACTGCCAAACCTGTACATCTACAATAGCTTATTAGAAATTCAAAACAAAAAAAAATCATCTGCAGACACACTCTGATATTCACGCACACAACACTAGATGCAAATACAACCTTTATAATTCTAGGTACAGGTTGTCGAAGTCCAAGAGAAACTCTCTGCATCTAAATTTATACAATAAATCACCGAGTACTTGAAAAATACTAGCTAGTGGGTAGTTCAAAATGAAAATTAAATCCTTTTTATTAAAATATTCTTTTTATTCTGTGAATAATTATTTTAATATGGATATAGTGTGATTTGGTATAGTCTATATATGTATGTATCTCGTAGATTGTGCATGTTTGTGGATCAGTGAATCTATTATATATTATTGTTGACGATGCATATTGCATACCTTAAATAGAAAACGTAATTGGTCTATATGTTGCTTGTATACTGGTATGCTTTTTGTACCACATTTTTGTTTTATATTTGGTTATTTATTATCCCGTTTTTGTTCTTGTACGTATAATATTTACATTTTCTTTTATCTTTACTTTTTTTTATATTGTATGTATTTTTTGATTAACTTTTTAAATCTAAAATTAAAACTGTATACGTGTAATCTTTGACATGCCATAAATGTATGTAAATATGTAAAATAGTCAAATAAATAAATATCTATCTATCAATCTATCTATCTATATTTAGAACATGGATTTTCATCAAGTAAAGGTCGGCCAAATTAATTATATTCATTTTAATATATTTATCTTTGTTAGTTAAAAAAATAACAATATCTAAGACTCTGATTTGTAACATTTTATTTGCAATTTAACATGTTTGTTATTTCCACGTCAAATTTTTAGAAAATGAGAACTTAGTATAACGATGATATAAACAAATAGATACAGAAAGAAAAGTGATGCACATTTGTCAGAATTATTTACGTATGTAGAATTAAGTAATACAAGTTCTGTAATTAAAAGTGTAAAAATGTATATTTCATTGTTTTATAGACAGTTATATTTGTAAGTATAGCTGAACAAAACAGAATACACGACTAGAGAATTTTGTAGAAATAGGATGTAATTACTCAACACATCTGCCACAAGTCCATGTTGTACTCTTGATGAAGTACACCAAACAGCCCTCAACGGCCTAATAATTGCTTGCTATTCACGAATCAGTTCTTCACCGAGTATATTCTGCTAACAATTTTGTTCCATCTGCATAAATTTAATGAATAGGCTATAACGCCAGTATTGCGGACCATTATTTGCAACCTTTTCACTGATATATAAAAAAGAGTAAAATGAAATACAATCTAAATAACATTGCTCGCATATATAAATACACAAACATTTTTAAAATGTCAAACCTTCGATCATTTATTACTAGACCAAGTGTATCGTATACTTCATTAAGGCAATAAATGAGGTCAATAATAACTGATCAACTTAAAAGAGGAAAGGGGTGTAATATTCCCATACATTTTAAGAGGTATCAAATTTCAAACAATAAATGAAATATTTCTAACAAAAATTTTATATTTTAACATTACAAAATACATGTTTTTAGAGATATACATATAAGAAAATTTAATATTTAAGATCAGAAAATTAAAAAATACGTAATACGTCTATCCAACTATTTTCCATATTTGATGCCTATGGATTATGTTTTTTTTTCTTGTGGAAAAACGATTGGAACCTTTCTCATAATATTTTTTACAGTAAATACAACACTTTATTAATTTTATTCACATAAAATAACACGAACATGTTATTTAAATAGTTATTAAACGTAACAAGACCGGAAAGTGATTCTCTACAGGGCGAGCTAGCAGTTTCCAGGGCGAGAGTCAGCGAGTCCTGAAAGCCGGCGAGCCCAGTAAAAACACTTTCCGGGTGTGTTGCCTGCAATATTTTTTCTGCTACTCTCAAAACACTTTTTAACTTGGTATCTTTTCTAAACAAAATTCATAAAATTCAACTGATAGATATCAAACGCTGTTGTCTAGAGGGCTTGATTCTGGTACCTACCCTATTGTTTGC